>JANRMT010062809.1:22041815-22049315 GCA_026402145.1 Polypterus bichir lapradei
TATCTATCTATCTATCTATCTATCTATCTATCTATCTATCTATCTATCTATCTATCTATCTATCTATATACGATCACAATATCTTAAACTTGATCCAAACGCAACATATAAGTACCTCCACCTTTTTGTTTACAAAAAAGGCACTGCTAATCACACATGTTGTAATCGAAAACAAACCTCTATTTCCTCAGTGTGCAGTAGATGTTGTATTCATGTGTGTTAGTTACTGTTATCACTTGTTATGGCTTTGTGTACTGATAGCTTTGATTGCATTGATAGTTCTTTTTTATTCTGTTAAATGCATCTTTGTGATGTGCCTGGGTCATACATGACCAAAATATTTATTTTATTTCAAAAGGTAAACAAATATTATTGCTAATACTGTGCACTCTTTTCATTTTATGCACTTTGAGATGTGCCTAAGTCAGATAATACCAAAAATGTTTATTTTTTTATTTCAAAAGTGGAAAAAAAAAGTATTGCTGATACCTCAGATTCTGTTCAATTATAGCTTTTTTTATTGTTTTTAAGCATTTTTTGATGTGATATGTCCAAATTTAAAAGGGAAACAATGACTAAACATTACTTGTTTTTAAATACATTCATTTGTGTTGGTTTAAAATTTGTCATTACCAGCTTCTCACCAACCACTGAAAATGTCTGGCCCAACTGAATTTTGTAATTGAATACTCCTACTCTAGAGGTCGGTAACCCAGCACATGCATTGGGTGTCCTAGAAAGCAACAGGTATGGCACCAGTATAGGAGATTAAAACAGATTAAAACTTTCTTGTAAAGATTTAGCCAGGCTGCTCATTCAAGGGCAATGTCAGGATGGATTGAAAGGTGGCCAATACTGCCCTGCCCAAACCACAAGGAGGCAGAACATGGCTCTTGACTTGGAGGAGATTGTCTATTAGAGCATGGTCAGCTGACAAGATCAGTTTCTTACAACCTGAGTCCCTTGTGGTAGTACACTTTCTCATGGCTAGTACTCCTTTACAGTATACTTTGTGGCATCCGGCCGGGGCTGGAGCACAGCCGGGACGCCCAGGAGGACCGGAGGAGGGCTTGTACCTCCTCCAGACCGCGAGGGGGCGACCGCCCTGGTTATGTTGGGGGCCACAGGTAAAGGGCTTGGAATCCCAGCCCTGTAGGGACCCGTGGCCACCGCCAGGCGGCGCCCCGGTGCCTGTAGAAGTCTGGAGCCCAGCACTTCCGCCACACCAGGAAGTGCTGGGGGGAAGAAGACAGGGGACACCCGGAGGGCTTCCGGGTGTGCAGCCGGCATTTCCGCCACACTGGGGCGTGTCTTCGGAGGAATGCCGGGAAGCAGCTGGAGCCCATCCGGGTTCCTACTTAAGGGGCCGCCTCCCTCCAGTCGAGAGCGGAAGTCGGGTGAAAGAGAGACGGAGCTGGAGAGAGGATTGGAGGCGGCCAGAGAGGCAATTTGACTGTGTGCCCTGGACATTGGGGGAACAGTGCTGGAGGCACTGGGAAGTGCACTGACTGTAAATATATTGTAAATAAACGTGTGTTGGGTGCAAGAGCGATGTCCATCTGTCTGTGTCCGGGCCAGCGTTCACACCTTATTATTATTCTTTTCACATCACAAGTCATTCACCTATTAAATACTATACATATAAAGTGGCAGACTTTAGAATTGCTTTATTTTAAACTGCCAGGCTTTTTTTCTCCTTTGATAGAGAGATTCTTGCTGAGAAGATTATTTAGCCTGGAAATCTGCTGGTAAATAATGTGTAGATACACAAAATGCTTAACTGAATCATTTCCTATATAATCAAGTTGGCTTTATTATTAGCCACTTCTTTCCATTCTTATCCATCAGCCATTTGTAAATGTTGACAAGTATAATATCAGGCTTACCGCCTGAAGGGAACTCCTGCTCTACTCATTCAATTTCCATTTGCATTACTTATTTCGGCTTACTTCATGTAACGTCCCTTTAGGATTTTCTTTAATATATTTGACAACTTGCTATTTAAATTTGTGACAAAATTACAATAACAAAAAACCTCACAATGATTAGTCACTGAAATATTTAGTACCAGATCAGTGTATAGAATCAGAGATTAGAGTATCTAAAGCAGAGCCAGTTACAACAATGACATTTTTGGGCTGGAGATACCGCTTTTTTCATAAACTTTTTGTTATTTTTTGTGACTGTATGTATGGTAAGAGCTATTTGACAGGAATTAGTAATTACCTTTTTGAGACTCACCTTGACTCACTTCCTCATTTCAGCTCCTTAATCAGGTTTCAAGTTATGTATAACAAAGCACCCTCTGTCTAATCATTACACTGCAACTTTGCTTTGAAATGAATGAAAGTGGCATTAATCGTCTGCAAAGAAAAAAAAAAAAAAGACCAATCATTTACTTGCTTTGACTAGTTTCTGTGTTTTCCTTTGTTTATCCTTATAGTGAACTTGTTCAATTTAGTCTGACTGGAAGTAACCTTGAAGTAAATTATGGTTTTGTGCTTTTCTGATATGTTAATTACATTGGATAAAAGCATTGGCTAAATAATTAAATGTCGTGGCAAGCCCAAGAATGAAATGGATTTTCCGGAGAGACGCAAGGGCACTATTTTTTTTCTCCTGCTGCCTTAAAGTGTCATACACACTACCATTACCCCCACAGTTGAGTCCTCAGGGACAGCACCGGAACAATAAATCTATAGGACAACCGCAAACGACTTTCAGCTCTTACTCCTTCACTTTATCTTTGCTCATTTGCTGTTCTCCTTGACCATACTCTCCGTTTGTCCTCTTCTTTCTTAGGTCACTGGCACTCCACATAACCGTGGGTGAAAGGTGGCTGCTTGTTTCAAAATGTATCAGGGACTGGGAGATGAAGTGCAATTAGGGTAGAAACTAACAAATTGTCAAATATCTGTCATGAACTAGGAGTCCCAAAGCATGTCAGTCCTAAAAACACTTCCATAAATGCAACGGGATTGGGGTTTAAATTCAAACCCCAGCTAGTAATGAAGGCAAACACAGGATCTTCATGAAAATTTTATTCTCACAAAATGCTCTGTGACATTGTGAAGCTCTGAAGAGCACAAAAGGTATAATGAAGTTGAAGCAACACAAGGCAATCCAAGCAAACAAAGTCCCAATAGTGAATCCAAAGCGCAGTCAAAAAACAGAACAGAGGCTCAACATATCCTAAAAATCACAAGCACAGAAAAATCGCAATAACTCACCAAACATTTCCTAAGCATATGCAAAATGAACTGCCAAGACCCTCTTGATTTACAGGGTGAAGGACAGTTCCTGAACAGGATTGGCAGGTGGCCCCAGCTCTTGGGGGAACCACACACAAAACACATGGAGCGTAAAACAGGATTAGATACAGATACATAAAATATAAAAGAATACTGAAAATCATAAATAAAAGAAATAGTAATACATACACATGAATCAATAATGTACAACAAAGATACAAAACAAGCATTTGAACCCCAGTCAGGGGTGGAATCCTGGCTTAGATATGACAATTACACGACTAAGGTCTAAAAAAACACCAAAATGAAATTCAAAAGCTGTCTAAAGTCCTAACCAATAACTAGTAATTATTTCCATAAGTAATATAACACAAGTATCCTTGTTAGTTTAGGAGATCATAAGTTTGTATCCCCTGTCCTCCCTGCAAGGAGTTTGCAAAATGCTTTGAGTAGTGAGAAAAATGCTATATAAATATAAAGAATGTATTATTATTATTATTATTATTATTATTATTATTATTAGTTTGTTTAAATCCAAAAGCTTCACCTGGCAAGCTACATCACTGCTAACAATAGAAAGACCGAAAATAACAGTGCCCATGAAAATATATCGTTAGCAAAATAGCATTCTGGAAAAATGTAATTTGATGCTAAATAACAGAATTCAGAAATAGCTTTCAGAGAAATTGAATTTGATGATTAAATTAATTTTGCATGTGATTTTGCATTTTTGAACCACAAAACTCACTTTTTAAAGGTTTTTTAAGATGGAAAGTAACTATTTTTCTCCATAAGGGTTTAGTAACATCTTGCATCCCTTTTGAACCCAAATGTTTTTCAGAAAGTGTCTGAATGTAAATAAGTGGGAGGGGGGGATTTCTTTTGGTAATGTGATATGGCTAATAAAAAGTGTTGGTGTTGCTGTTAGCCAGTTTTCATGTTTTGAGGAATTTTAATGGGTGATCTGACATGCAGGGAAAAACATGGGGAGAAAATTAAGCTTTGCCATAGAAGCCTTGCTGAAATGATTGTGCATTCCCCAGAAAAAAAAATCCCATACTTTTGTCCATGAGGAAAAACATCCCAGGTGGAGTTAAAATATCATTGAGGGGGCATACATGCCACACATTTTGGTGATCATGAAGCACCACAGTTTAGCAACATATTTTACAAAAAAAATAAACTATGGTGTTTCACAACCACTGCAAATTCAGTTTTGTACAAATTGCTAGTTCATCATTAACAATGACTAATAAGAAAAATAATCATAACCACAAAAACATATATGCTTCAAACGTTTTTCACAACACTCATGGCCCACAATTGCACACCCTTGACGTCATCTGGAAACCAGGCCTAAACAGCTGCAGTATGAGGCAGCTCTCAGGCACTTTGTTGGCATGTTAGCATATAAGCATTAAAGGTTCAGAAAATGGGCTGGTGCCCTGCCCGGGGTTTGTTTCCTGCCTTGCGCCCTGTGTTGGCTGGGATTGGCTCCAGCAGACCCCCGTAACCCTGTAGTTAGGATATAGCAGGTTGGATAATAGATGGATGGATGGAGGTTCAGAAAAATTAAACACGTAAATAAGTCTGAATTAGAATAAGCCACTCTAATTCGGGGTGTTCATAAGAAATTTTTAAAGTCTTAATATTCTTGATTGTAACAAAAAAAATCAAAAATAACAACATTTACTGTATAATCACTGACCTTCAAATAGTCTAAAATGATACCCCACATGCTTATGTTTGAAATGTGTCATTTTTAACCTTCTGTGAGTGGCCCTTAAAAGTACTAAGGACCACTGGTAAAGAATATGATATGAAAAATATTATCATATTTATGATCAGCAACTTCAAAATAGCATAAACCAATCCCCATTTTTTTTTAAGTTTGCAAAAAAGAGTGCAATTTGACCTTTCATATCTCATTAGAGGATGAACCCCAGGGATTGGTTGATTTGGCATGTACAATTTCCTTTTGATCATTTTTGATGAAGACACCTATTTGCTTACTCTTTATCACATTGGTGTAATTTCCTGTGCAATATATGATGTAAAATTAGTATTTATTTAGTTCTAGATAGCCATAAATAGCTTGATATCTCGCATATCAAAACATCAAGATGAGTTGATCATAATACAGTATACCGTACATGAGGTTTTTCTCATACCGTTGAGTCAGGGGGTGCCAGCCAAAGAGAATGTGTGATTTCAAAGCATTCATAAGTACTGTAATTCTTAAAACAATATACCACAGAATAATTTAAATGAAATGAAGTTGTCTAATAGCGTTTTATAAAACTAGTAAAAACATAAGCCAGTTCACCCAATTTAGGGCTATGAGGAGTCAGTGCAACAAGGAACTCAAGGTGACCAACCCTAGACAGTTCCTTCATCATGAGCACATCCAATTCACCTAATGTGCACATCTTCAGAGATTTAGAATACCAAAAAATTCTTACAAGCACTTAATGCAATTCAGGGTTCTGTAGGGCCAGAACATGATCAAGGCCAGGACAGGGCAACAGTCCATCATTGAACATGTTTACATACACGCTCAATCTCACACTGGGATCAGTTTAGAATTGCCAATTAAGACAATTCCTTGGAAAGTGCAAATATGGAGTGATCCTGCATACAACATACAGACAACTTCCAACTGTGGGATTGGAACCCAGGATGCTGGATCTTTCAGGCAGGAACGCTAGTGAAAACACATCTGGAGTACTGTGTGCAGTTCTGGTCACAAAGTTACAAGAAAAACATAGCAGCATTTCAAGCTATACAGAGAGTAACCAAGTGCATTTTAGGATTTAAGGATATGTCGTAATCTGAGTTAGACTTGCTTAGTTTTGAGCAGTGGTGACTCCGTAGGTACCCTCAATATCCTCAAAGACACTGAAAAAGTAGATCCAGTTGAATTCGTTCAACTTAATGGTGAATCAGATCCTTGAGGACATCAGTGAAAAATTAAGGGTAATTTTTTTTTAAGACTGAAGTTATGAAGCACTTCTTTATGCAAAGAATTGTAAGAATCTGGATCAAACTACTTAGCCATGTGGTTGAAGCAGAAACCTTAACAAGCTTTCAGGATGAGATATTGGGACAGCTTAGCTAGTAGCTAAACAGAAGAGTTTGGTCTCTATGAATGGTCTCTTCTCATTTGTCAAATTTCTTATGTTCTTATATAAAACCTTAACAGCAATAAAAACCTTTTAACAAAGTTCTTGTAAAAAAACTGAATGTCAACATTTTAGGCCTGTTTTTCCACATGATCAGTCTGTGCTTTTATTTATATATTCATCCCGGCCAATACCCCCAGGCCGCCAGAGGGAGCCACCCCTGCAACATCGAGATGCCCCATATTCCAGCAGGGCATCATGGACATTGGAGTTTTCCTATACAGCCCTGCTGGATAACGTCGGGCCACTAGGGGACGCTGCAGGGAGGCTCGGAGACCTCTATGTCACCTCTATGTCACCTCTATGTCACCCGGAAGTACATCTTAATTACAGCGACAAAAGAAATGACATACCTCTGGGATGAAAAGAAGAATTTGGATCTGACCCGGAAGTGCTAGGAAGTCACATGGACTGCGAGTTCAGAAGCACTTCCGGGTCAAGGACTATAAAAGGATTATGGAAAATCCCAGACGTCAAGCTGAGCTGGGTGGAAGGGTGGCAACGCGTCTGGGAGTGGAGGATTGGTTTATTGTTTATTAGTGAGAATTGTATTGTTGTATGAGTATTGTGGGGAGGAGGAGGCTTTGTTCACTGTTTATTAATAAAAAGTCATATTATTGGATTTTTACCTGGTGTCTGGCGACTGATCTGAGGGTTCAAGGGGACGACAGCGCCCTCTGTCTGTCACAGTGGTTAGTGTATTACAGGCAGAACACAAAAAAATCCATACTTCTGACAAATAAAAAATTATAAATAAAACCACACCAAACCCTGACATAGAAATGTTTCGCTGTGTTCTCTGGAACATTGTAGATGTTCTAACTGCGTCCATGAGGTCTGGAGGAAGCAGAGATCTCAAGACACTGGGACCAAGGACATTGCTATGTACTGAAAGGGTCTGTCACCTTACACTGCCAGTCCATTTTAATGTGTAAACTTTAATTAGAAATGGAAGAATACCTGAAGCTGCAAGATGGCCCCATGTCCTTGTGGTCCCAGTATTTTACAATTACAAGCGCAGGCCCCCTGTCTTCTTAGGTTTAAAAAGTTGATCCTTGATATGATTT
>JANRMT010062809.1:22052405-22069905 GCA_026402145.1 Polypterus bichir lapradei
CCCAGGCCTGATTACTGCCACACCTGTTTCAATCAAGAAATCACTTAAATAGGAGCTGCCTGACACAGAGAAGTAGACCAAAAGCACCTCAAAAGCTAGACATCATGCCAAGATCCAAAGAAATTCAGGAACAAATGAGAACAGAAGTAATTGAGATCTATCAGTCTGGTAAAGGTTATAAAGCCATTTCTAAAGCTTTGGGACTCAATGGAAGCACAGTGAGAGCCATTATCCACAAATGGCAAAAACATGGAACAGTGGTGAACCTTCCCAGGAGTGGCCGGCCGACCAAAATTACCCCAAGAGTGCAGAGACGACTCATCCGAGAGGTCACAAAAGACCCCAGGACAACGTTTAAAGAACTGCAGGCCTCACTTGCCTCAATTAAGGTCAGTGTTCACGACTCCACCATAAGAAAGAGACTGGGCAAAAACGGCCTGCATGGCAGATTTCCAAGGCACAAACCACTGTTAAGCAAAAAGAACATTAGGGCTCGTCTCAATTTTGCTAAGAAACATCTCAATGATTGCCAAGACTTTTGGGAAAATACCTTGTGGACTGATGAGACAAAAGTTGAACTTTTTGGAAGGCAAATGTCCCGTTACATCTGGCGTAAAAGGAACACAGCATTTCAGAAAAAGAACATCATACCAACAGTAAAATATGGTGGTGGTAGTGTGATGGTCTGGGGTTGTTTTGCTGCTTCAGGACCTGGAAGGCTTGCTGTGATAGATGGAACCATGAATTCTACTGTCTACCAAAAAAATCCTAAAGGAGAATGTCCGGCCATCTGTTCGTCAACTCAAGCTGAAGCGATCTTGGGTGCTGCAACAGGACAATGACCCAAAACACACCAGCAAATCCACCTCTGAATGGCTGAAGAAAAACAAAATGAAGACTTTGGAGTGGCCTAGACAAAGTCCTGACCTGAATCCAATTGAGATGCTATGGCATGACCTTAAAAAGGTGGTTCATGCTAGAAAACCCTCAAATAAAGCTGAATTACAACAATTCTGCAAAGATGAGTGGGCCAAAATTCCTCCAGAGCGCTGTAAAAGACTCATTGCAAGTTATCACAAACGCTTGATTGCAGTTATTGCTGCTAAGGGTGGCCCAACCAGTTATTAGGTTCAGGGGGTATTTACTTTTTCACACAGGGCCATGTAGGTTTGGATTTTTTTTTCTCCCTAAATAATAAAAACCATCATTTAAAAACTGCATTTTGTGTTTACTTGTGTTATATTTGACTAATGATTACATGTGTTTGATGATCAGAAACATTTTGTGTGACAAACATGCAAAAGAATAAGAAATCAGGAAGGGGGCAAATAGTTTTTCACACCACTGTATATATATATATATATATATATATATATATATGACAGCAACACTCATAACAGTGACAAAACAATTACATTGACAATCATGTTACGTTATTTTCAAAATGTTTCCTTTTCTTTTTCATTACTTCTTTAACACACTACTTCTCCGCTGTGAAGCGCAGGTATTTTGCTAGTTGAACATAAAGTTCCCTGACAGGAGGAAGGCAGCCAAGAAAGCAAGAGCAGAATTAGAGAATTAGAAGTGAAATGGAGACTGTGAGAGTGGAGAAAGCAGGCAATCTGCCCCACAAGGGAAGAATACAATTGTGGCATTTTGAGGAGCTTCTAAGAGATCTTAATTTTTTTCTTACATATCAACTCTGTTTTGTGTTTATTTAAAAAAAAAACATCAAAAGCCATTATTTTGTATATTTTGCTAGTTGGTGGTGCTCCCTTCTGTGTCGGGTGGCTCAGTGATGGTCACAAATATATATTTAATTATTAATAATAAGCTATATTTTATGTCTTCTGGCACTTGCCAAAAATGATTAACCACTGTGCTGTCAAAAATAAATATAGTCGCCTGCCATTAAAAGAATTTCTTCTTTAATGTCAATTATGCCCCCAAGTAGGATGATTAACGTCAGAAGGCTCTGAAAGTATGATATCAGAGGAGTGCAAGCCTACAGCAAGGATATTTTTCTGCAGTGCAATAAAATATAGAGAATGTTAAGAAAAGGGAAAATAGACTGCTTACATTATTATTTATTATGTGTGTAAGGCTATAAGAATCCATCCATCTATCCATTATCCAACCCGCTACATCCTAACTACAGGGTCATGGGGGTCTGATGGAGCCAATTCCAGCCAACACAGGGCGCAAGGCAGGAAACAAACTCCGGGCAGGGCACCAGCCCACAACAGGGCACACACACACCCCAAGCGCACACTAGGGACAATTTAGAATCGCCAATGCACCTAACCTGCATGTCTTTGGAGTACCCGGAGGAAACCCATGCAGACACAGGGAGAACATGCAAACTCCATGCAGAGAGGACCCAGGAAGCGAACCCGGGTCTCCTAACTGCGAGGAAGCGGCGCTACCCACTGCGCCACTGTGCCGCCCAGCTATGAGAATGCCTCTGGAAAGACAGGTATAGGTGGATGAATGTTTTAGAGATTTTGGCAGATAATATTCCACCATTTACTAAATGCTAAATTAAGGTTTCTGGTCAATAAATGAATATTGACCATTGGGAATTTCATTTAAGCAAGGGAGTACACTAATCTATGGATCTATCCACCCATTTTGTGAACTGGCTCTTTTCATTGCATGGTTACATTGGATGGAGTAGTCATCGACTGATGCCAGTACGGTTTAGGGCACACTTACGCACAAGCTCCATTGACCGAGTTAAGTAACATACACAAATTTGTGATATGGGCCGAAACAGTTGTACCCCATGCCAGGACAGCAGGGGGTTACTATCATTGCAATCCTCCTGATCAAAAATAAAGCAAGGAGGAAAACATTTACAAATGGAATACATTTAATAAATAAAATAAGCACAAGGGAGGGGATGAAGTAATGAAGAATACGCAGTAGCAAATAATCATGTCAAAGAGATAAAACATGCAGCTACTTTACAATCTGTTTGTAAGAAAATTTCTGTGTGTTTAGTTTGCAAAAATCTGGTGTTCTTCTTTTTCTAGCCCAGGAATCAGTTCTGCAATCAGTTTTTTAAAATTAAGCTTACTTTAATTGTAATATTTTTGTGCTGTTTATTTTATTTTTATTTTTATTGCTAATACTGTAAATGTGTTTCTAGTAGTTCAGACAGGAACCCACATTGTTAGGAACATGTCCTCAGAGGCTATGACCTCCACGTAACAATATGACAGTTTTAGAGTACTTCATCATCCAAATTTGTGGATAACAAAACCCTTATTCCTTTTGCCCATTTCAAACCTCTTTTCATTAATGCATTTTGGCTTTGACTTAGTTCTTGGTTTTTCACTACGATTTTGGTGTCTCATTTTGGCTTTGATTGTGGTGTTGATTGACCTCCTAGTTTAGACTTCTTTTTCAGCTTTTGACACTGTCTTCTTGCTGGTGGTCCTAGCTTAACATTTTGAGGCTATCTGTGCAGGTCTTCTGTATTACTCTACAAGGCTTGCCCAATTAAATATCTCAAATCACTCCTAAAAACTCACCTTCTGTTGTAACCATTTCGACCATTCCATACAAAATGCACCAAAATGGTCTGCATTTTTGTTTAAGTAAAGAAACAAGAAAAGCAGTCTGAATGAAGCAGTAATCAAAATACATCCATCCATTATCCAACCGGCTTTATTCTAACTACAGGGTCACGGGGGTCTGCTGGAGCCAATTCCAGCCAACACAGGGCGCAAGGCAAGAAACAAACCCCGGACAGGGTGCCAGCCCACCGCAGGGCTCGCACACACACACACACACACACAGCACACAGCACACACTAGGGACAATTTAGAATCGCCAATGCACCTAACCTGCATGTCTTTGGACTGTGTGAGGAAACCGGAGCACCCGGAGGAAACCCACACAGACACGGGGAGGACATGCAAAATCCACACAGGGAGGACCCGGGGTCTCCTAACTGCGAGGCAGCAGTGCTACCCACTGCACCACCCCAATCAAAATACAAAATAAAAGAAATGAGTAATGAAAACAAACATATCAGAAAAGCTGGAAATCATACACAACATCAAAAACTGCCTTGAAAGAAACTGAATAAGAAATTAGCTTTCTGAAGCTAAACAAAACCTTTTTCTTTTAAAACAAAGTTCAGACAACAATGGAGCATACTGTTCTGTCTTAAATAACTGGCTCCTATAATGTCACGTGCATGGTGTAAGACAAGTCCTGGTGTGTTGTAATGGCTTGATTCATTAATGGTTTGAATGGCTTAAGTCACACTGGTGCATGATGCACACTTGAGTGAGTACGCTCGTTCATATGGCAAATACTATTTAAGCAGCAGCAGTGTGAAATAGGTTGGAAAAAGTGGGGTGAGTTAAAGCTGATGGATAATGGATGGATGGATGAAAAAGAAACAAGGGGAGATAGCTTCACTCTCCCTTTCGTCACCATACTGACCAACGATTCTTCCTTTTCTCCATCATAAGAGTTACTGAGCTGAGAATCCATTAAACATTCATATGTAACTGGTGAGATTTCATCAGGCTTGTGACCCAATCACTCTCACTTATGGGAAGTGCTGTGAAACTATGGAGTATATGTGATCTAGGACCTCTTCACTTGCACTGATAGTTATTATCACATCACCAGCCTGAATCTGGAATGTATAAGAGTGTCTGGAATACACAATACCGGGTTAAAATTCACAATAGCAAATTTGATTTTTAAGGAAAGGCTATTAGAACATTATGTGTAGTAGTCTGATGGTAATCTGTGGCTGTCAAGATAGTCATATTCAAATATGTATTGGAGAGATTCCCAGCTGGCTCAGATGTTGTACAGTTGAAAATCTCAATATTAAATCTCAAGGTCATAACTAGCTTTCAGGATTTATGAGTGTAAGTCAAGAAAAGCTGCCTTTAGTGGTGAAGGTCAACTATCTCAGGGTTTTTTTCCATGAATATGAGTAAAATAAAACAAGAGTTTGACAGGTGGGTTTGTGTAATACGAACAGTTCTGCTGGATTTTTGTTGACGTGCATTGATCAGGTTGAAGATAAGGGCTTCAGAAAGATTCTTTACTTTATCACCAAATTTTGATGCAGTTCTTCTATGTGAAAATGTCTTGTGACTAGTGACCAAAAGGAAAGAAAATAAATACAAGCAGACAAGACTATGCTTATCCACAAGGCTGCCGTAACTCTTAGTGACAAGCTGAAGAACTTGACATTGTAGGAAACACTCACAATAACTGTGTCAGTCATGTCACTAAGAAGGGCCAGTAACTCAAGTGTTTAGAGAATGAAACAGGTGAGTTTTGAGCTGTACATTCATGGATGTAAATTAAAAGGCTGTCATTTTATAGTGAAAAACAGTTAAGAACTACTTATGACATTATAGTTCTTAATTTGAAAAATAAGCATCTAAGCACCGATATGGTTTATACATGTAGGTGCTCATTTGCCACACTAATGTAGTTCTTATGTAACTGCAAAGCCCCTTGAGATTTAAAAGAGGCAATTCATATGCACTTGATGTCAAAAAGATCATTTTGAATTCTATGATGTGATTCCTTGAATGAGACAGATAGCTGTGTTTCTCTTCTGAAATATTATAATAAAGTAACCCATTCAGGAGACATGGCTAGAGTTGATATGTAAATGGCTAGAGGCTGGACTCAATATGTAGAAATGAAAAGATGTGAAGAATGATTATGGGAATATGGCACTCTAACAAAATAGCCTGGTAGTCAGTAATGCACTTATAATAAAGGCAGCATACCCAGTAATGAGGCTAAGCAATTTCATTGATAAAATTCCAAATACATACAGTAAAATACAAGCATAAATCCACACAACCAGAACACCTACACATCTCTGTTTAGAAAATTATCCTCTTATTTGGATAGATAGTAAAGGTTCCTGTCTTTAACAATAATGAATCAGACAAAGCAGAAAGGCAACAATGAAAGGATCATATAAAGGTTCCAGTGACACAGTGCATGTGCTCAGACTCGGCTTTTTCAAAATGTAAGACTTTATTGCCTGTGTTTGTATAGAAAAAGTGAAAGAAAAAAGGACTTGAAAGCAAAATGTATGATGCTTTATAGATAGGGTTTCATGAAGCAAGATTGGAAATACTGTACACAGAAGTAATATCTGAAGACTTTCACACTACATTGTTAGGTTTATGCAGTTTTAGGGGTGCTAATCCACCAAAGACAGCAGTATGGACAGAATTTTAACCCAATACTGGATAAGTGTGAGTATAGAGCGTACTACTTGTAATATTCCCAGCTTTGTGCCCCAATAAATGCAAGTTATCACCAATATACTAATAACCCAATTGTGCTTCACTCACTCAGAATATGGAACCAATGTAGAAAGCATTTTAAGATGGAGAATCTTTTATCTGTGGCACTTCTGCATGAGAACCACCTTTTTCAACCCTCGCAAACATATGCAGTTTTTAATACAGTATCTGGAAAACATTTGGGATGAAATTGCTTAGAGATCTTTATATAGACAACATCTTTGCATCCTATGAACAATTACATTCCAAATTTAATTTTCCAGCAACACATTTCTTTCACTATCTTCAAATCAGAAACTGTCAAACAAAATGTTTACAGGGCAAGATCCAACCTGCGAACACTGCAATCAAGCTCCAGCCTCACTGGGTCACATGTTTTGGGCCTGCACCAAATTAACATCATTCTGGACAAAAAACTTTTAAGTGCCTTTCAAATAGCCTTGGTGTCCCAATCCCTCCTAATCCACTAACAGCTGGGTTTGGTGTTCTTCCAGATGGGCTTAAAGCTGAGAAGGACAAACAAATTGTGATTGCCTTTACTACACTATTGGCGCGCAGACTTATTTTGCTAAACTGGAAGAATCCTAATTCTCCTCTTTAAAGTCAATGGGTAACTGATGTTTAATATTATTTGAAATTGGAAAAAATCTAATTCTCACTTAGAGGATCTCTGCAGAACTTTTACAAAACCTGGCAGGCTCTAATCAATAATATTTTAGAATAAGCTCTTAAAGCACTGAGGAAGTAGATTCTCTCCCCATTTCTTTTTCTTCTCCATTTATATGCATCCGCCTAATAAATTCATCATTTTTTTCATTTTTACTATTTTTAAGTTTTAAGCCATTGGCCATGCTCACTTTCTCAAGGGTGGGGGTTAATTTGTTTTTTTGTAAAAATTAATCTATTTGTATGGAATGATTACAATAAAATCAATAAAATTTAAAAAAATAAATAATTAAAAAATTTTCTAAGCCCATGCAGTTTTTAGGGTTTTAAGGAACTATCGCCTGTTCTGACAACATGAAGCAGTAATGAGCCCTGGACAGGTACTCACACACAGAGCCGTATTTACTGACATTGGGCTCATTTAAGGTCTCTAATTAAAATACATCTCTCTGAAATGTGGTTGGAAACCAGGGAACTGAGAAAAAATCCCCTCATAAACAGAGAGAGAAAGGGTCCACCACACACTGATAGCCCTTGGGGTGGGAATCAAGCCCACCCTTTCTGGAAATAAAGTAAGTAAATAAATCCATACACACATATTAAAATATATATTTAAATTAAGAAACATATAACATACAGTACATTTAAAAAATGTGTAAGTAAAAGTCATGACACAAAAATATTTTAAAAAAGCAAACTTATTATTAAAAGAAGAAAAAGAAGTATTAGTAGAGGGTTAGTAAAATTAAATACTGAGACTGTATTGTATCTAGAAATCTTGGTCCAAACATGAGCAGGGAAGCCATTCCAGTTTTGTGGTATTGATGAGTTGAAAATTAAATCAGAACCACACTAAAGCAAAATTGCAACAACAGATCCTTTATCTTCAGATAAAAACATTCCTTTTAAACTGAAGAGCCAATAATGTTCAGTTAATATTGCTTTTTAGCTTTGATGATTAAAAAAGGAACAAGATCAGATACTGTGAAATGTTGAAATTGCTTTTCTTGCACATGTCTTAGCACATGGCTAACTCAATGCCACGTTTTCTCAAGACACGCTATTCTTTCAACTTGACACATCACATAATAGAGGCCACTATAATAAAATTTCTTCAGCGGGATCCCTGAATATAATTTAGAAGACTGCTATGCATTATAGAGATATGTCATAAGGATGTCTATTCAATGGAAATAAAATAAAGTTAAAATATTTGTTGCATCAGGGCATAAATGAATGTTGTTTTTTCTGGATATACTGTGCTTAACATTACTGTTTCACGCCAATTATTCTTCTAGCCTGCTCACCATCTGTGTGGAGTCAGCCCACTCTTCTTCAATCCATTTGGTTTTGCTGTGGATATTGCAGTTTCCCCACATCACAAATATAATCAGGTTATGTTAATTAGCAACTCTAAATTGGCATGGAGTGCACATGTATGTCCAGTGATAGACTGGCATCTCAGTCCACGGTTGGTTTCAATACTGTCAGAGCAGGCACTGCCGTCCTGCATCCTTGTAATGAAAAAATCAGGTTCTGAGGTGGAAGGCAAAGAAACTTCATATCAAGTGTTTGCATATTTGTTGTAAAAGTCCCTATGATGGATTGATGCTTTGTTCTGGTCTGATCCCGGCCAGTCTGTCCCCCTTGTCAATGAATTGAGTTGAGAATGATAAAGTAGAAAATGGGAAATGGATAAATGGATTGTACTCATAATTCATTTTATGTGATTGCATCTTTCAAGATGTTCAGTAACATATGTTACTAATAATTTCAATTAATTAGATACTGTAAATTAAGGCAGTTCAGAAATAAAGAATAATAAAAGGGTTATGCCCAATGTAGCTTACATAATAGACGTAATGCCTGCCAATATTGAATTAAATGCACAGGGCGGTAGTGATATAACCATTGTGAAAGAAGTCACCCTCACACACACAAAAAGATTTGGGGCAGCCACCCATATATTGTACCTAGCTGCAAAGGTTAACTGAAATTGCACCGATGTGCTCAGGACGAGTTCTCAACATGAACTGATGAGTAGTGGCAAAGATGACATTTTTAAAGGCCATCAAAGGAAGTAATGTCGTCTATGTCAGAAGCGGAAGTGACCTCACTCTTGGTGCCGGAACCATAAGTAGGGGCCTCTTTCTTGGGCCCGGAATTGGAAGTGACGCCTTTATAGGGGTCGGAACTGGAAGTGACATTTTGTATGAGAAATCAGGCAGGCTTTCCCATGTTTGGTCTGTAAAGAAAATAAAGAAAGGATTAGTGCACCTGGCCTGGCGTGGAATTACCTTCTTTCGGTCCATTCAGCTTTCTCCTACTTGCACGTGTGTGGCACCATGCAGTAGAATTGTGAACTAAAAGCATCTTTTATCAGGGATGTGAAACAAGCCATCATTACAACAATCTAATCTTGCAGTGATGAGTACACAAATTAGTGTGTGGGAAGGAGTGTGAAGAACGTAAGCTGAGATGATAATCAAAGGCAATGTGACATATGGAATTGAGATGGGATTCAAAGGAGGAGAGAGCGTTAAAAATAGCACCCAGATTGTTAACTTGAAGGCACGGGAAATAAAGGAAATCTTAAACTTGTTAAAATGTGAGTTTATAGAAACAACCTCATATTTTCTACTATTGGGTTTAAGGAGGTCATCCGGTTTTTAATATCTTGCAGACAGCTAACTAGTCCTCCTATTTTTGTGCATACTTTGTAATGTTTGCATCGCTGGTCACACTTCACAAAGTGACTGATTGTGTCACCATGGCCTGCCTATAAACAATTTATCTATTTGTCGACTTACAACATTTATGATATATTTTATTACATTTCTTTTGGTTTTCCAATTGGAGCACAGTTAGGTCAAGTGACTTGCTCAGTGTCACATAGTGTCAGTAGCAGGATTTGAACCCACAGCCTCAGGATTTGAAGTTCAAAGACTTAACCACAACACCACACTACCTAAACATGGTAGAATGCTTGTCCTAGTATTCATGTATTTGATCTCTCCATCTCCAAAATAAATACGCTCTACTTGTTTGGACTTTAGTTCTAGACCTTATTCCTTCTTTTTTGATTACAATTCTGGTTAAGCTTCTAGTTTGGTTTACTCAGTTCTTTGTCTCTCAGTTATGACACTATTCTCTATCTTAAATCTAATTCCAACATACCCTTGGTGTGTGTGTTTCCAGATTGCAAACTTCCATTAGTTTATGTTACTTTCTAACATTTTAATTTTTTTCTAGACTTCAAATTGTTTTTCAAACTAATTTCTTAAATGTGGATTGATGTTTTCAATGTCAAGGAATTCAGCAGTAACATTATTTTCTTGATTCTAGGTCATTTCCTCATAGTTAAACTTCTGTACCATTTTGTTTGGTTTATCTCTTGTGATCCTATTTTGCATTGATAAAATGCAAAGCAGCTTTGCTAGGGTAAATTGCCACAGATGACATGGGAGCAAAGATTGATAAGATTTGTGGTGTAATTATGCCAATAAATGAGAATAGAAAATAATAAACATCTGGGGACTAGCTGGGTTGCCACGTTTAATTCAAAGAAATTATGTTCAAAAGAAATGGGCGATACACGTTCCATGTGCTTTTCAGTTGTGGAGCACTGTTTGATAAGTGAGCATTGCCAACTTCTGGTGCCTTCCATCTTTAAATAGCCCCTAGAGGGATTATATTGAAAATGACATCACTGGCCCATTCTTGGACTCATCCACTGGTATGTGGGGAAGAGAGAAAAGGTGCCTCTCCTCAACAGAACCTTCCAGACACTCCCCAAGTGCCCATAATGAATACTTTTTGTGACCTTTCTAAATGATTTTTCTGGCAAACAACCTAATGTTGTGTTCCTTAGTCTTTAAACTTTTGATCTTCCTTCTCACTTGATGGCAGTTTTCCTGTTTTTGATCCTTGTTTGCTAAAGGACTTTCTTCGTTATCTCTGGTCCTTCTTCATTTATTCTGGCTCGCCACCATTAGTGACAGAACAATTTATTTATTCTGTCCTATCTGGATTGTGACAGATACTGTATGTTCTGTGTTTGTGACAGACGTGCTCTATCATGGAATCGGTATAAAGATACACTTGTCAGGGACATGGAAGGTGTTGTCCTTAATTTTTCTTTTTTTAATTATTATTATTGCTATTTGTGTTAATATTGTTTTTGTTAATTTTGATCTTTTGGTGTTATTGCATCACACCTATATAAGATGGCGTTGCACATTCACTCATGTATAAACTTTACTAAAACAAAGGCAGAGATTTGTGATTTTTTTTCAAAAAGCATTTTGTTGAAAAGCAAACCATTGTAGAGTTTTATCAGGTAGGACTCCAGGCACAACATGAAGAATGCTGAGTGGTCCAGAACAAGCAGCATGAAGCAGATTGTGTGTGACTTTCTAATCAAGAAATTGCTTAGAAGAATGGTGTGCTTTGGGGTTAGTCAGTAATAATGAGAACATGTAGAAGAACTGGTATGGCAGGAGAAGGCCCAGCGGAGTGTTCAGGAGTCTGCATTGATTGATATGTACACCTTAATATAGGCTCATTGGAAAAGCAATCCATTACCTTGGAAATTCTTGGATTAATTTGTCAAACTGAAACTGTAATTTTATTTGTAAGGATTAGAAAGGCTCTTAACCTCACTAAACAATGTTATTACACCTGAAAGTTTTCCTTAAAGTTTACCCTGCCTCTTCTAAGGGCCTGCATTTACAAGACAAAATTCTTTTTTATACTAATTTAACTCTTGTTGTTTCATGCAAAGACCTGGAACACAGGGGAAAAATGTCTAACTGAGAGGATCAAAATTGTCTCGTAACAAAACAGAAGTGGTTTATTAAATACACATGCTAGCTGGACGGGGGTCTGACAAATCAGTTTTTGAGTCTTATTGTTCTGTTTTTATTTTTTTACTATGAAATATCATGAGAAGTTTTGCTCTTTCCTTTGCATGAGTAAGCAGTCCGCACAAATCCAAGAGATACATGATTAAGCTTCTAATGAGCCTTCAGTCATTGGAATGTCTCATTTTACGAAATCTAAATGTGCTTTATGCACACAGTGCATCATAAAGCCACCGTACTTCTCATAAGTGATTCTTCACAGAGCAAAACAGAGCATGTATGGACAATTTAATATGTTCTGTTCATGAAGGTGTGTTGTAACTTATGAATTCCACTTTTTCCAGTGATGTACAGCCCTCACTTTTCATTTTTCATTTTTTTGATATCAGCATAGTCTTTAACTGATTAGTTGATTCCTACAAAGAAATATGAAAGGCTAGCGAGCGAGAGCTTTGTAGGGCCCCCTGCTCACTTTCTCTCTGCACGTCTTACTGTAAAGCCTTAGCCCTTTGAATCACCTTAACAACAGAGTCTTAATCATCATTGCCGCTTGCTTTCAACCTACGCTTGACAGGCAATTATGTATACAGCTTCGACACAAAGACCCCAGATAAATAATTCCAACTGCACTACTTCATTCCTGATTTTTTTCTTTGTTCTCAATACATAAAGCTTTCATGAAATCCCTTATCCTAGTATAGTTTTATATCTGCAGCAAATAATTTATCAAAAATGCACAAAAGGCTGCTACTTCAGTATCAAATCAAAAGCATCTCCTTGACCTGCAGTGGGTGGAAAAATATGTGCTTTGTATTCATATTCTTCAGCACTAGACAATAATTGTTCACAATTTCTTCCTATCTTCATGGTTTAGTATATAAATAACAAAACACTGTAGAAGAATTGAACATTTATGCTTTATGAAGACAAGCCCAGGAAACAAAATTAAATTACTCTAGAATGTAAGACAAAAGCTTATATCTTTAGCATGTAAAAAGGAGAAACATCTAAAGACACACCCACACATGTAACGATTTGTAGATGGAAATCTGCCCAACCTTTGTGTCTTTAGGATTTCAAAAGATCATCAATATCATCAACTTTAGAGGGCCATGAAGGCTGTATTCTATATTAGTAGTCAGCTCTTCACAGAACAACAATCCATGGTAAACACACATACTCACATGCTCACAAGTGGCCGATTTATAAACAGCAATCCACCCAATCTTGGTGTCTTTAGGATTTAGAATGAACCTGTTCAAGTTTAAGAAAGGTCACATAGACAAAGAGAGATCATGCAAGGTGGCACTTTGAAACCATCTGTGAAGTAACCATCATGCCAGCTTTGGAGAAAACACACTTACACAGGGCTAAAATGTCCAGGTTCTCTCTTAGCTATTTTGATGAGTTTCACTGTGTTCTTATTTTTCCTCTCCCACAATAGTTCTTAAGGACTAATTATTTCTTTGATTTTCTTTCAATTTGCTTTCCCCTTTGCCCTCCACATGACATCACTTTTGGGGTAATACCATGTTGTGACACCCATTCAGCCCAAGTGCAAATCCTTTCTTACAAGTTTCAGCTACAACTCATAAAGAGGCAAAGAGGGCCAGAAATGGTCTTAAGCTGCCTGCTGTAACCTACAATGAACCTACAACAATGTTCTTACACTAAAAGCTCATAATTGGGTCCAGAAAAGGTGCAATGAGCATTAGAAATTATGGGTAGTAGTGCTCTGCTTTATTTATAATGTCCATTTGTCCATCCATCTATCTGTTATCCATCAGTCTTCTGAAGTCACTGTTTCTAGCACAGGTTTGCAGGATACCATAACCAATTATGGTTTCATCATGTGGAAGAAAGAAAACCAACAGTATTAGTACACCAGTGCATGCCAGGGCACAGTCACAAAAACATTAATAAAACAATCACGTTGGGCCAAATGTAGCTCACCAATTAATCTAATGAACCTGTCTTTGGAGATACATGAAGAAAACCCATTTGAACATACAGTAGATGGAATGTGCAAAATCCATACTGGTAATGACTAAACGGTGACATGATATATACAAGACAGGGGACAATAGGTTCTATACTTCTATCCAGGCTGGTGATAGGAAAGGCCTTTCTGGGTAAACGGGTCACCAGGAATGATGCTGACACTATGAGCAGTCCAGAACTTCCTAATCTAGGGCACATTGACTATTTGAGCCTTCAAATCAGAAATAATATCTCTCCCAAACTATTAGTTGCTGGCAAGGCAATTCTGAAGGTCACAACATTGTACTGCCAAGGGAAGGCAGATCTGAATCAGGCTTGGGTGAGTGGCCCTTTAACTGGGCCCTCAGGAATGGATAAACACTCAAAGAGTGCACTACATCTGAGGAGTTTAAAGAGCGAGTTATAAACCTATCCTGTAAGTAACCTCAGAATGGGAAATCAATGGTCATTCATTAAAAATACTGTGAGCTCTTGAGCAGGGGGGTAGAACAAGAGTGATGAAGAGAAATGTAGACAGTGGAATGGCTGAGAAGTAGATAGTGTAGGTGTGGAGAAAGTAAGTAAGATGTCATCACTTTTACCTGTAAAGCTCAGTACAGAAGGGGATGGAAAGATTTTCTGATTGAATGTATTTAAATCCTAATGCACTATATACATGTGATGTAAAAACAGATTGAAACAAATAAAAAGATTGATTACTAGAACTAACACTGTTTATTGGCAAAAGGATGGAAGAGTTAATGCAGAGTTGGGCGTCATTTGAAAACTGAGGCCACATTGTATTTGGTTTCTGGATTTAGGTGGTAGATGTCAGAAGAGGTGAGGGTGGAGGCTAAGCTATAGTTAGGCCACTGTTATTCTTTTTCTTCATCTTCCAGGTTGTCTGTGACTGCAAAAATAAAAGATAAATAGGTAAGCAGTAATGTTGCATCCAAATCTTCCTCTTGTGTACTCCCTAAGTCATTCCCCATTAGTGTAGTACAATTCTCATACATTGACATGGAGCCCCTGCTCTGCCTCAACGGATCAGGGGGCACATGAGTTTGTTGTTGTGAACTAATGAGCATCTGCTCATATGGACTAGGTAATGTGTTAAGAATGAAATTATGCCACATCGTTTGATGGAATTGAAAATTATGAACCAACAGAGGGCTGAATTCAAAGACACCATGAAAATCAAAGTGAAAAAATGATGCAGCAGGCTAGCCCATTTTGCGGAAATTTCACTGCAGCAACTCAAAATCATACTCAGCAGTTTGTATGGCCCCCACGTGCTTGTATGCATACCTGACAACATCAGGGCATGCTACTAAAGAGACGAAGGATGGTGTCCTGGAGGATCTCCTCCCAGATCTGGAGCAGGGCATCACTGAGCTCCTGGACAGTTTGTGGTGCTACCTGGAGGCTTTGGATGGACCAAAACATAATGTCCCAGAGGTGTTCTATTGGATTTAGGTCAAGCAAGTGTGGGGGCCAGTTAATGATATCATTTCCTTCATCCTCCAGGAATTGCCTACATACAGTGCATCCGGAAAATATTCACAGCGCATCACTTTTTCCATTTTTTGTTATTTTACAGCCTTATTCCAAAATGGATTAAATTCATTTTTTCCTCAGAATTCTACACACAACACCACATAATGACAACGTGAAAAAAGTTTACTTGAGGTTTTTGCAAATTTATTAAAAATAAAAAAACTGAGAAATCACATGTACATAAGTATTCACAGCCTTTGCTCGATACTTTGTCGATGCACCTTTGGCAGTAATTACAGCCTCAAGTCTTTTTGAATATGATGCCACAAGCTTGGCACACCTATCCTTTGCCAGTTTCGCCCATTCCTCTTTGCAGCACCTCTCAAGCTCCATCAGGTTGGATGGGAAGCATCGGTGCACAGCCATTTTAAGATCTCTCCAGAGATGTTCAATCGGATTTAAGTCTGGGCTCTGGCTGGGCCACTCAAGGACATTCACAGAGTTGTCCTGAAGCCACTACTTTGATATCTTGGCGGTGTGCTTAGGGTCGTTGTCCTGCTGAAAGATGAACCGTCGCCCCAGTCTGAGGTCAAGAGCGCTCTGGAGCAGGTTTTCATCCAGGATGTCTCTGTACATTGCTGCAGTCATCTTTCCCTTTATCCTGACTAGTCTCCCAGTTCCTGCCACTGAAAAACATCCCCACAGCATGATGCTGCCACCACCATGCTTCACTGTAGGGATGGTATTGGCCTGGTGATGAGCGGTGCCTGGTTTCCTCCAAACATGACACCTGGCATTCACACCAAAGAGTTCAATCTTTGTCTCATCAGACCAGAGAATTTTGTTTCTCATGGTCTGAGAGTCCTTCACGTGCCTTTTGGCAAACTCCAGGTGGGCTGCCATGTGCCTTTTACTAAGGAGTGGCTTCCGTCTGGCCACTCTGCCATACAGGCCTGATTGATGGATTGCTGCAGAGATGGTTGTCCTTCTGGAACGTTCTCCTCTCTCCACAGAGGACTTCTGGTGCTCTGACAGAGTGACCATCAGGTTCTTGGTCACCTCCCTGACTAAGGCCCTTCTCCCCCGATCGCTCAGTTTAGATGGCCGGCCAGCTCTAGGAAGAGTCCTGGTGGTTTCGAACTTCTTCCACTTACAGATGATGGAGGCCACTGTGCTCATTGGGACCTTCAAAGAAGCAGAAATTTTTCTGTAACTTTCCCCAGATTTGTGCCTTGAGACAATCCTGATTCGGACGTTTACAGACAATTCCTTTGACTTCATGCTTGGTTTGTGCTCTGAAATGAACTGTCAGCTGTGGGACCTTATATAGACAGGTGTGTGCCTTTCCAAATCATGTCCAATCAACTGAATTTACCACAGGTGGACTCCAATTAAGCTGCAGAAACATCTCAAGGATGATCAGGGGAAACAGGATGCACCTCAGCTCAATTTTGAGCCTCATGGCAAAGGCTGTGAATACTTATGTACATGTGCTTTCTCAATTTATTTATTTTTAATAAATTTGCAAAAAACTCAACTCAACTCAAACTCAAATTTGCAAAAAACTCAATTTTTTTCACGTTGTCATTATGGGGTGTTGTGTGTAGAATTCTGAGGAAAAAAATGAATTTAATCCATTTTGGAATAAGGCTGTAACATAACAAAATGTGGAAAAAGTGATGCGCTGTGAATACTTTCCAGATGCACTGTACTCTTACTACATGAGGCTGGGCATTGTTGTGCACTAGGAGGAACCCAGGACCCACTGCACCAGCATAGGGTCTGACAATGGGTCCAAGGATGTCATCCCGATACCTAATGTGAAGGTGCCATTGTCTAGCCTGTAGAGGTGTGTGTGTCCCTCCATGGTTATGTCTACCTAGACCATCACTGACCCACCACTAAACTGGTAACGCTGAATGATGTTGCAGGCAGCATAACATTCTCCATGGCTTCTCCAGACCCTTTCACGTCTGTTACATGTGCTCAGGGTGAACCTGCTCTCATCTGTGAAAATCACAGGGCGCCAGTGGTGGACCTGCAATTCTGGTATTCCATGGCAAATGCCAATCAAGCTTCACAATGCCATTCAGTGACCACAGGGCCCACTAGAGGACGTCAGGTCCTCAGGCTACCCTTATGAAGTCTGTTTCTGATTGTATGGTCAAAGACATTCACACCAGT
>JANRMT010062809.1:22072986-22085986 GCA_026402145.1 Polypterus bichir lapradei
TATATCGAGTATTTAGTACAGAGCAGACTTCTTGCCTTCTACTTTGTATTAACTATAAACTTTTGTAGTGCTTACCTTTCAGTATTTTGAAAGATTTAAAGGTGGCAGCATGGATTCTGGCTTTTTTTTCTCAAAGAAATTCCTCCATCCAGTCTGCACAAAGAGAAAAGCCTCCAATGGCCCAGTCTTTAAAACTAAAATGAATTCTGAAAAGCCTCAAGGGGCAATGACAGGCAGCAACCATTTCAACTGGCTTAAGTTACTCGTAACAGAATCTGAACTTTTGTAATTTCACAATTAATATTCCTAGCCACGGTTGCCGCAGACCTCTACAACTCCTCATTACCTTAGGCAGTCCACAAATGAATGCTAACACAGTTTTGGCATGGAAAGCTGATTAGTAAAGTTGGCTTGTTTGGAACCTGTAGTATGAGTTTTCATGCAAATTGAAACAGCAGGTTACAGCTCATTGGTTTTGCTTGGTAACATGAACAAAAGCTGCGCCATATTATATTTCACCTAAATGAGAAGGTTTAGGGGGAAGGGAGATCCTGCTCAATTTTTTTCTTTTAATTGCCTTATTTTATCACTATTTAGGCAAATGCCTACACTTGCAAGTGAGAAACAGGAAGCCAACTAAATGCCACACAGCTGATGTTAATCTTGCCAAACATAAAATAATTGCCATTATAGTCACCAGGAATTATTTTCACATAGGAAATCACTTTGTAGTTACAGAAAAAGGAAAAATAAATATTAGATTGTGGGTGTTAAACCATCAATCATATGCTACTAGGAAACAAAATGATAAAAAGAGAAAATTAAAAGTCAACTTTCATAGTCCACAGCAAAGAATTTTGAAAGAGTGACACATTTTTTTTATTTTCATTCTTTTTTTTTTGTTGGATGTCACTGATGTTTATGTAAAATCTAATCCATTGGGATTCAGATTTTAAAACTTACGGGATGCTTGTTAGTGTTGGCATGACCTACAGATCCTGAAGAGCTCCATTGTGTCTTGCTTGAATGACTACTGTCCAGTGGGTCGCACACCTATAATCTCAAAGTGCTTTGAGAAACTGGTAATGCCAGAGATTAAGAAGACCATTGATATAACAGTGGACCCCCATCAACATACTTATAGGAAGATCTACTCCACAGCTGACGCCACGTCTCCTGTTATCTGGCTCTCACCCACCTGGAAGAAAGGACTCCTTCATCTGGTTGCTCTTCTTGGATTTTAGCTCTGCCTTAAACAGCATCATCTTCCTACTTGGAATAAGCTCAGTACTCTGCAACTGGATTTTGAATTTTCTGACAAACAGGGTCCAGTCAGTCAGAAATCACATAATCTTCTACCGTCATTCTCAACACTGGCTGGTTATAAGCCCCCTACTGTATACTCTGATGACCTATGACTGCATATCTCATTTTCCAAACAATCACATAGTGAAATTTGCAGATAACACAGTGGTGGTAGGACTTGTCACTTATAAAGATGAGTCAGTATACAGGATGGAAGTGGCTAAGCTGGAGGCTTGGTGTAAAGATAACAACCTTAGCATCAATGTCAAGAAAACTAAGGAAATGATTGTGGACTTTTGGCAGACTGGTACTCTTCCTCCTCTCCCCCTTTACATAAATGAAGAACAGGTTGAAATTGTCACCTGCTTCAACTACCTGGGGGTGCATATTACAAATGACCTGTGTTAAAGCTACAATACAGCCTGTCTGGTAAAGAAAGCCCACCAACGCCTCGACTTCTATTCTGACTTCCTTTTACAGGTGTGTGGTAAAGAGCATCCTTACCTCCTGTATTACAGTGGGTTACAGCAGTTGCTCAGCTGTAGACAGAAGAGCACTGCAGTGGAGTGTTAAGTCTCCTCAGCGGACCATCAGCAGCAGCCTACCCACTATTGAGGACATTTACACCTGCAGGTGCAAAAGTAAAGCCTCCTCCATTATGGAAGATGTCACTTGCCCTGCACATGAACTGTTTGCCTGTCTCCTGTTGGGCAGGAGATTGCACAGCTACCAGGTTGAGGAACAGCTTCTTCTTGGATGCTGTTAGTCTAATGAATACATCATTACTAAATCTGACTGTACACTCTGTGTGCCTTCTACTGCATTTTGCATTTTAGTTTCAGTTGTCTTACGAACTAAACTATCTGCCTTTTTTTCTTGCTGCTAATTACAGGGCATATTGCACTAATATTTTTAGCTATAGTTATCTTACTCTGTTTTACATATTAGTTTTATTTCAATTATTGTGCTTACCTGTGATACTTTTATTACAAAGTTTATGGGGTTATGGTGTTACTAATGGGGTACTTTTATTATTATAGGATCTTCATTTACATTGTTTAATTATGGGACCCAAGTACTTCATTTTATTTCTGCATATGGATGTTGGAATAACAATAAAAGATCCTTGATCTTGAAAGAGGGTGCTGAGTGTACTGCCCCCTTGGATCATAAGGGGTAGTTAAGCGATAGCAGCAGCCTATCAGTTCTCAGACTTTTTGTCAAGTTCTGGCATTTGTTTTTTAATTGTTTTAAACTTATCCTTTGTGTCAAAAAATAGTTAAGACAATATTTGAGAGATTTTGGAGTCCAAAGAATCTAATTACATTAGATTACATTTGTTTACCTGTTGAGTGTGTTATTAATATTGTTAAAAGCAAATCGCATTCTCCAACAATGCCATTTTGCTTTTGTTGTAGGTGCAGCAATTGTTAGGCAGGACGGGTGAGGAGTGGAGGGTTGTTATGATATCAGTTTTGCTGTTTATTTTATATTCAATCTCCTTTTATGATCTTATACCTAATTTGGGGCTTTTGAAGTCAAGGATTCTATTTCTGTCGTTATGTGTTCAATTTTCCTAATAGTTTAGGAGTTGTGCCATTTTGAATAATGTCTTGGATGCCATTTTTGGTACTTGTTACCAGGTTCATCTACCACGTTTCTGGCCACAGAGGTAATGACCTGTTGCTAATTGTCAAGATGTGCTAAAAGGCTGGTGGTTCTCTTCCTTATTCGATCTGCAGATTCCTAAAGAGTTTCAAAGACCGTTTACTATTTTTCCTTCTTGCTTGTGTTCTTCAATTTTGATTTTTTTTGCTTGAACTTTTTGACCTTGATCTCAGGCTCAAGTTTCTGAACTTCCAGCTTTGACTATTTCTGTCTGCAGACACATTTTCATCATATTTGATTACTGGTTGTACAATCTTTTTTCTTTCCTTGTTCATCTCGACCTTCACTTTGTATATTTGGCTTACTTGGACTAGTTTTTGACTTTATTGCAATACCCCCTGACTATGATTTTTTGGTTTCACATCCTAAGCTCATTTTTCTCGAATCTTGACTTTTCAGTTTTGATTTTGGCTAGTTTATACGTCTTTTTCCTTTCTCCTGATTTCATTCTTTATTCAAACTGCTGCCAGCTAATGCAGTTATTACCCCTTTTGCTGGAAAAATGAGTTTTTAATGTACTTTACGTCATTCCTATGTGACATTCCCTGTAAACAAAAATTGAAGGATGAACCCTTGCCTGCCAGTCTTTTCTTCTCACAGCTGCTCTGAGGGTAAGAAGCAGTAGGACAAAATGATAAAAACACTGTAATAGACACAGGAATTGGGATGCTGAAACTCTGCTATTCCATTAATTTATTAACACACCACTGTCAAGCAAAAATCATAAATGTATACCAATCAAGGACTAGTGCTATCTTGAGGAGTGATGCTGACGTAGGGTCAAGCTCCAAGTGTCATAAACAGGAAGAAATGGGTAAGAAAATTAGTGAACGGAAGCATGGATGGTTGGAACACTTTGCAAAAAATGTCAGTTAATGCTTTCTTAAATAAAGAAGTTTGACATCCACTTTGTCAGTCCCCACCACATTTCATAAGATCTTATGTGCACTGCTTTTTGTTGGGATCAATCATGGCTGTCCTCGATTGCAATATGGTTGTCCTCTTTTAAGTACAGTATATTCAGGTGCAGTTAAACTATATGGAGTTACAGTACATCATCATTTGAAAAGAAATGAGAGTTACATCTAAGTTATAATGTCACTGAAATGCTATTGTGAAAGAACCTTACCCATGTAATTAAAAAAATCATCTTGCAGTCCATTTGGTTTTGATGGGTCATTCCACATTAATAACAAAAAGATATTATAGGTACAAACAGCTAACTTGGTATACAGTGCAAAAAAGAATGAGAAACCAGAGATGTCAAAATTTAAGATCCACCACAGAATTTCTGTTGATTAGCTGTAAGGAGCTAATGGCATCTGTAATAAGAAAAAATAATCACCATTTCATAGTCACATTCTAATAAATGAGAACATATTGCTGGTGACATGGGATTTTGAGGCAGAGAGACTAGAAAAGGAGGATGACAAGGAAGATGGCTAAGCTAGAATGTTCCATCAAAATACGTTCTCCAGTGTATGCATGGAATTGTTCCCCGTAATGAGTATGGTCTGTTTGTGCAAAGGCAAATCATGAACTTTGATCCTCAATTAACCAAACAAAGCTGAAAGTGTGAGTTCTGTATTTTTGAATTCAAACTTATTGTTTTTATAAATGTGGCATGCATTCAATAGTCCTGCAAAATCTTGTTCTTAAAGGAATATTTCACCCATTCCACTCTTTTAATTTCCATTGTGTTGATTGTAGTGATAACTGAGAGAAAATTCTAATCTCATGTTTTTACAGAGAATAGATATAACAAAGTTTCTGAATTAATTGCTTCAGCATTAAAACTTCCATTAACAAAACTCAACGTACTATCTATGAGTATCATGTTATTTGTGTTACAGATTTGAAATTGTCATTGGAGATCAGGCCATGTCTTGGCCACACATGCAGTTTGAGGTCATTCCATATCATGCACTCAGACAGAGTAGATGGTACCTTCTTCCACCTGCAAGTTTATTAAGGAATTGACATATTAGGTGCATCATTCTATTATTAAATTCATTCCAAAGGAATTAAGGAAGCTAAAGGAAATTCATGAGAAGTTGAACCCTTTGTATGGTAATGAAGCACCTTCATATTATAATTTGAAGATGACCCCAATATGGGTCATCCTGTGGAGGCTTCTACACAGGAAATGTGCCAAAAAGTGGAGGCCTTGATTATGGAAGATTATTATGTTAAATAATGTTATAGTCCATGAACTTTGTGTTTCAGCGGGCACAGTCTCCACAATCATCCATACTGTTTTGATGATGTCAAAAATGAGTTCCTAATGTGTTCCCCGAATGCTGACACCAGATCAGAAAGCATGTCGTCAGGAATTCAATCACAAGAGCTTGGACCTTCATTAAAAAAAAATCCCACTGACTTTTTCTCACAGATTGTTACTGGGGATGAAACATGGGATCACCACTATGACCCTGAAACCAAACAAGAGGTCATGTAATGGGAACATAAGGAATCTTCAACCCCCAAGACAGTTTTTCAGATACAGAGGGTTGGAAGTCATGCCACACAAGTCAATCATCACTGGAATAATCTATGCTTCCACCATGATGTCACTACATGAGGCCATAAAATGGAAATGTTGCAGGAAACTGTCAGCAGGTATGTTGCTGCTTCATACAATGCATCATCTACAAATCTCAGAATCAAAGGTTTGTATCAGGGAATGTGGCTTTATAGAACTTAACTGTACACTGTGCAGTCTAGCCTAGCCTCCTGTGAATAAACTTCTCAGCTTTTTTAATTTTAAGGCACTATTCAATGGATCAAATTTATTGATGTCCGACATATAGAATCTCTGCTTCTTGTCTGATGCCATTTCTTCTGGGGATGTTGATACTTATAGGGCGGGACCAGAAAGGGCAGAGTTTATGGACAGGGCTAGGTTGTCCTTACTAGGCAGTTTCTCAGCACTTTTTCTTCTCAGGAAGAAAAAGATGAGACATTTAGTATGGGCACCCACTTTCATCTGGGAGTCAGCAGAGTCTGGTGGGAGATCCTTATGTGCCCATGCATGAGTGTAGTTAACAAGAAAAGTAGAAACTGGATACATATACTCATCTAAAACCCCAAACTGTTACATTTTTGTTAAGTTTAATACATTTCTTAAAAAATCTGCTTCTAAAAATAAACACAATGCAAACAAAGCAATAGCTATTTGTTATGGATGGAAAGATAAAACAATTCGCTTACTTCACTATCTTTGAGCACAAAATAATTATCTATCCTTCCATTTATTTTCTGTCTTGCTAATCCAGTTCTGGTTCGAAGTATGATGATGCTTATCTTGGCAGTACTGGGCACAAGGCGGGAAACTAATTATAACAAACTTAATTCCCTTTAGACCAGAGATGTCAGTCTTGGAAAGAAATTATTGTATATGTTAGACTGCCTATCAACTGAGGGATAACAGAAGAAAGCATGAATGTGTCCAAAAGGGGACCCAGATGTCAATAATACAGTCAATATAGCATTGGAGAAATAACTATTGTCTGTACAGGGAAAATGTCTGTGAAGTGTGGTGGTGAAGGTGAAAGGGCTGGACAAGGAGAAGAATACTAATCTGAAGGTGCCAATTTAATGAAAGTTTTGAAAGCCTGATTACACACCAGCTTTATCAGTTTTACTTCAGGGTGATGCCTGCAGGTCAGTAGCTACAAATCAGAGTAAACGTGACAGATGCAGGCAACATGATTAAATGCAGGAAGAATATTACCTGCATGATAAAATTGGGCACTATTCTTGACAGAGAAAAAATAATTTTCACACAGGTTACGGGAATAATGACAAAAAAATAGATTAGGGTTTCCAACACATTTAAAGGGTCTACGGAAAAACATTATTTACACTCGCACACACATTTACGTATATACACACAATGAAATTGCAGGGCACTGAAAGCAATGGAAATCTTTTTTAACATAAAAGCATGCCAATGATAATGAATTCCCAGAGAATTACCAGAAAAAAAGAAGAAATGAGTTTAAAAAATGAAATTTACCATCAAACACTGCAGCAAACTTAAAAAGGATTTTCAAATATGAGCTACTCTGGAATGAAAGAATGTGTTATTTTGCATTTAACCAAAGTTTGAAAGGAAACACATATGGGCAAAGATCTTAATTAAGAAGACATGTTTGTTCTAAGCATAAATGAGTGATATATTTCCATAATAAGAAAGAAATACTGAGAGAAAGGAGTGCCAGAGAAGTTATATGAAGATTGACCATGATATGTAAGAAGCAGTGAAATCTCAAGTTAAAAGCAGTGTTAGGGCAACGGAGAAGATCCCAGTAAGAGTGGGTCTTCACCAGGAATCTTCTTTAAATTGTCTCTTTGATACCTCTTTGATCTGGTTATAGATGTGTTGAGTCATGGTATAAAAGGGTAGTCCTCCTGGTGCATGCTTTTTGCTCATGAAAATTGTGTTGTGTAGCATGAGAAAGGGGAAGTGGAGAGGAAGATGGAAGAATAGAGAAGGGCTTTGAAGATTGAAAGGGTTGAAGATAAATAGGAAGAACACAGAATATATTTGAGGTTTAATGATGATCAGGATTCAGAAGTTAGCCTGCAGGGAGTGATACTAAAAGAGTAGTGTGGCCTTTACAATGGAAGGACTGGGAGAGAGAACAGGCACAGAGCACTACCTTCCCTGAAGTGCTAGATGGTAGCACCCCTGAGTTGCAGCGGTGCCTCAGATTCCCACAGGACTGCATGGGAGTTGGAGTTTGGCACAGTCCTGTTGGGTTCTGTGAGTGCTAACCAGGTTGTGCTACAGGAGCTGCAAAGCCCTACTACGTTGGGATTCCGCCACACCTGGGAATACTTCTGGATCATGCTGTTGGGCCACCTGGAGTGCTCCCAGGTGCAGCATAAAGAGGACCACCTTACTTCATTTAAGGAGTGTGGTAGATAGGGGGCATTCTCGCTCCCTTGAACCCCTGTCCACGACTTCAGACACCAGGTAAAAGTCCAACACTTGACTTTATTAATTCTCCACAGTGTACAAAACACCCTGTCCTCCACTATACTCATTAACCAACAATACAATAAACAATAATCACTAATAAACCAATCCTCCAGCTCCCAGACGCATTGCCACCCTTCCACCCAGCTCAGCTCGCCGTCTGGGAGCTCCCACAGTCCTTTTATATTCCCTGACCCGGAAGTGTTCTCCATCCCCAGTCCATGTGACTCTCAATCACTTCCGGGTCAGGTACAAGTTCTTTTCTTTACCCCGGAAGCCCGTCGTTCTTCCTATGACGAACTTCCGGGTCATAGGGCACAAAGAAATCTTCAGTCCTCCCTGCAGCTCCCTCTTGTGGCCCCCCATGGCATCCAGCAGGGCTGTGTGTAAAAACTCCATTGTCCATGATGCTCTGCTGGTCTTCTGGGGACCTCCATGCTGCAAGGAGGGCTCCACCTGGCGGCTTGGGGGTATTGGCCGGGATAAACGGCCGGCCATCCTCCACAGGAGCCAGAGTTGGGAGGAAGATGGATGAAGCTGGTTGGAGGAGGAGTGGAGATGGAAGAGAAAGAGAGAAATGAAAAAAGGAGAAGAAAAGTGCTGTGTGCTGTAAACATTGTGCTTGTTACAATACAGTACAATACAATTTATTTTTGTTTAGCCCAAAATCACACAAGAAGTGCCACAATGGGCTTTAACATGCCCTGCCTCTTGACAGCCCCCCAGCCTTGACTCTCTAAGAAGACAAGAAAAAACTCCCAAAAAATCCCTTGTAGGGAAAAAATGGAAGAAACCTTGGGAAAGGCAATTCAAAGAGAGACTCCTTTCCAGGTAGGTTGGGCGTGCAGTGGGTGTCAAAAAGAAGAGGGTCAATACAATACAGTACAATACACAGAACAAATCCTCAATACAGTATAAAAATAAAAATTTTAGAAGTACTATTGTACTGTGCATTGGTGGGAAAAGATTTGGGAAATTTTTCCCATAGAAATAAAACCTGTCTGTGTTGCTGGACTTATGCCTTCCCCCTGTCTGTGTTGGGTTGGGGGGGCTGGTGCACCCCCTACAAGCCACAATAGATACATTTGAATATCTAAGATCAGTGGCAACCCAAGATGAAAAACTGGATGCAGTGATAACCCCTACAGTGCAATGTGGATGAAAAAATTGGAAGAAAGTATCAGGGGTATTGTGTGATCAAAGAATTAAGGCAAAGGTTAAAGGTCATAGCTGACCAAGAATGATATATGGAGCTGAGGCATTGGCAGTAAAGACAGCACAGGAGAAGTTCGATGTGGCAGAACTGATGTGTGGAGTAACAAAAAAGGGCAGAATAAGAAATGAGACAATTGGAGATCCAACAAAAGTGTGAGAGATATTGTATCTAAGGAACTGCAGGAAAGCAGGTTGAAGTGGTATGGGCATGTGATGAGAACAGACAGTGAATATATGGTGTGGTAAATAATCAAGTGTTGATACAACAAAGAGGTTTGGGGCAGCCTCCCTTATGCTTGAGAATTGGCTGCAAATGCAAAAAGGTTGAGAAAAAATGGTCTTTACAAACAAGAGCCCAAAACAAAACTGAACAGATTAGGAAACACAACGGATATAAAGTTGAAAAGCAGGAAGAGGAGGGATCTCAGGACCGGAACTACAAATGAGGTCATTAGGAGGTGGGCTCTTCTGTTGGTATGGAAAAGACGTCTTCTGGGGTGGAACTGGAAGTGACAGGCAGAATTTCCTGCATTTAGTCAGCGGGGAGATAAGAGAATGGATTAATGCACTCTGCCACCCCTTCGTCTGACCGGGAATTACCTTCTTTTGAGCCCTTCAGCTGACTCCCATGCGCACGTGTTTGACAGTGGGCAAAATGCCACACTCAAGAAACCACAAATGACATACAGTATATGGTGCCAGATATACTTACTTACCCATTAAATCTTTCATGGAAAGGCATAGATTTCTTACTTATCAAACCCTGATTTAAAAGAATTTAGATTTAATGAAAAAAACATATAATTAATGTGTCAGTGCTTCCAAGTTATTTTCTGGTTCACATATTGTTACTTCAGTACTTTTCATACTGCAAAAAAAGTTTTGTTTAATTATCCTGAAAAGGTTCAAACCCCTTTCATATTTACTCATAGCTCCTAGAATAAGTCAAATAGTCTGGTTGGTACGTTTATGCATCATCAGTCATACTGCAGAAATAATGTGTATCTATTACATGCAGTAGATTATTCTATCACAAAAAAACATTTGTGATCTGCTGTGTTACACATATTTTTTAACCAATGTACCATAGACATAAAGAAAAAAGGATAAACTTCAGTGGATCACGAAAGGTGGAACTGATCGAAAAAATAGAGACTATCCATATAAAGTACCCGTAAGGAACATTGTGTAAAGAAGTAAACTGTGCCAGATATTTATAAAACAAAAAAAGTTAGAAAATGTACATTAATATGTGATGTGGAGGCTCTATATAAGCCAAGAAGACATGAAAATGGCACAAGAATTTTCAAAGAAGATGCCAAGTTGAAATGATATGTGCAACAAAGCTATTGTGATGTTAATGTACAAGGGGTAGATTTAAGTCAAATCACATGAAAATTGTTTGATGATAAAAATGAAGTGATTCCTGTTCTAAGTAGACTACTTCATTGTTTATTCTTGTTAACGGAGGGTGGGTAATTTATTATCCTTATTTTCTAATGTGACATATAAATACGGTCTATAAAGACATTTACTACACAATAAAACTCTGTGAGTAGGTGTGTGTGTTTGTGAGTGTGTTTGAGTGTGTCTGGTCCCTCCAAGCAAACTGATTGGTCAGTTGGCTTTAGTATGATTGGTCAGTTTGGCTTTTGTAATGTAATTGCCAGGCAAAAGGGGTTGAAGCAAACAATGAGAAGTAAAGGTATAGGAGGCATGCTGAGAGTTGCCTTCAAAAATATGACATATTTACAAGAATAGAAATGATGTGCTCACAACGGGTAATCAAAAGCAGACAGGAGGCGAGCAAGGTGTCTTCAAAGGACAGAGTGTGAGAAGCAGGGTTTTAAGAGAACACAGTCAAGAGAGGGAACGGTGGGCAAGAGGCAAAGTGTGTCTGAAAGATGTACGAAGAAAGCTAAAGGTACACGTAAGGTAAGAGATATCAATTATCAAATATGTAAAAGTGTATTCTATTATCTGTCTTTGATAGATAACGTGGCTAGTAAAGGCATAAAAAATGCACATTTTTTATTTAACAAACTTTCACTTCTTCCCCGGAAATACAAAATGATGCTATTATAAAATGTAAAAATACAATAAAGAAGCAATAAAACAAAAAAGAAAAAATGATATATGTGTTCCTGACACAACTGAATTCTTACCCAACTGAACTCTTGACTGTAAACTCAGTGCAACACCAACAGCCCCCTGTGCTACTGCACTCCTGAGGTCTTAGTTACATTAAAATGGCTACACCTTGCCTGACCTGAGCTTAAGTGACAACCCAGTGTTTGCTTTGCCTTCAAGAGACTTTGAAATACCCTGTATGTCTTTCATCAGTAGCTGTTCCTAGGCTCTCAGTAAGAACGATCAGACATGCCTAGCCCCTGCTGGGCTGTCAGCCTTCAGGTTTCCAGAGGAAATGTTGATAATTTACTCCCAAGTCTCATTTCTTTCTTTCTCTTTATTCTTCTCTAGCATTAAGATGGTATTGTCTCACTCCTTGCTTCTGCCCTCTGCTGCTCTTCCCTGCCTGTAATTCCCCTGTTGACTGCAGCACTGTCTTCAAATGTTATCAGTCATTTTCTGTGCAAATCATTGCTTTTGTCATTTTATAATCTCATAAGGCACGCTATTGGAGAAGTGAAGAGGCAAAATCCAGGGCTGAATATAGCATAATTAATAGGATAGGCTTAATCATACATCATGTTTTATTAGAACCAATCTATCAGACAGGCAGACTTTTACTGGTTACCAGCTGACAAATACCTTGCAGCATTGTGGCTTGATCTGGTTTGTTAATGTCAAACAGGAATTATGATTCATACGTGTTTGTAAAACACTCCACAGTAATGAGCATGAGTCATCTCAATGCATCCATTTTCAAATTTTTAAAAGAATATTGACAGCCATCGAGCTCACAAAAGAACCATATGACTCCTGTTTTTGCACTTTGTATGGTGTATCTGAAAAGCAAAAATGTAATTTTCTATATCCAATTCACCTGTACAGATTTCCTCAAAGGATTGTTTTGTTGGCCCTTCTGTACAACGTTATTTAAAAAGATTTAGTAAGCTCCCTTTTCAAGGTAGTTTAGAAAGAATATATTGTTTGAGTTTGTATGGTCAGAGAAATTAATTTTGATGAAAATTATTGAAAAGGTCAATAATCAAGTAAAACTCAAACATCAAGTAAAGAGAGAGAAAAAATGACTACAGTGAAACAGAGGAAAACAATGGAATGAAATCCCCCTGACAAGCTCCTCTGGTCAGCTGAGCAAATGTAAGTTGAGTTTTAGAGAAAGTATAGTAGTGAATTAGAAGAGGGGCTCAGTCCATTTCCACTTGTGAGCACATTTGGGCAAAATGGATTGGGTCCTCCTAAAAACAAAGCACGTTATTACACCTTAACTTGTTTCACTTGTATCACTTCCCACTCAGGATCAAACACTGATCCTCATGGCCGCTGCCCCACCATGGAAGGGATGTGGAATTAATAGACCCCTGCCAAGCTAACAAAATATTCTGAAAACCACTCATCTAGAATCTCTTTTATTTTGCACATTTTGTTTCTTCATAAGGACTGTGTTTAAAGACTACTGTATATTTAACAACTTTGTATATGTAAACTCAGCAAAAAAAGAAACGTCCCTTTTTCAGGACTGTGTATTTCAACAATAATGTTTTAAAAATCCAAATAACTTTACAGATCTTCATTGTAAATTGTTTAAACAATGTTTTCCATGCATGTTCAATTAACCATAATCAATTAATTAACATGCACCTGTGGAATGGTCGTTAAGACCTTAACAGCTTACAGAAAGTA
>JANRMT010062809.1:22088517-22098948 GCA_026402145.1 Polypterus bichir lapradei
CGTTTTTAGAACTGTGACCTTAAATGCCTACTTTCTGTAAGCTGTTATGGTCTTAACGACCATTCCACAGGTGCATGTTAATTAATTGATTATGGTTAATTGAACATGCATGGAAAACATTGTTTAAACAATTTACAATGAAGATCTGTAAAGTTATTTGGATTTTTAAAACATTATTGTTGAAATACACAGTCCTAAAAAAGGGACGTTTCTTTTTTTGCTGAGTTTATGTCTTTGACATCTTTCAATCATCTCTAGGCAGTGACACACCCCAGCCTGACTATGACTGCAGGATCAACAGCAAGTAAAACAACTGTTCACATTATCATTTTTTTTAAACTTCTGGATAATACTTGTAAATAGAACTATGCTTAACATTTGTCATCTGGGTATGCTGAATAAGACTTGAAACAGACTTGACTTTGCTTAAGGTTATGAGCTAGCATTATTAACCAATATGGAACACATATACCATACATATATACTGTGGTTTAGTTTTAAATTCAGTATATTATTATATTGGACCCTTCCTGTGTAAACACAGAGAGGACTACATGGACTGTCAAATATGCATTAAAGCACCATGAAATGTGTGAACAATGTGTGTATACAGATATTTAAAGATAATGGTAATGATGTACAGTATAGTAATTCTCATTGACTATCGTGGAACAGACAGTAAAGCTCTGATATTTGTAGGATGCTGGGAGCAAAAAGGCAGAATCAAAGAATACCCGAACTGTGTCCCTCCCTAAGGGTTTACAGCACATGATGGTGCAGGTGGGGTCCATGAGTTGGACAATATGATATGACTGTCACTAGTAATGCTATTATCTCCTGTGAGGTCTTGTTGTACAGCCAGGATGGACACCTTTGTGAAAGCAACACTGATTGAACTGATGGAAATCTAGAAGAGAACAGGAAGAGTTATAAAACAATCCATGATTATTATCTTGACAAAACAGTGAACTGACCATAATATGTCATAAAGAGCCACAACATCAGCTCTATTCCCAAATAATGAGTCTTCAAGCTTCATATAAATGTTAAAAGTCATGAATCAAGACATAAATTGACTGGAAAAGTATTCAGATATTGTCAAGGTAAAGGTTTGGCTTCCCATAACAATTTCTTTTTTTTTTAACAAGACCACGATCCGAAGATTCACATTAAAGAATGCTGGATCATCTGTATGTTGAGTTTATTGTTTTATATTGATACCAGGTCATATGTGGTCTTTACCCTTAGTTTTCACATTCCCCAAGACTTAACATTGAATTGTACCATTTGTTGCTTGATGTTGTAGTCTTATGTGCTTTGGGACAGTGCTGACAAAGAAAGAAACTATAAAATATACTGTAGCTTATATTTGTAATATACTAACTAAATAGTCAACCGAAAATAGCAATTAGTTCTGATGAATGAGCATGGTACATCTTGTACAATAGTGGATAATTTATCTTTATTTCTGAGTGTCTATTTTACAAAAGTCTATTAGAAAAAAAAGTTGCAATTTATTGACAAACAAGCAAGATGCAGACCTGGTATTTAAGGAGTTTAAATGAAAGCTATAGGCTACAGATTTTATTCTCACCATTGACACACTATGTAGGCTTGTCTAAGTACTTGTACAAAAAAGTAAACCGTTGTACTTTATATGAAAAGCTCTGGGATGGTGCTCATTGCAAAATGGTTTATGTAAAATAAAGTCTGTGTATAATACTAAGCTGCAAACATTTTTACTCCATGTCAGATATTGATTCAAGAAACAATGCAAAGATTATTTAAAAAATAATAAATTCCTAGATAATAATACATGAAACAAAAAACAGCAAATGCTGTGGTTCTTGAGGGCTAAAGAAAGAAAGAAAGAAAGAAAACAAACTTATGCCCATTGTAGATACACAGGTAAATGCAACCTACTGGCTGACTCTAATTACATTTTGGCTTTTCCTGCTATGCTTAGACCATAGCAAATTCCCCTTGTTGGGATTTGCTGTGATTACTTCATATCACTAAGGACTAACATAACATTAAATGAAATTCCCCAATGTACTTAATCCCGTTAAGGTCCACAGGGGGCAGAACATATCGCAGTCACATCAGGCAAGAAACAGGAGCCAACTTGGAACAGGAGAATTAGTTTATTGCAGAGCCTACTGATGGAAACAATCTCAAAGGACCAATTCAGAGCCACCAGTTGCATTTCTGTAAGGATGCGTGATGAAAACCAGAGTACTCAGGGAAAACCATGTGGACACAGGGAGAACATGCATACTCCATGGTGACAGTGACTGCTTGCTGGATTTAATCCAAGGATGCTCGATCAGTGAGGCAACAGCACTCTCTGTTGTAATTAACTAAAGAGACAGCTCTTTGGAAAACCTTTGGAGAGACACAAAATGAGCAGAAGATTGCAATAAGAAATTAGACAGAATTGTTATTTAAGTATAAGCAAAAGTCAATATAGCCAGAGTAGTCAAAACACAAATCCAAAGTTGTAGTTGAAATTAACATTGCAGAGGCTTTAAACTACTGTATCTTGCTTCATTTGCCATTAGCTAACACATACCTTTGAAGTTTGTTACAGAAATGGATCTCGTATCTGGCTGTTAGTAGCTCTGTGCTTAATTCTATATAAGCAAATAAGGCAAAACATTATGTCACAAATGGTAACAGGCATGGTGAAAGAAGAAAAAAACACATATTTTGTCATGCAAAGACAAAATGGTGGTGACAATTCTAAAACAAGATAAAAAAAAGTCAGCTACCTAGAATAATGATAACATTTATAAAGGCAGGTAAAATTCCACTATAACGAACTTCCAGGGACCTAAAAAATATTTCGTTATAATGAAAATTTCGTAGTAATGAGATTCTGTATTTATTGCTATACTGCTTTCTTTAACTTGCGCCCAGGCATCTGCAATCATTTCAATAGCTTATTTTGCATTAATTTTAATCTTCTCCTGTCTACAATTTATGCTAACGAGAATTTTTCTGAGCATTTCCTTGCGATAATGCACTTTCAGGGTGCGAATGATGCCCAAATCCAATGGCTGAAGCACTGATGTGCAATTGGGTGGGAGGAATTCAACGCAAACATTATCTAAATGCAGAAGCATATTGTGGGCAGTACAGTTATCAGTCGGAAGCTAAATCATCCTTTTCTTCTTCTTCATATTGTGAGGTTTCTGAACTTTTTTGGGATCCCCCCAATCCCTGCCACCCAACGGGAACGTCACGCTGAAGTGCATCCCGAAGTGTGATTGCCACGTCTGTGTAAGATTGTTTGTTTGTTGCTGGGGCAGGGCAACAGCAGGCTCACAGCAGTGCAGTGAGGCGCCACAGAAGCAAATCCTAAAAGATTGGGGTCGCGCTATAAGTACCTGTCTTACACCCCAAAACACGAGGCTGAGTCTCAATACTTTAGCAAAACCAGCTTTATTCATCTTGAAACAGGAACAGCATGGTTATTTATTGTAGCAGAATCTGCCACTCTCCTATAAACAGACACAGCAGTCAGGCAGGGTTGTGGCCTGGTTAATAGCCAAATAATCCTGTTCACTGCATTTGCATTGTTCCTTGCATCACCCATCGAGTTTGCTTTGGTGGAGAGACACAGCAGAGCCGTGAGCCTGCTGTTGCCCCGGCAACATATAAACAGTCTTCCACAGACGTGGTGATCACACTTCGGGATGCTCTTCTGCGTGTTTTCCCATTGATGGAGGTTCCAAGAGAGTTTAGAAACCTCACATTTTCTTGAATGAGTGCCGCATTAATAGGAATGTTTCTTGAACAAGCATCACTAAACCACATAAAAATGGCTTTTTCGCATACATTTGCAACCCGAGATTTTTTTTCTTTTTTTGATTGGTCTTTCAAGAAAGTTGACAGTGTCAATGGCGAAATTCTGAATTCATTGGCAACATCTTTTTTCTTTTTGATGCAATCGAGAGCTGCAAAAATTTTAAGTTCTTTTTCTAATATGAACTGTTATCATTTTTTCGTGTCTGCCATTTCTATAGTAGTGTGAATGACTTAAATTCCAATGGATGTTTTTCAAATGTTGACAAACAATAAGCAAAAGGAATCACTGAAAACCAGCAAAAACAAAAACAGCAAAAAAAACAACACGAGCAAAGTTCAAGGAAAGAATTTTTTTTACAATGTTTCTGTTTGGGGATCATTGTGCACAACTTAGCGTCGACCACAGAAAAAAACTGCTCTGTGGATGATTCATTCAGGCATTTCAAGGTCTTTTGGGCACTTCATTGTAATGAAAGTATCTGCTGAATGTATTTCGTAGTAACAAGATTTCTATAGAATTGTGTCATATGGGGAAACTGTTGGGAACACAAAAATACTTCAATGTAATGAAAGCTTCGTTGTAAAGATATTCATTGTAATGGAATTTTACCTGTAATCAAAAAAAAAAAAAATACATCCAAAAATTCCAAAATAAGAGAAACTGAATTGCATTACACTAATGAATGTGCTGCCATGCCACTCTTGACTACAGAACTGAAATATAGTATTTACTGTTTATTTTAATATTATTTAAATACTAGGGGCTTCCCCCTCTGCTCGCTTGGCTTGCAAAACCCCCTGGCCTGTGCTATGCTTCGTTGTGAAAAGGGGGGCTGAATGCACCCCAAGGAGATGTGGTTGCTCCTCCGAAACCCCTCTTAAATGGTAATACAATGGGAAACAAATACAGGTAGTCCCCAGGTTATGGACATCCGACCTACGACTTACGAATGGAGCTGCAGCTGCGACGCATGCGCCTCAGTAACTGCCGCTCCGTCATCTTCGGCCTGGGGACGCTGCAAGCGGTGGCTGGATGGAGGCATGAGGGGGGCGATTTCGCTGCTTGCGCAGTGTAGTGTCCCTCGGGCGGCTCCCGGCGGCAAGCGGTTTCACTGCCCGCCCAGCACACATAGCTGCCCCGTTCGTTCTCGGTGGGCGGCTGGTAATGCTGCAAGTGGTGACCCGGTTGTGGGTGAACAGAGGCTATTGATGGCAAAAGGGGCAGCGGGGGATAGCATTGTAGTTTGCCTCGGATGGCTGCCTGTGGTGGTGGCCGCACCATGTTCGTTCTCGGTGGGTGAACGCTGCAGGCAGCATACTGTAGTGGAGGTGACTGTGAGGTGGGCAGGTGATGAACCGCCCCTCACCGCCCCCATTCATTCTCAATAGTAAGCCTGCTTGTACTGTTACGTACATAGCAGGAAGTTGTCTCTTGTCAGTACATCAGACATGCTGATGAGGGTTGCCTTCCTGCTGTGACAGCTTGTACAGTGCTGTGCAGAAGAGCTCATCTTAACCTTTTGTCTTTACCCTTCAATAATGTCTATGAAACACAAATCTGATGCAAGTGCTAGTGATAGAGTAAAGAACCATCACCATGTAAAATAAAGTAGAAATAATAAAGAGGTCAGAGAGAGGTGAAACTCCATCATTCATTGGAAGAGCACTTGGTTACAGTTGGTCAACAATAGCATTTATTAAAATAATGTACCTGTTCCCGACTTACATACAAATTCAAGTTACAGTAAGTACAAACCTACAATTCGTATCTCGTACATAACCCGGGGACTGCCTGTACAGTTTTTTATTTACCTCCTCTTTGCCGTGTGATCTGCATTTAATGCGCCGCTTTGAATGTTTAAAAGCCTGTACAGCAGCTTTCCTTTTGTTTCACTGCCTTATGTCTCTTCTCCCCCAGACATCCTCAAATACTATTCGATCTCTTTTCACTGAGTAATATTTTCTGTTTGTTTGTGCTAATGTGATCTTTATTATCATTTTTTTGAGACTTTGGAATTTTCCAACTTCCATTAACCCTTCCTACCTTCTAACCTGCTCTGCATGTGTACTTTGTCATCTGCTCTTTGTGTTTTCCGTCCCCGGGTGTGGTTAAATCTCTTGGTACAAAGTCTTGTTTCACGGGACAAAAAGTGTCTCTCTGAAAAGGTCTCGTCCCAAGTTTTTTTATATAATTGATTGTATTGTATTGTATTGATTTTATATAATTGATAATTGTACCAACCTTAACTCCTAACATCAGAGTAAACTATTGTTTTTTGTTCTTTAATTTGACAAACATATCACTTAAATCCGGTGGGATGGAATATTATAACTGTATTTTCTTTAAGGCAACTTCAGCACATACAGTCATATGAAAAAGTTTGGGAACCCATCTTAATTCTTTGGATTTTTGTTTATCATTGGCTGAACTTCAAAGTAGCAACTTCCTTTTAATATATGACATGCCTTAAGGAAACAGTAGTATTTCAGCAGTGACATCAAGTTTATTGGATTAACAGAAAATATGCATCATAACAAAATTAGACAGGTGCATAAATGTGGCACCCCAACAGAGATATTACATCAATACGTAGTTGAGCCTCCTTTTGCAAATATAACAGCCTCTAGATGCCTCCTATAGCCTTTGATGAGTGTCTGGATTCTGAATGGAGGTATTTTTTCACCATTCTTCCATATAAAATCTCGATGATATTCAAGTCAGGGGACTGTGACGGCCATTCCAAAACATTGTACTTCTCCCTCTGCATGAATGCCTTTGTAGATTTCAAAATGTTTTTGGGTCATTGTCTTATTGGAATATCCAACCCCTGTGTAACTTCAACTTTGTGACTGATGCTTGAACATTGCCCTGAAGAATTTGTTGATATTGAGTTGAATTCATCCGACCCTCGACTTTAACAAGGGCCCCAGTCCCTGAACTAGCCACACAGCTCACCAGCATGATGGAACCTCCACCAAATTTGACAGTAGGTAGCAGGTGTTGTTCTTCCACCATGCAAAGCGTTTTTTGTTATGACCAAATAACTCAATTTTTGTCTCATCAGTCCAAAGCACTTTGTTCCAAAATGAATCTGGCTTGTGTAAATGAGCATTTGCATACAATAAGCAACTCCGTTTGTAGTGTGAGTGCAGAAAGGGCTTCTTTCTCTGCTGAATTGTAGAACGATGTACAGATACACCATCTGCAGCAAGATGTTCTTGCAGGTCTTTCGAGGTGATGTGTGGGTTGTCTGTAACCATTCTCATAATCCTGCGCATATGCCGCTCCTGTATTTTTCTTGGCCTGCCAGATCTGGGTTTAACAGCAACTGTGCCTGTGGCCTTCCATTCCATTCCACATTCCTTACAGTTGAAACTGACAGTTTAAACCTCTGAGATAGCTTTTTGTAGCCTTCCCCTAAACCATGATACTGAATAATTTTTGTTTTCAGATCTTTTGAGAGTTACTTTGAGGATCCTATGCTGTCACTCTTCAGTGGAGAGTCAAAGGGAAGCACAACTTGCAATTGACCACCTTAAATACCTTTTCTCATGATTAGACACACCTGTCTATGAAGTTCAAGGCTTAACGAGCTAATCCAACCAGTTTGGGGTTGCAAGTAATCAGTATCGAGCAGCTACATGCATTCAAAATCAGCAAAATTACAAGGGTGCCCACATTTTTGCACACCCAGTTTTTCACATTTGATTTAATTTCATACAACTAAATACTGCTTCACTAAAAATCTTTGGAAAACACCCCAGTACTCAGATGTTCCTAGGAAATGAAAGACATACCACTGTTATCTTTTTGTTGAAAGTAGAGTAAATTATTATGCAGGCTGAGAGGGGTTCCCAAACTTTTTCATATGACTGTATATATCCTTATAAGCACATTGACAGCTAGACTATGGTGATAATGTAACTGCCATTTCCAATCATTTATATTACAAAAAGAGGTGCCAAACTGCAATCCTGGAGGGCTGCAATGACTGCAGGTTTTCATTCTAACCTTTTTCTTAATTATTGGCCAGTTTTAACTGCTTATTAACTCTTTTCCCTTCATTTTAATTGACTTACTTAGACTCAGACCCCTTAATTATTTCTTCTCTCCATAATTAGCAGCCAAAAATAATGACACACAAAATGAGCCAACAAATAACCAGCTAACTTGTGTCAATCATAAAATAGCTGAAAATAAAGAAAAGTGAAGGTGCTCTTAAAAATAAAAGAAAGAAATGAAAAAAGTTTTGGAAATCTCTGCTGTGGCAGAGTGAGAGCACCAACAAGCATAGAATTAAATAATGGACTTAGCTAATAACAAGAATCAACTTATAATTAAGAAACTGGTTAAAGTAAAATTGGATTAAGTTTGAGGTCCTACCTTAGCTGGCCGCCTGTTGGCTCACTTCACACCTCATTTGTTTTTGGCTGGCATTTAAGAAAAAAACTTCACAATTCAGAGGACTGAGACATGAAAAACAAGGCCATTATAATGAAGGGAAAAGAAGATAATTAGCAGCAAAAACTGGTTACTAATTAAGGAAGTGGAAGGAAGAAAAACCTGCTGCCAGTACGGCCCTCCAGGATCACAGTTGTACACCCCTGTTTTAAAGTAATTCCCCATACATTAGAAGGCAACAAGAGACCAAAGACTACAGTATTCTAGATGCACTGGAACCAGGATGAGAACCTGACTTGAATTAGAAACCAGTTGATAATAATACATACTCACACTCACTCATACAATTTATTAGGATGTATCTGGGAGAAATCCTAGGAGGCAAAAGAAAAATGTACAAACTCAGCCCAGTCTGTGAGAGCGACCAGCGATTAAATCTGAGGTTAAGAACTAGCAGTGCTAATTAATATGCAACATATATACTGTTCTTTAATCTATACTAATAAAAGGCAAAGCCCTCACTGACTCACTCACTCACTCACTCACTCACTCACTCACTCACTCACTGACTCATCACTAATTCTTCAACTTCCCGTGTGGGTGGAAGGCTGAAATTTGGCAGGCTCATTCCTTACAGCTTCCTTACAAAAGTTGGGCAGGTTTCATTTCGAAATTCTACGCGTAATGGTCATAACTGGAAGCTGTTTTTCTCCATTTACTGTAATTGAGATGAGCTTGAACGTCGTGGGGGCGGAGTTTCGTGTGACATCATCACGCCTCCCACGTAATCACGCAGTACATAGAAAACCAGGAAGACCTCCAAAAAGCGCTGAAGAAAACATGCATTATATAATTGAGAAGGCAGCGAAACAATAAGAAGCGAGCGAGTGACATATACAACCATATTCATGAGTTCTGCTACTTCGGAAACAAAGCATGATGTAAACCTAAACTTTAAATTAAGTTCATAGACAGGCTGCCGCTGGCGTTTGTAATTTAGTGCCTGCCCATATAAGGCCGTCCGTCAGCGGCAATCCAATAGCAAACTGCCACTAAATATTCACGGGTGAATGACTGTGCTTATGCAGAGGAAGATGAGATGGTCAGGGTGGTGTTTGGCACAAACTCAGCGAAACTGCGAGAGAAAGTTTTAAGTGCCGGGACTTAGGTAACATTAGATACAGCCATGGACATAGCACGACATGGCACCAGCACAGCTGGGAAACTTCGATGCATGTACACCGAGCGGCTCACGTGAACTGACGCAGTGCACAGACAAAAAGCAACAGTTCCAAAGAGTGCTGAACAAAAACCGAATTACACAATTGAAAAGGCAGCAAAAAATATGAAGCATCTGATACATACAAGCATATTCATAAATGCAGCTACTGCGGAAACAAAGCACACGGTGGAAAAAGTCAATGTCCCGCTAAAGGAAGACAGTGTGAAAAAAAAAACCCGTGCATGCAGTGTGTCAGGTCTCAGATAAAGAAGAAGACGAGCTGTTTATTGATGCAGTAAGAAACGAATCGATGAATGAAACCTGTCATCTTTACAACGATTGACAAACACGGAATGTAACTTGAACACAACACATCCTACAAATACGAACCTGATTGAAAGAAATAATGATAATCAAATCCTTGATGACAGCAACACTCAGTAACACTCACAAAACAAATACTGTATATTGACAGTCATGTTACGTTATTTTTAAAATGTTCCCTTTTCTTTTTCATAGCTTTTTTAACACACTACTTCTCCGCTGCGATACGCGGGTATATATATATGTATATATATACCCCGATCTACATACTCGAATAATGGATACTTTATTCACCATCAATGATTGTTTTGGTAAAGCCATACTCAGTGTATTCATTAGATGAACGGTAAAAAAGTAAGAGCGAGGGGAGGGTGACTTATTGAGGCATGCAGGCAAAACCACAATAGCACGCGGGCTCGATGTACTGTAGTGCGCGTCAACTCTATCTGAATTGCGCGATCACATTTGAAAAAATATATGTTTTCAAGTTCTATTTAGTCCATATGTGTCAAACTCAAGGGCTGCGGGCCACATCCGGCCCGGCGTGTAATTATATCCGGCCCGCGAGATCATTTTATATACTGTATTATTGTTATTAATGGCCCGGGTATATGAAGCGCTGGTAACACAATAAACTACAGATCCCATAATGCAGCGCTTCAGCTGCCTTGCC
>JANRMT010062809.1:22116585-22147306 GCA_026402145.1 Polypterus bichir lapradei
ACCCCCCCCCCCTCCACAACACGAGCAGCGTTATACGTCCTGCGAGAAAGAGATGTAACCAAACCCGGGGCAGGAAATAAAGGACAAGTATTGTTTTTACAAAAGTTTTTAAAGTAAAAGTGAAAATAATGCATATGTAACAAATCCCATGAAAATAACAATCTCTTTAAATTGTATATCTGGTAAACCAAACATGGGGGTGGGCGAGCGAAGCAAGCAGGGGGCAGATCCCCCTAGAGTGTGTATATATATATATATATATATATATATATACTGTATATATACAGCATATATACAATGATGGGTGTTACTTCGGATGCCCCAGGTTCTTCTCTCACTTCCATTCACTTTAAATTGACTGTGAGTGTGTGCATGAGTGTGGCCAGTGATGAACTTGTGTCCTGTTTAAGGTCGGGTCCTGTCTTGTGTCTAATATTTCTAGGATAGGGTCTAGACCCCCAAGACCCTTAATTGGATTAAGCAAATTTTAAAAAGTGTGAATTAGAACTTATTATATTGGAATAAATAAAAGCCTATATTCACAGTTGACACTGAGATACAGAGTTGAAACCCCTTAAAAAATATACTGATCAATTAGCTAATTGAGCATTTGTTATTAAACATTCATGAAATGATCCTGCAGAACCTGACATTAAATGGCTGTCTTCTTATAATACTACATATCTTTAATATACTAAAATAAGTTTATTGTGGCCTGAAAAGAAAAAAACATATTCACCACAAACCCTCAATTAATTTCATAAAGGCTATAAAGTGCCTATAAAAAGTATTTACTCCTTTTTATTGTTGTATAACACTGAATCACAATGGATTTATTTTGGCTTTTTTGACACTGATCAACAGAAAAAGACAATTTGATATCAAAGATTTCTGCAAGTGGTTTAAATTAATTACAGACACGACACAACATAATTGACAAAGTAAGTACTTATCCTGTGCTGGATGGCCAGTGCCCTTAACTGGCTGGGGAGAGAACATGCACAGGGCATTACCTCCCCTGGAAGGCTAAATGGCAGCCCCCCTTGGGTTGCTATAGCATCATGGATTCCCACATGGCTCCATGGGAGTTGGAGTTCAGTACAGCTCTGTTGGGGTTTTGGGTGCCTCCAAGGGGTGCTGCACAGGCTGCAAAGCCCTACTTCACTGGGCTTCCATCTCACCGAGAAGTGCTTCCGGACCACACTAATGGGCCACCAGGTGCAACATAAAAGAAGTCAGTTGCCACTGCTTCACAAGCCAGATTCAGGATGGAGAGGATGATGCTGTCTGGGAGGAGTGAAGACAGAAGACAAAGAGAGACACAGAGACGGGGGAGGGAGAGAAGACAAAGGGCTGCAGAATGTGATGCTTTGTGCTTCTATTACTGTGCTTATTGGAGATGTGTATTGTGCTTTATCGTGGGATTGGGAAGTTTTTCCCACAGAGAAATAAAGAAAAACTATGTGTTGCTGGACTTGTGCATCGTGTCTGTCTGTGTCAGTTTTGGGAAGCTGGTGCACCCACAGCAGGCCACAACCCTCTTTAATATGTCACACCTAAATCATCACATGGACAGCCAATTGGTTTTAGAATTCACATAATTAATTAATTGGAGATCACCTTGTCTGTACACAAGTGGTTTAAACTGATTGTTATCTGGAAGGTCCAACTTCTGGTGAGTCAGTCAGGTGAGTCACCTTGTAATTTGGATATCGAAGCTGGGAATAACGTCATACCTGAGTTGACCACATTCCAATAAAACATTCAGAAAACCAATATGGATGCAGACAGGAAAACCTTTTGTTATGCTTGCTCCATCAGAATAATTAGCAGTTGATAACAACACACTACATTCACAGATTGTTGAACAGTACTGTGTGTACGGCTAAATGAAACACAAATTTACTTTCACTAAAGTTTGCAGTGTACGTCGACATTGTGGATTGACGTCATAGTTTGAAGTTGAACAAATTCAGACTTGACAGACCAGTCCCGAGTTTCCAAGTTGGAAGACTGATTTAAGGGGCATTGCCATTGAAAATTCCAACTAGGAACCCAGACATTCCAACTTCCCACTTCAAATGGAGAGCAGTATTACCTGTGCAATAAAGATTAGAGAACACTCCAACAAGTCCAAGTCATGGGATGGAAACAAAGAAGATATCCAAGTCACAGAATATCTCTTGGAGTCCAGTTAAATCAATTGTTAAGTAAAAGCAAGAGTATGAGTAAAGAGTAGCACAGCTATAAATCAGTTTAGAGCAGGCCATCTATGAAAACTGATTGTTCATGCAAGAAGACTATTGATAGAGGCCACCAAGAAATTTATAACTCTGAATGAATTACAAGTTATAGTAAATTGGAGAGACTGTGCATACCGCAACTTTTGCCCAGCTGCTTCAGCAGTCACAGCTTTATTGGAGAGTGGCAAAGAAAAAGACACTGTTAAAAAAATGCACATGACATATCCAGAGAAATCACATCACAAAAAAACAAAGGTTCTCTGGTCTGATGAGCCCAAAATGAAGCTTTTGTGGCCATCAGACTAAACACCAATGCACATCATCAAAAACACACCATCCCCCCTGTGAAGCATGATGATGGCTGCATCATGCTGGGGAAATGCTTATCTGCAGTAGACCCTGGAAGGTTTGTGAGATTAGAGGTTAAAATAAATGCAATTACAGGAAAATCATGAAGGAAACTCAGTTCAGTCAGTAAGAAACCTGTGCCTTGGGAGTAGATTTGTTTTGAACAAGACAAGTGTACCACAAGTGTAAACTACACAGGGATGATTTAAAGACAACAATGTCAATGTCACAGAGTGGCCGAGTCAGTCATTTTTATGCAATTAACCTTTATAAATCACACTCACTTTGAAAATGTGCATACATGAATGTGTGACGAATGCCAGAAGCATGCCACCCTTAAACAACTAGAAATCAATTATGCTAACGAACCTCATACATATGCAGTCACAATGCTGCAGACCTTCATTGGCAGGTAGAGCAGCCTCCCACTTTACGAATCCAGCCACCACCAATTGAGGAGTCCTATGTTGCGCTCCACACTGCATTGAAGCACCTCTCCTCTGCGCTCTGGAGTTGGAGAATGGTGTAAGGCACCAGCATCTGAGCGGGTAGCCACTCATACCAGGCACATGTAATGACATGATTGCTACTGCAATTAATAATACAGGCCATATGAAACACTGAAGGTTCAGTCAGCTATCACGTTTAGCATCATCTGCAAGTTGTCTGATCAATTATACATTACCTGAAAATAAATGAGCCATGTGTTGACCCAGAACACTGAGCCACAATGTTTGTCAATCTCATCTTGTCATCAAGATCATTAATGGACTGTCACTGCTTCTTTCTCGTTAGGCACCCTTATTGCAATATGATTGCTTATTACGTTTGGAAAAATGGACAGTGCCACAAATTTCCTCTATCTGTTATCATGTACAAGCAAATCATACGGAAGCTGATAGTAGCGCTGCATCAGTTGTTTATTGCTCCCAGCACAGTGGACTTGACAGAGCTGAAGCTTGGCTGAAGTATTCATGACTGGTCGGACACATCCCTCTGATAACTGCCTGTTGCCAGGAAACCAACCATTGTTAAAACCTGAATATGGACAAATGTAGCATGATTTTATGCATTCTGTTTTTTCTAATGCTGATGCCAACTCAGCACAAAGTTCCAAAAGAATGGCTCTTAGAAGCCTAAATTGTCTCAAAAGTCAGTCATCATCATGGGTAAAAATCTGACCAGTCCCTAGAAGCTCATTTCCTTTGTATATGATCATTTGGATAGTCTTCAAACAGTGGCAAACAAGTCATGTTGTGTCAAACCATTAGTCTATGAATCGGCGGTAGGGCATGAGATTCAGAGCTTTTCAGTTTTGAAGTTTTTACTGCACTTTGGTTTCTAATCCTGAGACATGACAACAGGCAGCCAATATAAACTGATGAAAAAACAAAAAAATAGTTCTTCAGTGCAAATATGCAGCTAATTTGGCTGCATTTTCCTACTTTATCAAGGGTGTCTCCATGTCCCACTTTCTCCAAAATGTTTTGTATGGATGGGCAGACTTGCCGTAAATATATTCAAGTTCTCCCCGCACATTTTCTTTTATAAATCCCAAACCTGTGTAAATAAATTGTGAGCATCTTTTTGTGTGTACGTAAGTTTATACAGTAAATCTGACCCCAGACCTCAGTCCAATCTGGAATTTGTGGTTGAACTTCAAAAAGGTTGCTCACTTGCAATCCCCAACCTGACAGAGCTTGAACAGTTTTGCAAGAATTTGGGGAAAAATTGCAGTGTCCAGATGGGCAAAGGAGACCTCTGCACACAGATGCAAGGCTGTCATGGGTGTCAAAGATGCACCTATTAAATACTGACTTGAAAGGGGGTCAATACTTAAGTGATCAGCCATTTTATATTTCACATTTGTAATTAATTTGGACAACTTGGCAGAGATCTGTATTCACTTTGACATTATAGAGTCTGCTAGTTAATCAGTACCAAAAAAGGCCAAAGTAAATCCACTGTGATTAAATGTTGTATAATAATAAAATATGAAAACTTCCAAGCGGATGAATACGTTTTATAGTGGCTGTGTTTATTTTATAGTGTGGTCTTTAGGGGTTCTCCCTAGTCTTCCCTGAACCCAAATAAAGCTGAAAAAGTCCAAAAATAAGAGTGGATTTATTTGAGGAAAGGTGAAATATGAAGGAGAACAGAAAGTGCAACAGAAATGGACATAATCCGATACCAGATACTATCACAGGAGAGGGAGGAGAGGTTGGGAGCATGCACTCATAGCATTTTGCCACACCCACCACACAACGAACTACCTAGATTGGGACCAGAATGCAGAAGGTGACACCTCAGCACCACACTGGGTCTGCCAATAAAATTATAAGCCACATAGAGCAGCTAGTCCAATTACCTACTGTTTCAAGATAAACAAGATAAACATTCCTTTCTTATCTTCTTAACTTTCTGTTATGTACTCTCATGTCTCTCCTCGCTGCCTGATAAGTTCTTATCCAACAATCTTACCAAAGACCAGGCTTGTTAACCATACAAACAGAAGGGACTGTTAACCCTTAGGCATGTACTACAATTCTGGTCTCCCAGCAAAATGGTTTCAGAGGTCCCAGATATCATGGAGAAGCCCTGGGGCTGTATGCCTAGAGCTACTTCAAAAAGTGGCAGGTGCTCCTGCACATTCATAGCCAAATAGATATATTTGTACTTCCAAGAGTGGCAGGGAAGACAAAGATAGGGCAAAAGATGAAACATAAGTTAGTACCATGCTAAGTCAATACCAATTATTCAATCTTATTCTGCTTTAAAACTAGAATGTAAACCATGTTGTGTTCAATAACACAGTTCCTTACCAGAAAACCTACAGTATGCTTTGTACTTCTGTAGAGTATCCACAAACATGAACAACAAGTCACTTTTGATGCTGGTTTAAATATGGTTACGCTGATAACTTCATGTGAAGCAACTTCTGGAACATTGCTGCTACTAATGGGACATTAAATCATGATAATGGTTCACCAAAATGGCAGTGCCCATAAAAAAAAAAGTGGCATAGCAAAAACAAAGTGGCATAGCAAATATTCTAACATCATGGTGCTATTGAGCCCTTCTCTGCTGAGTGCCAGTAGATTCTTGCTTTTTACCTCGCTTTTTTATGTACCTCGCAGACCATAACAAGAACTGCTCACTGTTGTTGCACTAGATGGAATTCATATGCGATTTTGCAGGCTTGCTATTTTTAGAGATTCCCCTGACACTGACTCTGAAGCTGCTCATTTGCATTGTGAAATGCCAGCTCATAGTGGTGGGGACTTGCCCTCAGGATGATGCAGGTTGTCAGTGCCATTATAATATAATGAAAAACACATTAAAAAGCTAAAACAAAATTACAATAGGAAAGCAAAAAATGCATACGGATTTTCTGTTATTTAAAACCACAGGGAAAAAAATCGGGAATGGCCCTAGACTTTCTCGTATACTTAGATATGGAGATGGATATTTGAGGAGTACACTGCAAAACAATGATTATATTTTTATATTATGTACATTAAAGAACCATCAACAGCAAATCAAATCAAATTAATAATATATTGAACAATTATTATAAAAGTAAATTTGAATAAATCGGACTCTGCAGCTGCATGAATAAAAAAGTACCACTTCCGGTTAGCAGCAATAGCTCAAAAGTTGACAGAAATCTATGTTTTGTACCTAATACTTGTATGCAAAATTTGGTTGACCTAAGTGATAGCGTACTCAAGTTATCATATTTATATACACACACAGACTCAGGGAGGTCTCAGGGTCGAATTTTTGGACTATTACAGTACTTTCCCTATACTTTGTATATGAGAAATTTAAAATGTGAGTCAACAGAAAAATGTATTATTAATCTCAAAAAAAAAAACTATTGTTATATCACCTAAAATGTGATATGTCTCCATAGTGTCATCTTTCTTCCTCGAGGACTTCCACTAAACTAATAGGAGTTTCACTCATATAATTCAGGGTGTTGTAGCACCCAACCTGGTGGTGCTGCTTTATAATATAACATCCATCCTCCAACCCACTTTATCCTAACTACAGGGTCACAGGGGTCTGCTGGAGCCAATCCCAGCCAACACAGGGCAGGAAACAAACCCCAGGCCTCTGCAGGGCACACACCAAGCACAATTTAGAATTGCCAATGCATCTAACCTGCATGTCTTTGGGAGGAAACCCACGCAGACACAGGGAGAACATGCAAACTCTCCACAGGGAGAACATGCAAACTCCAGGTCTCCTAACTGTGAGGCAGCAGCACTACCCACTGTGCCACTGTGCCGCCCTAATATAATATACCGTGCCTTGCTCACATGTCAGTGAAGTGATCCCTATTTATGCTTTAAAGAGTCTGGATACCTATGTGTCCCCCTTTTATAACCATTGCTCCGTGTATATTGCCTTACTCTTTGGACTTAGCCGCTAATATTACAAGTGGGGCCAGCACATCAGCAAAATGAAACCTCCAAAGAAAGACAAAGTCGCTTAGCCACTAACATCGGCAAAACGGTATCCCTTTTGTTTTCCTCCCACCGCTAATACACAAGGGAGACGAACATGTTGGCAAAACGAATTCTCTGAAGAAAGACAAAGTTGCTTAGCCGCTAACAACGGCAAACCAGTATCCCTTTTACTTTTCCTCCCACCGGTAATGCACAAGCGATGTGAGCACATCGGCCAAACGATTCCCCCTAGGAGAGATATGCCCAGAGTAGTTCCTTTCAATTACCTGACATCTCTACGTTTCAGTTTTTTTCTGATGATTTCAATAGTTTCTAGGACCCCAGGCTTTTTACAGCACGGGCTTACATAGCTAGTATAATATAATATAATAAAACATAGGGGATAGGCTCTAGGTTTCATGCAATCCTCCTCAGGATATAGTGGGTTTGGTACAGTAAGTGGATGGATAATATAATATAATATAATATAATATGTGGCACAGTGGTAGCACTGCAGCCTCACAGTAAGGAGAATAGGGTTTGCATCCAGGGTCCCCTCTGTGTGGAGTTTGCATGTTCTCCCCAAATCTGCATGTGTTTCATCCAGGTGCTCCAGTTTCCTCCCACAATCCAAGGACTTGCAAGATAGGTGGATTGGCGATATTAAATTGGCCTGTGTGTGTTTACCCTGTGATGGACTGGCACCTTGTCCAAAATTTGTTCCTGCCTTGTGCTCTATGCTAACTGAGATAGACTCCAGCACCCATCACAACTTGTTCCAGACAAAGTGGTTTGGAAATGGAAATTTAATATAACATCATTATTATACATTTTATTTTATTAAATGATTTCTGTCACATATGGCTCCCCATATACTGTACATGCCTTTTTCTGCTTACGCATTTCCTACAAGTTGCTAAGGATTTTTCTTGTTAGCATCAGACCATTTGCTCCAGGCCCCCACACTGACCTGGTGTTAGAGTGACTGCTGTGCAAGCTGCCATGAAAGCAGCCTCCAGAGTTTCTAAATCTCATTATCCCATGCCATGGCTGTACTGTGGCTACAGTTAAAGATGGCTTTCAGAGCGCTTCCTTAATCTTTTTGACATGCTCTGCTTGAGACTGCAGTAAATTTCTCCCAACTCTCTCATCCTGTGCTTCCAATTCAGCCTCTTTCAAGTTGCTTATCTCATTTTTACTGCTACCACTTTTACTCTGCTGGGGTTTCATTTTCATCACTTGTATGCTCGAAGTCCATTTTTCTTGAGCACATTCCCTGTCTATCAGAGTCATTTTTGTACTTTATCCTGTTGATAAGTTTATAACCTTACAAATGATCTGACACGTGGCTACATTTCAGGCTTATCCATGAGTTTCTTTAGCACCAGCTCATGTTATTTTGTGATCTATCTAGCCAAAAACTCTGAGAAGACTATAGGTTATAGTTGCAGCATGGTAGCCCAGCTACAGTAATCTGGGTGGCATTTCTGAATCTGTGTGGAGTTTGAATGTTCTCCTCAAGAGTTCGACTCTTGAGCAGTTTTCTTTGGGTATTCCAATTTTTTCCCACTAAAGGCATACTCCTAACATTAACTGGCAGTTATAATAGTGGCCTAATGTGTGCAAATGTGGCTAATCCTGGATTGGTTCTCACTGTGTGCCCAAGGGCTCCAGGATGCAATCTGGCTTCGTGTGACCCTTTAATGGAGTAAGTGGGTTTCAGATAATGGATGGAAAGTAGAGAAGTAAAAAATAAACTAATCATTACAAATAAAATCCAAAAATAATTTTAACTGTTAATTAACTAATTTTCCTTTAATTTCTGCTTTTGGAGGTTTCTCTATGCATGCCTGTTTTTTTATTTTTTACCAAAGGTATGCACATTAGGTTCATTTTAGTGCTTGTTATGTCCCAAGATGAACTCCTGCCTTTTTCCCAGTGCTGCCAGAACTGTCAAATGCTTCCGCAAATCCCATTAATGGAAAATGCAGATAAATTATTAAATTGTACTGCTTAACTCTAAAGAAAGATGGTAATAAAGGTGAGTAAAACAGATATGAATATACACACTTCAAAACAACATATTCTGTATACAATGTGATGATGAAGATCATGTTCTAGAAAATAGCCTTACCTCTGTCTGCCACATAATTTTAACATCTTCTTAACTCAAGATAACAGATTTTAGAAAGTGTTCAGTAGGGTATTTTGTTGTTTAGGGAAAAAATAAGCATTACACATCAAGAATATCGGATGAGAAAGGCCATATTTAAAGGAGAATGAAATGCATGCAGCAGTGTGCTTCTTGAGGACAAGTGCCCTCTTAAGTATACAGCATGAGGGCCTATAAATGAAGGCGAATGAGGCTTTGCATTAAAATGGTATGCTGAGAAACTGCCTTCAGACAGTCCTAGCCTTTTTCTGCTGTTCTCGTTCAACAGGAATGTCATGTATGTCTCCTCTGCTGATTGGATTGAGTGGATTTTTCTATTAACTTGTGATCATCGCTGATGCCCAAAGTATCTGCCGGAGACACCATTTGGTTGCCTAAGACCTTTACGGCAGTCCCTAATATAAGTGTTTTGTTTTGTATAGTCTTCACCGTATTGTCACTATCTTTGCATGGTTGCACCCATATTGTCACAGGGTCTTGTGATGTATTGTGTGTGGACGCTAGGGGGTGCTGTTGCCCCGTGAAACCCAACAGACAGATGTCCAGGGCACACGTATAAAAGCACCAAGTATAATTTTTAATTCTTTTCTTAAATAAAGTGCACAAAGCACCACAATCACCACAATTAACAATAATTCAATAATCAATAATCACAACAATCCAAATCCTCCACTCCCAGCCACTCCGTCACACACCCTCCCAACTCCAGCTCCGCTTGCTGGGTCTAGATCAGTCCTTTATATATTCCTGGACCCGGAAATTCTCCTCCTCTTCTTCCGGGTCAAACGACACATTATCAGTCCTCAAGCAGCCCGGAAGTACTGTGTGTTTCCTTCCTCGTGACTCCCGAAGTACTTCCGGGTTATAGGAAAAGTAGGAGTCCCCAGGTCCTTTATGAGCTCCCCCTGGTGGCACTCATGGCACCCAACAGGCCTGAGAAAACGGACTCCATGTCCCAGGATGCCCTGAGGGAATCCGGGGTACAGCTACTGTCCAGGGAAGCTGCCAACTAGCGTCCTGATGTAGGCAGTGTCCTGAACAGGCTGCCTTCCTCCATTTTTCCCAGATTCAGGGATCTCCCGGCCGAATTGAGCTGCCGGCTGTTTATCACATGTGCCATCACCTCCTACCAGTTTATGATGGTGGTTCATTATCCTAGCATCATGTTCCTACCTTTATTACTTCAATCTTGTTTTGTTTTGTGGAAGCTAAAAGGCATTTCCAAGAAGACGTTCAGAGTTATCTGCATTTTGGTTACATTTCTCTTGCCTTTGACTTTAATTTTGTGTTTTTGGGCTTTCACAACTGGTTTTGGGTGTTCCTTTTGGTTTTCTAACCTCTGTCAGTTTTTTTTTATAAACTACTGTTCATTCCTGCATTCTCCTGCTCTTCTCCTCTTGCTCTGTATTTCTCTGCTAAGAGATTCATAATATTAATTCTGCACACCTCCGGTTATCTTTCCTTGTTTCCTTATTCCCTCTGGACACTGTTTTCTTCAATGTGTCCATAACAGTAACCTCAGTTAAGAATTAAAAGGTCTGCATACTGGTTTAGAGTAAGATCAGGCTGATTGGCATGTCAAAACCTACTGAACAGTGTTGTGGAGATGACAGGACGTGGCTTCTCTTACCATATCTGTGTAGCCAGTGCCCAGGCCTTCTTTACATTCATTCTCTTTATTAAGATGATTGCTTTACCCATGGTGACTTACAACAAATGAAATGTACTGTGTATACTAGATTTTGTCAAAGATAGAAACAGATCACAAAGAAAAAAATTTTAAAGGAACTACAGGAACGTTAGTAAAAAGTATTAAAGCACACTTTTGACATGATTGAGAGAGAGAAATACATGCTTGCTTAATCCAGTTTGGGGTGCCAAAGTTCAGAGCTCAGTATTATGTGTCAGTATAGTAATTTTCACATATAATATGATATTTAATACAATGACAGTGCAGTTCGTTTTAACACCATGCTTTAAATATCACTCATTTCTGTAAATTGTGACCTGTGCTTCTCCTGTCATATGTGGTCCCTCACAATATTCCATCTGTTTCTCTTTCTCTGGGGCCACAGAATGTTTCTTAGGAGCTGTTGCAGGTTACACAGATTTCTACACTTTGACATCTAAGGCATTTCATCATTTTAACACAATGATTCGCAAGGTCCTGAGTACAGGCCTGCAGTCCGTCTAGGCAGGAGGTCGAAGCGCTGCATCTGGTGTCACCATCCGCTGTTTATGTAATAGCACACACTCCAGAAAATGTGCTGATGGGTTATCACTGCAGCTAATGTGCCTAAAAATAAGCTATGACATCAGCAGAATGAAAAAGAGGAGTGGGTGTTTATGTTTGTGTTTTTATTTATAATGTTTTTTCTCCTTCTGTTACAGTCTCTGATATTTAGGCAGATGGGTGCAGAAAAGCAAACACTGCTTTTTTTTTTTTTATTCCTCCAGTTCTCTCCGTCATTACTCTGTGGGAATATCTTCATCTGTGGCATACATTAGGGCACAGTACACAGAGGGAAGTGACAGATGGAGCAGCAGACCACGTCAGAATAAAAACAAACTGACGCTTTTAAAGATGGCAGGGACCTTTAACCTGTGTCCTCTTAGCACTGCATTGTTGGCTACTGTGCTTGCATAGATAGGCTGAGATAGAGGTAGTCTCTCTACTTTTCTCAAGACTGTTACAACAAAGGAAGTCTGCCGGCCATACTGTTTGTATGTCTAATAATATTTTCAGACAAGATCTATAGGAGGTGTCTGTTCACATTAAATATTGATACATATACTAATTCAAACTAATGTCAACATAACTAGAGTATAGGATGTGCACTTTTAAAATATTAATAAGATATGCAATGTATCTTTTAATATGAAGAATGTAATTTAAAAAGAATGATCAAATAGTATGCTGCATATGGTGTGCCTTTTTAAAATATTCTCATATATTTTAGCATTAAAAGGAGCATTAGGAGCAGGAATATTAGGAATAGGAATAGTGTATTAGGTTTACTTCATTAATAGTGAGAGTTTAATAAGTATACATAAGTAAAAATAAACAAATACTGCAAAGTGTACAGGGTTAAAAATTACCATAGAGTACAGATTGGACAAAACTACAACATTGCTACATGTGGAGAAATTCAGTATAGAATATACAGTATTATAATATTACAAGTTAGATAAAACTATATATTATTAAAATAAAACAAGCTTTATTGGGCTAAATAGCCTGTTCTAATCAAAACTTGTATACTGTTACAATAATAAAATTATTCCCATATGCTGTAGTATGGAAAGAACATTATTGAAATATCACAACAGAGTACAGAATATGCAATTTAGGAATGTTACCAATTCATGTGAATAGATTTTAAATATTTCTGAATAAAAAGGATTATAGAATAATTAATATATTGCAATTTCGTATATGAAATGTACAGTGTATAGTATGATAAAAAAAATATTTCTACATGATATATATTATACTGTATTAAAATGATACCACAAAGTTTGGAATACATTTTTTAAAAAATGAGATACAGAATGGAGCATATAGAAGTAAATTACCTGTATAGTGTTTAGTATTAATATTACCATAGACCGGGGTGGGCAGTGTCGGTCCTACAGAACCGCAGTGGCTACAGGTTTTCATCCCAACCCAATTGCTTAATTAGAAACCAATCCTTGCCAATCTCAGACTTTATTTAATTTTATGGCTTGTTAGTCTGTGCAATGTAAGGCTCTTATATCGTAGATATTTTCTATTCCAAGGATATCATCCAAATGATTTGAGGCCTAAAACAGATCATTTTCAGTCTGTCACATTTTTCTATTAAGTGTTTTATTAAATCAAACAGTGCATGATGAACACATACAGATGTAAATGGAAATAAGCTAGTTGGAGAACTGCTGGCTGCTTTGTCATTTACATCTTATTGCTAAATAAGGAGCCAATAAAAACATTGAATGCAGCTGTTTAAGATTGAAATAAGCAATTAAGGGTGGGGAACCTTAACAAGTGAGACCACTAAAATGAAGCATCAAAATGTCATTTAAGCAATAAGTGCATCATCACCAATAATTGACTTCTCATTAAGAAACTGGGCCGGAACAAAAACCTGCCGCCACTGCAACTCTCCAGGACCGACATTGCCCACCCCTGCCATAAGACTTTAGAACGAAATGGCCATTGTGAAATATTTCTAAATAGAATGAGATGCATGAGAGTATTCAGATGTTATCATATGCTGTAGAGTGAAGCATGCAGTAACAAATCAGCATCATGTAGGATCAAGTGTAGCATGTAAAATGTGCAGTTTTAAAATATTATCAAATAGTATGATGTATACAGTATGATAATGTATGGAGCAAAGTGTAAAAATAAGGGTTGTACACTATTAAAGTAATGGCATGTAGAATGCAATTTGCAGTACTAAACATTACCACAGAGTAAGAGTGTGCAGTTCTGAAATATTGCTGTATAGTTTTTAGTATCCATCCATGCAGTATTTCCTTAGTGTGTGTCTTTATAAACAGCACTGACTGTGCCCCAACTTAAAAAGTGGTTTTATTGTTTTGCCTGTTTCACCTTCTAGCATATTTTGTGATGTATCTCAATGCACGCTTGCTTGTTTTTAATAGCTTCATGGGTATTTTCCCTAATGCATTCATACATCGAATATTGCAGTCATGTTGTTACATGATGTCAAAATCTAATATTGATAGCCTTGGTATCATGGGGCTGTTCTTCACTATTCCATACAAATCTGAATCTTTCTAAATGAGTGAAAAATTATTTGAAATAGATAGTGGGCAGATAATTTGCTGTTGCAATATAGTTTAAATTTTCATGGTTTCATAATTCCAATATAAATTGAAATTGCAAATGTATTCATTTAAAATCAATTTAATTTTTTTTCTCCTCACAGGAAAAGTAGAAATGACAAGAGCAGAGATAATTCGTAATTACTGAAGTGATTAGAACTAATTACTGTGCTGACAGGAAATGGCTTGTTGTTTTGTATACAGCACAATAAACCAAGATAAACAGCATTATGTACCTATGAGATAGATGCAAGACATCTTTCTATGCTTCATTTTCTATTGAGCCAAAAGGTTTTTTTTTTAAATGTAACCATAGCTGCCCACTATCTGCTAAAGTTCATGCAAAGTCATCTATTTTTCCAGTACAAAGATGCAGGGAGAAACATCAGGTACAAGAGATTTAGCACACTTACCTACAGTACACACACACTGGGATAGTTTAGAGACATGAATCGACCTAAACTGAATGTCAAAAGGTTGTGGATCCTGTGAAGGAGGACTTGAGACTGAGAAAAGCCTCTCAGAAACAGAAAGAACATGCAAACTCCACGCAGACAGTGTGGCACAGTGGTGAAGGTTTTTGACTTCAAACCCTGAGGTTGTGGGTTCAAATCCTGTCACTTACACTGTGTGACCCTGAGCAAGTCATTTCACCTGCTTCTGATCCAATTGGAAAAAGAAAAGAAATGTTAACCAGTTGTATTTCAAATGTTGTAAGTCACTTTGGATAAAGGTGTTGGCCAAATAACTAAATGTAAGTTAATGAGATAGGACAGGGCTGCAAGAGCATTGAGGCAATCATGCTAATCACTATGCCACTATAAAGAAAAAGCTATCTGTTGTAATTCATTTCACACAAATAAAATGATTTGGTTTCGGTTTCACATGTGTTGCTGCTGTTGGGAACAGCAGAGTGGAGTAGTGCTTAGTACCGCAGCCTACCAGTTCTGGGTATACAGGTTCAGTTCTTGGCCCGGTGACTGTCCTGCCTATGTGGAGTTTGCTCATCTTTCCCTAGGCTGTTGGGGTCTTCTTTAAGATTCTTTTAGTTCTCAGGTTTTTCCCCCACATTCCAACAATACATTACATGCATCATGGTCCACAATGTGACCACAATAGATTGGTGCACTGTCCAGGCAGGTTTAGAAAATGAATGAACAGAAAAGGATTATTAATATGATCCATTCTTTCATCCATTTATCTGGAGAAAACCTAAATAAGACACAGATTCATTGCAGATAAAAATAATGATGCCTATTCTTCTTCTTATTATTAGTACTACTGGCATTCAGGCGTATAGCGTGATAAACATCATTAAAAAAAACTGTCACCCACTAATAATTCTTAATTTAATTTAATTTAATTCTGCATCAGGTATTACAGCTCACATTCACCATCCCACTGTAAGCAGAATATCAGGATTGCCATGTGATAAGGCAATCAGTAACTGTGAGCTAACTTTTGTGTGGATTCATTTCTTACAGTGTAGCAAGTGTAGATCACGGCCATGATGTGCTAGGTTATGTCTATTTTTTCACCATTCAAAGTAACGCAGGGAAGGCTTTGCCTCCTGACGTGCTACTGGAGGTGACTAATTAATTCAGTGACACCATCTTGTAAGGAGGAATGAAAATAGAAAGTGTAAATACTGTAGGTTACAAGCCTTTTTCTCCTTTGCTCTGCTTTACAAATGTGCAAAATAACGTTGCAAGCATACTGTGTCATGAGGCATATTGGTTTTTTCTCTTTGTCTCTGTCACTTACCTTTGTTCATACTTATTTTGCTTCATTTTACATATAGGAAAAGCATAACAATATTCATCAATCCATTTTCTAACTTGCCTAATCTAATTTAGGGTAATGTGGGACCAAACTTTATCCCAGCAGCATCAGATAGGAAAATAATGGTTTTGGGAGCAAGGCCAGAAATGGGCACCCTCGCATAGTGCTAATTTAGTGTTGCCAATTTACCTAAAGGTCTTTGGGATGTGAAAAGAAAATGGAATGTCAAGAGGAACATACATGCAAACTCTGAAAACATCTAAAATCCAGCTGTGCCAGGAACTGAACCCAGGATTCAGAAGCTGTGAGGCAAAAACACTGAAAACAGATCTAGCACTATTAGGCACTGACATGTGCACAGTTATCTCTGTGTTGATGTTTTCTTATTTCAAATAAACAAGAGGTTCAAGCTTTAGCCTGATTAACTGGATTCCCCTGGTTGAAACAAAGGTCAGAAAATTTATATCTTACAGTGTGTGCCAATTTAAGGTATACTCTTTGTAAAAGTGAGACAGAAAAACAATGTGTTGTGGTCCCAGCTGGGAAAACCCTGTTAAATTTTAGGGTTTGAGAAAGGAAAATGCTGCTTCATCCTCTAGTGTTACTCTGGTCAAACTGATGTTGTTCTTCTGGTGAGGGGGTCTTTTTGGTAGCACAAAAGAGTTTGAGTTGGATGAAACTGGAAGTGACATCAGCTTTCTTGGGTTGGACTTCCTCTGACCTGGGAGCAGGAACAGAAGAAGGAGTTCTGTATGGTGTAACCACCTTTCCATTCATTCAAACACACCACTATATCAGCCCCCATAAGACACTCACAAAGCTTCCATGTTTGATACCTTATAATACTGAAGAAAGATGAGAACTGAAAATAAATAAGAGATTTCAGTTTACCACAAACCAAAAAACAATAATAACATTAAGTGAGGCACCAGGCTTGTATGGAGTCATATGGCAACCCCAGCACATCCATGTCTTTATGTTTTCTTAGTTACACACCAAGCAATTATTCCTTTTTTCCATACGGGATTAGTTAGCTCAGGTATGGTGAAAATAATATCTAAACTTTTGTGTTTTCCCATTATCAAGTTATACATAGCAACAGAAAATGTGTAAAAAATGTCACAAGTTAGTCATTTTCTAATCTGCTTAATCCTGAACACGGTCATGGAGGTCTACTGGAGAGCATAGGGCGCGAGGCAGGAACAAACCCTGGACAGGTTGGCAGTCTATTGCAGAGCGGGCACAGACACATACACCTCTACACCCCAATCACACACTAGAGCCAATTTAGGATTGCCAATTCACCTAATCTGCCAATCCTCACCCATAACAGATTTTATTTCATTTCACAGCGTGTTTTAATTCTACCATTTCTGTTGATTCTTAAATCATAGATTGTTTTTCCTTTCTAATGATAAATGTGTCATCCAAGTGATTTGTAGCCTAAAACAGATGAGTAATTTTCAGTTCACTTTCTCTTCAGTTTCCTTCAGAGTACTTAACTAAACCAAACAGTGAATGATGAATACACACAGTTGGAAATGGAGACAAGCTAGATGTGGAACTGTTAGTTCATTTGCCAATTTTATCTTATTGCTAATAAGGAGCAGTTAAAACAATAAATGCAGCTGTTTCAGACTAAAATAAGCAATTAAGGGTTCAAATTTTTAACAAGCGAGACAACTAAAATGAAGCAGAAAAATGTCACTTGAGAATTAAGTGCTTCATCAGCAATGAATGATTTCTCATGAAGCAATTGGGTTTGAACAAAAACCTGATGCCACTGCATCAAGCCCTCCAGGGCTGACATTGCTCAGCTATGATTTAATGGGTCTGAGTCTTAAATAGAGAATAACTTTAATGAAGTTAATTAGTAACAAAAACTAGTCTATCCATCCATCCATCCTCTTCCGCTTATCCGGGGTCGGGTCGCGGGGGTAGCAGCTTAAGCAGAGAGGCCCAGACATCCCTCTCCCCGGCCACTTCTTCCAGCTCTTCCGGGAGAATCCCAAGGTGTTCCCAGGCCAGCCGGGAGACATAGTCCCTCCAGCGTGTCCTGGGTCTTCCCCGGGAGGCATCCAGGAGGCATCCTGATCAGATGCCCGAGCCACCTCATCTGACTCCTCTTGATGCGGAGGAGCAGCGGCTCTACTCTGAGCCCCTCCCAGATGACTGAGCTTCTCACCCTATCTTTAAGGGAAAGCCCAGACACCCTGCGGAGGAAACTCATTTCAGGCGCTTGTATTCGCGATCTCATTCTTTCGGTCACTACCCATAGCTCATGACCATAGGTTTTGGTAGGAACGTAGATCAACTGGTAAATTAAGAGCTTTGCCTTATGGCTCAGCTCTTTTTTCACCACGACAGACCGATGCAGAGCCCGCATCACTGCGGATGCCGCACCGATCCGCCTGTCAATCTCACGGTCCATTCTTCCCTCACTCGTGAACAAGACCCCGAGATACTTGAACTCCTCCACTTGGGGCAGGATCTCTCCCCCAAACCCTGAAAAAAAAAAACTAGTCTATAATTAAGAAAACGGTTACCACTGTTGCCACTGTGGCTCTCCAAGATTGGAATTGGCCACCCCTATTATAGATAGATGATGAATGAAACAAATATTAGCTGTATGAAATATGAAGGAAAGGGTATGATTGGGTGTTTGGTTGTAAGTGGTTGCTAAGGTCAAGGGCACAGCTAGAATGGCACAGGTTGAAACTGGCAGCAGAAAATGTCCTATCCATACCAGTAGAATAATGTAACAATTAAGAAAAAATAAGAAGAATGAAATAAGTGGATAGGACTGGTGAGTTTTGTTGGGCTGAATGGCCTGTTCTTGTCTAGATTATTCTAATGTTCTAATAACATAGTGACTGGCAGGGAGCAGTATACCCTATTGGTGAACTGCATGTCCTGGCTGGGGTCTCAAAATGAGTGTAAGAGAGAAACGGAGAGACTGGGTAGAAGCACATGGTGCTAGAGAGCAGTCACTGGGATGCCTAGTGCAGTTGCCAAAGATACAGAGAGAGAGATAAAGAGAGAATGGGGGTAAACTAAGGGTGACAGCAACTGCTAGTGGCTAGAGGACAGATGGTCTTCAGAGGGAATGTGGACAACCCTGTTCCTCTATCCAAGCATGTATGGCAGAAAATAGCTTGGAGGCCTGGTTTATTAAAGATAAATGGTGGCTCACAGCAAATTGAAAAAGTTACCCTTGCCCAAAGAAGTACTTAAATCAACAGAGAGGAGGAGAGGGGGCTGGGAGAGTTCTTACACATTAAGTCACACCACTTGCAGCTATCAAGCCATAACCATCTGTGGGGAGATGGGAGGTTCTCCTATTGCTCTCTGTGATGCAAATCTTCTTTGCATCTTTGTATCCTACAGATTGTTGGCTCACATTTCAGGAGTGGATTTTGGCTGGTGTACACCAAACCCTGGACTGAGATGTAGGACTAAGGAGTAAGTGGCTTAAAGCTGCCTCATGACCAAGAGCAGAGTCAACAGTAAGAAAGGTCAGGGGTCAGGGCTGAGACTAAGAGGAAGAAATTGGGGGTGAGAAAATGAGTGCTTTGGTGGGAAAGTGGGCAAACCATCCCATCCCATAAAATGTTGAAGGCCCTTTTAGGCAAATGAAAGGAGGCAACAAAGGTTTGTTTCAGTTCTGTTTTTTTTTTGTTTTGTTTTGTTTTTTGTTTTCCTTTTAGTAAATTCCACTCTGTAGTATAATTTTATTGAGGGTGCCTTTGTGCCACTTCCTAGTTTTGAAGGCAACTACGGGGGTCAACTCCTTGTGACAGCATGTTGTTGTTATGTTAATTAGAAGTCACTGTGTGAGTTACAGTAGTACTCATTTTTATGTCTATGTTAATTAACACTTTTTATTATTGTTAAAATAATTGTCACTATATCTATTTGCTTTTCATGCTGCAATTTAAAATAAACTTCCACTGTTTGTGTCCACGTTGACTACTGTGCCTTTTGTCACTACATACTGTTTTATAATGTTCTGTTTTTGTTTTATTTTACCTCTTTCTTCAGAAACATCATGTTTTTTCATTGTATGTTTCTCCATTGTGTACATGGGCACCTTCATTCTGTGTATTTTTTATGGGTGCTGTGGATTTTGATTGCTAAGATGACGTGTGTTGCCAGACACTTGGGTTTCATGCCATGTTATGAAAAATAGTTGTGCAGTAGACATGTCTAAACTTCATTAAAAAATAAAAGAAAGCTCTCTTGAGAAACCTTTTGAGCTCTATTGTAGTCTGGGAATTCTGGTACTGACTCATTTTGATGTTGAATTTAGTATGCTTGCTGAACTTTAAGAGTGGTCTTTAATCCTGCCATGTTTTTACTTTCTGACCATTCCTTCATTCTGTGTTTTTAATCCGTGCCACTTCATAAATTAAAAAAAATGTTTATCAGGAATTTTATCAAAAAAAATACAGACATTCTCAACACCTTTAATGTCACCTGTTTGTCTTGACTAAACCTTCCTTCTGGCCATGCCCCTCAATTTAGGATGGGGCTCTGTCCTGATGTATGGGGGTGTGAATGGCTTTTAGAGTTTAATCATCTTATGCAATATTTTATTCAGTTTTCCATCAGTTTTTGTATTGTGCAATGGTCTTTAGTTTTTGAAACCTTCTGTGTTTAGATGTCATATCTTCATAATCTCATCAACACCTTTCATCTATTACTGATTTTGGGAACCTGCCTGTGTTTTTGATGTTACCTATGTCTTTCAACAGTTTATTATGGGTCCTGACCAAGGCTCCTTATTATGTGTCACAAAGAAGAGTCCAAAACTCTACCACCTTTAACCTTTCCACAACATTTCCATCAACATCACAGTATCTTTACCTCTCAAAGTAGACCCAGAAGAATACTGAACTTTCCATGAGCTGGGTGGTTCATACTTTTCTAATGTTATATTAACTATTTATTGTACAGTGGCATAGCAGATTGTTGCTACAACACAGCACTTGAAACCAAACTTTCCAGCTGAAGTGTCTTTTTTGTAATGGTCCGTGTTCATGTATGTTTTTAGGTGTCTTGATTCTACAGCTTAAATGTGTGCTGTTAGTTGTAGTGGCAGTTGTAAAGTATCCTATTACACTAGTACCCGTTGACCTTCTACAGCTGGATAGGCTATGGCTCCCTACAACCAGGTAAAACAGTTTTGTAACTGGACAGATATGTTCAAACGTTAATTTGGATGTGTTTGAATATGTCTTACAAAGTATTATTATCCTGCCCAAGGCTTGTTCTTGCCTTACACTCAGTGTACATGAAATAGGCCAGACTAAGTGATGGAAAGCAGATGCAGAAATACACTAATGGAAAGTGAAAAAAAACACCTATCAGGAATCTAATTTGGAATGTTGTAATACAGTATGGTAAAGAAAAGAGCAGACAGTGTTGAAATGGAAATGGTCATTTGTGTTACCAGTCTATGGGTGTTCTTCGTGTCTAAAGGATGTCAATATGTACCATTCATGCAATTAATGAAGTTTCAGTAGGGTGGTATAGTTGGCCATCATGAAGCAGGATAATCCCTCTGTGAAACTGCAGAATGCATTGAATGGTAGTTGTTTCCGTGCATTGGTTTTGACTATGAATGCAATAGGAGGGTACCCACAACTGCAGGCATGGTTGTGGATAACCAAGACAAATTGATGCAGTTCCAGAGGGGTTTCTCAAAAGGAATGCTGTGGTAGATCAAATGGCCACAGCAGCATACATCTGAACCACTGTCGCACCAGATATTTCCACTCTGGCCATCTGCAGTCAATTTAGGACTAGGGTGAAAAGTTTCTCTAGCACAATCGCCAGAACTTCATGACCTGGGGCCTCATGCATAACGCCGTGTGTAGAATTCATACTAAAATGTAGCGTACAGACAAAAGTCGAAATGTGCTTACACACAAAAAAATTCAAATGCAGAAAAACATTTTAGCTACATAAATCCTGATCAATGTGAAATGTAACGCTCGTGCACACGCCTGCCGCTCCACCCCGACTCCTCCCAGAAATATGCCTCTTTGAATATGCAAATCAATATAAATATTCCCTTAAGTACAGCGTTCTGTGAAAAGACAATGGCAAAAGCACAAGGAAAAAGAAGAATTTCAGTGAATTACAAGTAGAGGCAAGGAAAAACGTACTATTTGTTAGTTTAAGCAGTGATATAAACAGCAAAAGGAAGTTGATCGAGTAACAGAGTGGCAGAGAAACTCGAATTCAGAAAGTTGCAAAGTGCCCGAAATCAATAAGAAGTGGTTAGATATCAACGTCGCCGTGAGAAGGCAAGCAGTAGTCCCACCGTCTGAGTGTCATATGGAAGTGGATTAGGATACAGAGAAAAGAAAAACAAAATAGGGACACAGTGGAAAAAATCTCCAAATGTCAACTTTAATCTTGAAATTTACACTTTAATCACATAGTTTATTTTGTCATTAAAGTAGAACGTCATAAACGTAATCTTAAAATTGTTTAATTTTACTAGTTTCTCAGATCCCATCATAACTAAAGAAGCATGTTAAATGTGTTCTTTTATGTACTCTATGTGTGTGAATCGCTATGTGCTTCATAAACGGGCTTTCTCTTCCGCCGACAGGACACAGAATACATTACATTCATGATATTGCAACTCTCTGAACAATTAAATATTAAGATGCATACTTGATATCATTTTCATAATGATAGGAATTAAAGCATGTATTAAACATGGGGACACAGTGGCGCAGTATTAGCGATGAGTTGGTGCCCTGTCCAGAGATTGTTTCTGCCTCCCACAAGGCGCCTTCTGTGCCATGCCTTCGATGAAACAATTTATTGCAGCAGTACTGTCTCTCTCAACCAACCTCTAATTCCCATCCTTCCTTTTCTTTCTCCAAGTAACCAATTGCCACACAATCAGCTCTGTAATAGATGCCAAGCCATCTTTAAGCTTAAAACGGCGATTCTTCAAAACTTTTATGGATCAATGAAATATCTTCGTAGTACATGTTCAATTATTCCATCCATCTATCCATCCAGGGTTGCACCAATCACCGCAAGCATACAGCGTGAGGCAGGAACAATCCCTGAATGGGGGCGTCAGCTCATCGCTACCACTGTCCACTGTGTCCTCACATGTTTAATTCTTAACAATAGACATTCAGTTAGTCAGTCAGTCAGTCATTTTCCAGGTATCAACCAGGTATCAATCAGGTATATCAATCGCTATATACACAGGGTCACAGGGGTGTGCTGGAGCCAATCCCAGCCAGCACATGGTGCAAGGCAAGTACAAATCCTGGGCAGGGCACCAACCCACCACAGAACAATATACATTATTTAAATGAAGTTTAAAATGTATCTGTATAATGTAATAAGCAAACTTTACTGCATTCCATCTTAAAAAAAATATTTTTCAGGGTTTCATGTTATTTCTGTTAGTTTCAATTGCAATTCCATAATTGTGTACTGTCCCTTTAAATGTCCTAATAGTCCATGTTCTTTGTAGGTGATTCCTTAACAGACAGGGCTACCCTGACATTGCAACTCAGATGTAGGAACTAATTTGTTTATAGTGGAGTTTTAGTAAGTACTGTATTTCTGTGTTGAATATTTCTGGATTTTTGATATTTCTCACTCTATTTTAAAGACTTTAATTTCTGGACTTTGTAATGGGACTTAGTTGCTGTGGATTGCCTTCTAGGAGAATATTCTTGCCCTTTTGAGTTTTTTATTGTATTTTTCAGTTTTGGTTAAATATAGGTTCCATTTATAATTTATATACCCATTTTATACAAGCTGTGGGTTTATGGTCATTCCTCCTCATGCAATATTTTTGTGACATTTAAGTTTATGAGACTTATCGGTAAATCCTTTTGTAGCTGCAAAGTCTGAGGCAGGCCACTAGAGTGGGGATTAAGCCTATTAGAGTTAGACCTCTTACAGGCAAGCAGATGAGACCTGGACTGGCTAGTGAAGCCTTTTGGAAGCCTCTTTCACCTTTTTCATTGTGTGAGTCTTCATTTCATAAATGAAGAAACCAAATTAGTAAATAAAGCCAAAACTGAAATGTTAAACCTAATTCTTCGTCAAGGAGCAGAAATTAGTTTAAAACCAGAGGACTTTATTTTAAAATTTCAAACAATAGTACTCAATATCCACAAACCTGGACAACTAGAAATTGTATGACACTGACCTTAATACCATCATGATATCAAAAAACAAGATGGCATCACAGATGAAAATGATTAAGTTGTATCACCAGCAAAAAATTTGTCTAATTAACAGACAAATGTGACGACCATATTCTTTGACCTCTAAAAACCTCCTAAATCAAGTTTACATTATTTTCTGAAACAAGAAGGAAACCAAAAAATGTAAAATAAACTCCAAATCATGACACAAGATATAACACCTACAGGGTGTTCTTTTTTCACTTTCCACTAGTGTAGATAGATTAATATGCAGCATTATTTTTAAACTAGTAATGGCACACTGCACAATACCATACAGTGAATACACTTGACTTGAGCATTCCTAGTTTTCATACTCTTTCTCTGTACGTTTAGCATTTGTTTGCTCAGAGGTTGATGCACTTGCTGTTTCCTGAGCAGCTCTTCTTTTCTCCATCCTAGCGGCCTGCTTCTTCTCTTCTTCCGTCAGCATCTTTTCGTGTTAAAACTGATTAAGTCCGTGTTTGTGTTGCAATTACTTAATACGTTTTCTTTATTTTTTCACATAAGCTGGCACTTAAGTCTTCAATCTGCATCAAGAATGATTTAAGATATGAGGTAGGGGAATAGTCAAGGCAAAGGTGGCAGGGAAGAGAACAGCGCCCATACACATGCGCCACACGGCCGCACTATACAGCACGCTGCCGAGAATTGATTCTACAATAAAATAAAAATAAAAAGAGGAATAACCTTGGAGGTGAATCATCACCCAGGAAGCGGACAATAGACATCACGTAGTATGTGTGTACCAAATTTCAGGTCAATCGGTCAAACGGTTTAAGAGTTAAAGGTGATTTAAAATCCTGGACAGACAAACAATGGCCATGGTAGCATATTATATATAAAGATATTGACTTTTAAAACCTAAGAACAATTTGTCTAAGCCAGGCAATTTATTTTGTTTGTGTATCCTGTAAACAGAGGTGGGTCTACCCAGAAGCAGAATGGGCAATTGTCATTGGGGTTTGATAAATTCTGAATACTGACTTACTCTGCCCCGTGTCTGCGTGGGTTTCCTCCGGGCGCTCCGGTTTCCTCCCACAGTCCAAAGACATGCAGGTTAGGTGGATTGGCGATTCTAATTTGGCCCTAGTGTGTGGGTGTGTTTGTGTGTGTCCTGCGGTGGGTTGGCACCCTGCCCAGGATTGGTTCCTGCCTTGTGCCCTGTGTTGGCTGGGATTGGCTCCAGCAGACCCCCGTGACCCTGTGTTCGGATTCAGCGGGTTGGAAAATGGATGGATGGATGGACTTACTCTGCAACTACTTGTGATGCTGGAAAGAATAAAGAAAGTTATCCAAGACTTTCCTCATATAGAAGTGTTAACTTGAATAAACATTGATACATTTATGTGTTGCAGAATGCCCATGGTAGTCTTTACTTTCTCCAGCTTGAGTTTTTGCATTTTTTACCTCCCCAGCCCAGTTGACAAAAACAGTCATCAGTCTGTCATTTTCTAACCCACTTAGTCAGTCATAAGGGGTGCTGGAGCCCATCCCTGCTAGGCAGGACGCAAGGCAGGAAGAATTCCCTGGACAGGGCACCAGACAATCACAGGGCAAACACACACACACACACCAGTCACAGTCTAGGGCAAATTTAGTGTTGCTAATTCACATAGCCTGCATGTCTTTGGATTGTGGGAGGAAACTGCAGCATGCAGAGAAAACCCACGCTAACATGTAAACTCCTTGTAGGGATGATCTGGGATATTGATTTTATTTAATATATTTAGTACATTTTATTGTATATAATGTTTGATGTTAGTATTTTTATCATGTCTTGTATTTTTATTACCATATTTATTCATTTTTATGAAAGCACTTTAAGCTCATATTTTTATGTATGAAAGGTGCTATTTAAATGAAGCTATTATTATGATTACTGATCTGAATCCATCAATTATATTTTTCAGGGTGCAGACTGACAAGTCAGGTAATGCATCCATTAATTTCAATTTCTCTAATACCTGAGAAATTCCAGCAACAGCTAGTTTCGATGTCCCTTTACCCTTTGGTAATGAAATAATTCCTCTGTCTGCCTTTTTTATTGGTTACTTTACTATACATTACTTAGTCTAAAACATAGTAAATGTTAGTTGTATTTTTTTACTTTGCATATACATCATTACCTAACAACTGTTACATTGCTGCCTATTTGGGCAATGCCATCCAGATGAAAAAGAATATAGCAGCCTGAAACACAGCAGAAATTAAAGCAAAAGAAAAGGAGGAGGAGGAGAGGTTAGGAGCATGCACCGATAGTGTGTTGCCGCACCCTCCACTCAACAAACCACCTGGACTGGGACCTGAGTGCAACGGGTGAAGCAGAGAAGGAATTCTGGGAATATTTTCAAAACCAAGGTCGTCAAAGCTTTCCCTAGTTAAGGAATTAGCACTACTCTCTCATTCTAGCCTCTGCTAATGTGCAGTTTGTCTCCATGTCTGCAAGTTGATTGGCAACTCTAAATTGTCTTTGTGTGAGTAGTGAAGGCACCCTGAAATGTTGTTCTCTACTACTTGCACAATCCAACAGCCTTTGACCCTTGTCTGCATCAATGGGTTAACTAATAGAGTACAGATAGTTATCAACTTACGATCTATGCGTCTTACGACCATTCGACTTAGGACTGCTACAATATCACACAGGCAAACAACAGTTTTCACAACAGCACCTCTGTATGCTGAGACTCCTTTTATGTTTTACCTGCAGAGATTTTGACTATGTTCAGTTACATTTGTCTTATTATTACAAGAAAAAGGCAAATTATCTTGACATAAAAATGAAGGAAATCAAGTAGTATTAGGGAGGAAAGAAAGCGAATGCGATTGCATGTGACTTTAACTTATCCCACTGTAACTGGTGTTCGCTGCATGGGCTGTACTGTGGTGCTTTGGCTTTGAATCCTCTAAAGCTTCTGTGCCACTTCATGTGAACTGCCACAAAAGGGGTAATCAAAATGAACACTGCGAGAGGCTCACACTGATGACTAACATAACATAGAAAAAGAAAGGATTAGTGAAGCTGTTACAGGTTTGGCACCCATACAAGGAACAGCAATTATAAAACAATATAATTAAATAAAAGAAAAAATTACAAAAAAAATGACAGAAAATCTACACAATGTGCTAAGCATGATGATAAAAAGGATATAAAACAAAAAAATTACTTTGATTTATTATACAGTACTATACATACAGTCAGGTTTGAATACATATACTGGTACTTATACATATACTATTTCAACCGGTCCATCGGAAACAAATATGGTTGTAAGTTGACGACTACCTGTAATTGTATTAAATATGGATATTTAAAACTGTTGTTAAAAATTTTTATGACCCACCCTTTACTTATCTTTAGAGAAGACTGTTGTATCTACGAAGTACACTGTTTCTCACTTGCTAAAACACTCTTTATTTTTCAGTCTCAAAATCACAACAACCACAAAGCCCGCAAAATTCTTCCACATGCGCCGACACATATGAGCTCTTTTTCCATGCATGCATGCAATTATTACAAACGTTATGTTATTTGACACCCCTCACTTCCCAATAGTCAAGTATTAAAGGATGTGACAAAATTCCGCAAATAACCTGGGCATTGACAGACCCACTGGGGTCATTGTCACACAGCAACTAATGGTTGGAAGGTCTGCGGTGCCAGATGCCTTGCTAAGGCTACAATCTGGTGGAGGTGCTGACCTAAAATGGGTACTATAAAACTGAGAGCCTGGTATTGTGAGGTCAGGTGCTGACACTTTATGCAGGCGATGGGAATGCCATTGAGAGACATCCTGTAGCAGAAATGTGATTGGGCCCAATTGTCCGGTAATTTGAAGAGACAAAGAAAGAAAAGAGTGTAGCTTATCAGTATGATGTACAGTACCTTCCATACTGTCTCCCAGTCACCAGCACTGATATGAGACAACTTCACTCTGTAGCACTGATCAAACTGCTGTTTCATTTTCTTTTCCCTTTGTCTGACTTTTGGCAATTGCTGAATGCACAGAATGGCTTAAAGCCATTGAGTAAAGACGATCTAGAGGAAGTGGAAGTTCCCAACCAATCCTTAACTTAGCAGGTGATTTCCCAGTGGTTGAGTTGCCCGGTAGTGAAGCAGGGTTTGGTTGGGGGCAGTATAAAAATTGCAACCATGAGCAAGATGTGCCCGGATGCCATTTTTAAGTGAATGATTAAATCTATCTACCCCTCCATTTGCCTGTGGGATATAATAAGCTGTCTTATGGTGTTCAATACCATGATTCTTTAAGAAAGATGTGAATTCTGCTGAGATGAATTGAGGCCCATTGCCAGTTGCGATTGCACATGGAAGTCTGAAACAGATTATCAGAGCCTCCAGTATGCTGATTACTGCCTTTGAATTGACTGTGCTCACTAGAACAATTTCTGGGCACTTGGAGTGCAAATCATACAGTATATATATATGACAACAAAAAAACAGTGGTGGGAAGGAACACTGTGAAGTTCACCACAAATGTCCAGCTGCAGGTGCTCCTATGGGTGTGCTGGCCACTGAAGGAGCTAAAGTGGAGGAGGAGTAGGTAACTTTGTCTTTCCACTAACCAGACACGTTGAACAATCCTTAACAAGGACTTCTATATCGTTGTCAATACCTAGCCACTATACTCAATCTTGGCACCTGTGTTTCATCTTCACAATTCCTAGGTGACCCTTATGATCCATTGCCAAAGTACGAGACCACAAACTTTGTGGCAGCACAGCACCCCGAACAATGCAGATGTCATTCCAATATATTAGCTCCACTTTCACACATGCAAATGGGATCCACTCATCAGATACACGTTTGGGCCAGCCCTCTCTAATATAAGTGCAAAATAATTGGAAAAGAGCTTCCTCTTCTGAAGCTTGCTGGAGCTTTGTAAGTGATATAATATCCTAGAGTGACCATGCAGCAGCGGAATAAGGTCATTTTCCGTGTCAGAGGATTGGCTGTGAAGTGACCCCAGTGTTGGCGTAAATTGTTACAGTTGTAGACAGTGACTACTACATTTTCCCATCCTGGCTTAAACTGCAGTTGGAAATTATATTGTTGTAAATGATCAGACCACCTATGCAATCGGAGGGGCTCGTGTCCTGTTCCAGGTGTTGTCAGCAAAAAATTGACAGCCTGATGGTCTGTCCTCAGAATGAATGGTTTGCCATACAAATAAATATATCAACACTTACAACCCCAGATGCATGCCAAAGCTTCACGTTCCCCTGCAGAGTTTTTTTGTTTAGGCAGGCTCAGTGCTCTGGAGGCAAATGCAACTGGCTTTCCCACCCCCTCTTTCATCTATGACAGAACAGATCCCAACACCAAGGCAAAGGCATCACAAGTAACTATGGCTGTACCCTCTGGGTTAAAATGGGAGAGAATTGGTGCAGTAGTGAGTTGTTGGAATGCTTCAGCACATGCAGAGGTCCAAGCCCAGGATGCATCCATTTTTAGGAGCTTGCGTAGTGGGGCCGTGATAGCTGAATATTGTCGTAGGAAGCATAAGTAATAAGATGGCTTGCCTAAAAATAAAGCAACTTTTGCAGCTGAAGTGCATACAGCAAGACTGCAAACAGCATCCACATTGGACTGCAAGGGGTTAATACCTTGAGCTGATATGTGGAACCCAACAAAATCAGTTTCTGATGCTGCAAAGATATCACCCCTCCCCATTTAAGGTGAGGTTGTGCTGTGAGCTGCTGGAACACAGGTTGTAGCCATTCATTATGAACAGAGAGTGTGTTGGCCCATGCACAACAGTGTCATCCAGATGCTCAATGGTATCCGAGCAAGAATGATGGCTTTATTTTCTGAAAACAACTGGGCACTGAACAAAGCCCAAATGGCATACATGTGTAACGGAACACCCCAAGGTGTGTGATGAATGCAGTGAGATCCCTACTATCAGGATGTAATGGATCCTCAGATAGCCTTGTTGTAATTCCAGTTTAATGAAGAATGTGAAACATTGAAATTGAGATGTAGTCTCCTCAGCTGTTGCTAGTGGGTATCTGTCTCGGACCACAGCCTTGTTAACTGCACAAAGGTCAGTAAAATGATGCAATCAGCCTGACTTTTTATGTGCAATTACTAGACTGAAGATCCATGGTGATACACTAACTGGTTCTATAAACCCTTCTGCCAGAAGCTGTTTCAACAGTATGGTAACATCATCTCTCAGTGTTAGTGGGGTCCGGCGCGGTGACTGAATGACAGGAGTTATGAATGGATTAAGTCTGGGCTTGTGTACAGGCCGTTAAACAGAGTGGGCCATTTCTGCACCTGCAGTGAAGTGACCTGCAGGTTTTCTGTACGCAATTGTAACCGAGAACAGTAAATTCAAGTCTGAGGAAAAGGTCAATGCCTAGTATATTGGCTCCTTGCTTTGTAACATGAAAGCAAAATTTATAAAGGGACCTTGTTCCATAATGAACATGTAACAGCAAAGTTCACAGAACATCAATCATAGTGTGCCCACATCTAGCCAGAGCTATTGGTGGCTTCTGAAAAGATAATAAAACTGCTTGTATGTAGCCAAATTAAGACACATCTTAGACAGATAGATAGATACAGTGGGATGCAAAAGTTTGGGCAACCTTGTTAATAGTCATTATTTTCCTGTATAAATCGTT
>JANRMT010062809.1:22151184-22187020 GCA_026402145.1 Polypterus bichir lapradei
ATGTACGTACTTATTTCAGTGGTATGATGCCACTGTCGGCCGCCATATTGAACTTTTCAACAGTCTTTGTTACTTATGGGCCCATCTTCAAGAAATTTGGTACATGGGTTCCCAACGCTAACTGAATCCTACTTACGTACATATATACGTCCATAGCCTGCAGCTCAGTCACTGTGTGAGGTGGCGTTGGATCCCCCATCCCAACGCCTCCCACGTTGTTGGCTGCCTGCCTATATAAGACCGTCCGTCGCTCCGGTCTCTACATTCCCTTCCTTGCTTCGCCACGGGATTCACGTCTCCCTACTGATAACTACAGCCTTTTTGTTTAATCCACGGCTTCTCCGCTGTTTTATTGTTTGTTTATTACAATTATAGTTATTGTATAGGTATTTTAGACTTACTTTACATTGCTCAGGTACCCATTTCCTTTATCATTCCAACCCCCATTACCATGTCTATCGAGGTGATCACTATCGATCAAAGAACTGTCACTTACTGAGTGGTTTCCATGCCCGGAGATGGCACCTGCCTTTTCCATTCTCTTTGTTACATATTGCATGGCCATATCAGGCTCACTCTTGATATCAGGAGGAACATTGTGTCTTATGTATTGAATGACTGGGACAGGTTCAAGGTGTGGACTGATGACGGTACAGGAGATAATTATACTACACAGAAGCACTATAAGAGTGAAATGCTTAAGCCCTTCACCTATGGTTCTGCATGTGAGTTGATGGCTGCCGCTGAATTGTTCGGTTGTCGCTTTCAAGTGTACCGAAATGGCCAAATATTTTACACCTTTCGACAACCGCCAATGCCTCTTAAACATCTTAGATTCACAGGTGACGATTTCAGAAGTGGACACTTTGATGTTTATGAGTGTTTAAACTCTCAAAAGCTGGATGTGATTTTATCGATGAAACCGGTTGTGTGCTTACAATGCTTGACAGATGCCGAATGTCACTTCAACACAACAAATCCTGCAAATACTATCGTAATTGAAACAAACCATGAAACTCAAACCGATTATGACAGCAGCAATCCAAGCTGTGAGATTTGAGACAAGATTACTGTTCACATGGCCAACTGTAAGTTACATGCTCAAGAGTAAGCTCAGCACACAGCTTGGTCATATTAAAACCGGAGGGCCGAACTGACAACATGGTATACAAAGAGATCCTTAACAAATAATTATTGGCATATTTTCCCTCAGTTTAAAAAGGTTAAATTTTCTTCTTAATAAAAATTTTAAGGCAGTACTTCGCCGCTGCGAAGCGCGGGTATTTTGCTTGTTACAGTATATAATAAACTGACATTGTTTTCATGTGCCTGATGCCGAGGGGATGGGTTAATCACAATGAACAAAGTTATGTTGAAAGCACACATTATGAGAAGTATTTAGGAGTTGATGTTGACTCGACACTATCAACTGCCAGACAGTGTTCAGAAGCCATTAAGAAGGCAAAACAGAATGTTAGGATATATAGCACGATGTGTGGAGTACAAGTACAAGAAGGTTATGCTCAACCTTTATAACGCACTGGTGTGGCCTCATCTTGAGTACTGTGTGCAGTTTTGGTCTCCAGGCTACAAAAAGGACATAGCAGTGCTAGAAAAGGTCCAGAAAAAAGCGGCTAGACTGATTACAGGGCTTGAATTATGAGGAAAGATTAAAAGAGTTGAGCCTTTACAGTTTAAGCAAAAGAAGATTAAGAGGAGTCATGACTGAAGTGTTTAAAATTATGAAGGGAATTAGTACAGTGGATTGAGACTGTTATTTTAAAATTAGTTCATCAAGAACACAGGGACACAGTTGGAATCTTATTAAGGTTAAATTTTGCACAAATATTATGAGGGTTTTCTTTACACAGAGAACCATAGACTCTTGGAATAAGCTACCAAGTAGTGTGGTAGACAGTAGGACTTTAGGGACTTTTAAAACTCAACTTGATGTGTTTTTGGAAGAATTTATTGTATAGGACAGGTGAGCTTTGTTGAACTGAATGGCCTTCACTCATCAAAAGTTTTGTTAAGTTCTGATGTTTACAATACAAGACATGTGTAGAAGGCTACCAGACAATTCTAGAATGAGCCTAAGTAAGTACGAGTGTCGGTTGGCACGTGAGAAACCTGTGAAGGACAGGCGTCCTGTCCAGGGCTTTTTCCAGCATTTCACCCAGTACTGTTATGACACCCGGTGATGCTGAGCAGGATTTAACAAGTTGAGAATGTTATACTGTCTTATATGGTTCAAACAAACAGTAAAATACTATAAGATATTAGCAATTTAGTTTTTACTTAAAATGTTCTTGATTTACAACAAAAATCACTGATGTGTGTGACGTGATGTTTTTTTCATGCAACAGGTTTTGTTTTATGCTTCACAACAGAGAAATGATGATTCCTCTGCAGGAGGCACTGTTAATTACATTTGTATCTGCTCATTGTTCAGTTTCTGCTACTTTGGATAATAACAGTAATGTGCAAAACTTTAACAATCAAGTAAATTAGGTGGAAACATGAAAGAGAAAAGAAAAAAATTAAACTAAATTGATTTCTTTTGATTAGAAAATTATTTTAAATCATGTCTTTCTGCACTTCCTGGAGATTTAAAATACCCTCTGATATAAATTCCTAGTATCAGGGACTTACAGAAAACTAAACCATCTGATTAAACAAAAAATTCAAATTAACAGTAATTCTCAAATTAAAAATCAGTTGAAAAGAAACCAGCAACAGTGGGTGTTTGAAGATTTAGAGTCTTAAAGAAAATCAAGCAGTGGAGTGTTTTGACATGGATTGGTTGCACGGGGGGGGGGATTCTGGAAAAATGGGATTACCTATGAAGATTACAGACTGTATAGTCAAGCAACCTGTCTGAAGGACCTACGTGATCATTACAGCCTGTTATTTAGATCTGTGTACTCCTGGGAGAGCTGCTCTTGGTCAAAGAAGAAGCACTAGGTAAAAGAAAATAATTGCAAGAATTATTCAATCATGACAGTAAAGTATTGATACCCTAAAACAATTTTCAAAGTACACTCATTTATAAAAAGGGTATTGAAATCACATGTATAATAGTTGTACTTTTTAAACTTGGATTAAGAAAATGTGCAGACTCTAGCAAAATAAGTTGCTGTTAGAAGTGGACTCCTCTGTGGTAGTGCTTTAAGTGGATATACTGGATAAGATAAGGTAAGACATTCTCCCTTTTGATCTGCTTAATAAGGGCCGTAAGAAACCTAATTAGCTTTTGCTTGCTTGCTCACATCCTATCCCTGCCTTTTAGAAAAATGTGCCTCTGTAGAGCTGAGCAGCAGGGAGCAACTTCCCCTCATTTCAGTTCAATGCGCAAAAGTAATTTAATTTGTAGGATGATTTCAAATCAAGCATGGCTAAAACAAAGTAATAAAAGTAGAGCACTTGAATTCTTAGCCAGTAAAATTGTTTTTTTAAATAACTTTATAATAGTAATAATATATTCATCCTAATTGGATTAACCAAGTAGTTTTTCTCTCTCATTGTGTGTGTGTGTATGTATATGTATGTGTGTGTGTGTGTGTGTGTGTATATATATATATATATATATATATATATATATATATATATATATATATATATAACACACAGTATATTACTTTTTCTAAGTGTTAAATAACTCAAAAAACACTATTTAGAAATTACAGTAAATAGCAGTATAAACTGATGCAATAAAAAGAAATAAGAATTTCTGTTTTTCAAAGGATTACAGATATCTTATATGATATAATATATATAATGTATCATTTTCCCAGTAGAAGATAAAATACTTTTATGCATTTGTAAATGCAACTTAGATCTATGACTTAATATATAAAAAAGCAAAAATCATATACATGTCTGAATAAACTATTAAAGCCTAAATCACAGTGACACGCTAATTACCAAATAATATTTGCTGCAGACTTTAGGAAGAAAATTGCATTGCCTTGAGGAAAAACTAGACATAGGAGAATGAGCAAACTTTACACATGATGATGATCAAGCTTAGATTCAATCCCAAGCTTCTGTAGTTGTGAGACAGCAGTGATAATCACAGTACCACAATAATAGCTAATAATAATAATAACACCACTAATCAAAATTGGTACATTTTATCTCTTCATTATCAAATCTGTTTAGTCTAGATCAGGATAAAAAAGCCAGAGCCTACCTCAGTAGAACTAAGTACTTAACAGGAACAAGACAGCCCTGCTAAGACCACCATACATCTATATGCTGCAGCACAACTGCTGTTTATCATACCACACCTTTGGTCACAGCTTTACCACTCCTCCCTAGTGTCTAGTCTAGCCTAGTCTTCATTTCCCAGTCTTTGATGGTCATTATAGTAATAATAATAATACCCAGGGTTGTCTTCTGCTTCATGACTGCTGCTGTGAGGATAGACCACAATCCTGAACTGGATTTAGCAGATTTGAGAATGTCATGTTATGTACAAAGGCCTCACAGTAATAATAATAATAGCATAAGGGTTTAATAAATATATATATATATGTGTGCTTTATAAAAAATGCTTAAACAGGCCTAACAATAGTAGTACTAACAAACACTGTTCTTCCAAGCAGAGATGTGGTTTGAAAAAATTACTTAAAATGAATTGTACTGCTACTACTAATACTAATAGCAATAATAGCAATAATATTATAATAATACTAGCCCTGTGCACCCAACTACATTGTGCGTGTTAAAGTTGTCTGTGAAGGGCTCCCTGTTTAAACGCAGCTGCCATTCGTGAACTGGGCCCTTCGTCGCACAGCATTATGATTTTTTATAAGGGAAACAAAATTACAAAAGAAAACCCTTGGACATTGATTCGATAGGAACAGCCTAATCGGAATCACTGTCCGAATAGTAATTATGTGGTGGTGTAGGAGCATTTCTGCTTCTGTCCGTTCACAGTCCGTCTCGTTTTCACGATGCTGTTGTTTCCTCTCACAATGTCTTCTCAACCTTTCTCCAATCTCACAGGTTGCTTTGTGGCAATCCAAAGAGTAAGGCAATATACACGGAGCAATGGTTATAAAAGGGGGACACATAGGTATCCAGGCTCTTTAAAGCATAAATAGGAATCACTTCACTGACATGTGAGCAAGGCACGGTACAACTGTGAGATGCGCAGCACTCGCTGGCTACAACGTAACAATAATAATTTCCGGAACGTGCTGTTACGTTGTCATTCATTTTACCCACTGTCTTTCTTTTATTCATATGTTACGTAGGCACGTACCTTTTATCTTCGGCAATCTCATTCTCTAACCAGGCCTCAGGAGCTAACCAGCGTAACACTGTCCACCACCCCTTTTGTTATTCCGGCACATTGTTGACATCCGTGAGTAACAACAACGCACTAAACTGGAAGGTGGTCTACGCATGCGTGGAATTCGTAGACAAACAAAGATCAAGATCTAAATGAAGATCTCTTTAGTTAATTTAAAGCACAACAATTTGTTTAGTTTGAATGTCTGTGTTTTGAGGTGTGACTGGCGTACTACAGTCTTCAGTAGTATAAGCCTGGAGGAGATTCTTAATGCAATGCCTATGTTTTAGCTGTCTCTCTACTGCCATCTAGTGCTTCTTCTTCTTCTAATTCATTCGCGGACAAACAAAGATCAAGATCCAAACGAAGATTATTATAATAATATTGTGATACAGTATGAAGAAGAGATTTCATTGTTTATTTTTTGCACCATTTGCCTACTTTCAAAGCCCATGCCTTATGCAGTATACACTATGTTCTGTTCACTCTACACTGTATACTGTATATGCTTTGTTCACTCTATATAGTATATATGCTTCATTCACTGTATATTGTATGTATGCTGAGTTCACTCACCACTCAGTAAGTAGGACACAGATATTATCAAAGTAATGCCCCTGTTGTCTTATCTGACCTGTGCATCATTGAAGAATCTTCGTGCAGTTAAAAAAATAAATACACAAGAAAGAGGTCACTGTGGCATACTTCTTTTGGATTTGTTCTAGTTAAAATAACCTGTTGTTGCTTTAAACACTGGTGCCTTAAACAAAAGCACATGGCCTGATGGCTTCAATCTCAAGGCGCTTACATAGAAAAGAGTGCACATGTTAATCTTCTGGGACAAAGCCAGATTTTAGACCTTGAAACCTTTTTGCGTAGATTAAGAAAAAAAAAGTTAAATAAACATAGCATCATTTTTCTTGAAATGTACATTACTTTGAAATTGATAGGCTAACATCGTGGTATTTGAAATATCGGAATGCTTAAAGTAGCAGCTACCCAGAATCTTTCTTTAAAAACATTGAACTTAAGTAATGAAATACTGCCTGACAGAGAATAATTAGATTTGCTGTCTTGATAAATTAAATTAACATATGTCTAAAATATTAAAAAGAACCTGGGTTTGTTTAAAGTTAAGTATTTTCAAAGATATATGATACACATTTAGAATTTCAAAACCTGTTTTTAGCAATAAATGCTTTTAAACATCCAGTCTACTAATGTATATACAGTAGGGCAGTGACAGATTATTCCATTTTAGTGATTAACGGCTTTCTCCTCCTCAGTGTCTTTTGTCACTTAATCAGTCTTTATTGTATTATTGTCCTTCTCAATTCCTCCAGCTTTGTGTGCATTATAACAGAGCTACATTGTGCTCCAGATTTGAGGAGTTGTGCTGTGAATGGATCTAGTGGCCATATCATCCCTCTCCTGCCTGTGGTCCCTTCCTTTTTAGACTAAAAGCTGAACAGGCTTGAACAATCAATTACTCACCCACAGGAGGGCCCCCAGAGTCATAAACTGAAAACAGGTGTGCAAATACAAACTGATGACAACATAGCATAACACACTGTCAAATCTGCTTAGTTCAGTTCAGGGTCATGGCAGGAAACATAAACCAATTCCAGCAGCAGTGGGTGCAAGGCAGGAACTAACCATAGAGTGGCCTCGCATCATGACTTGAGCACACAATGTCCACTCCATAATCACCAGTTAATCACGTGAACAAGTCTTTGTGGTGCAAAGTGAATTGATATTGGCCTGTGTAAACCTCACATAGACTCAAAAGGAACATTCAAGCTTCACACAGATAGTGACCAGGTATGGACCTCAAACACAAGAAGATGAATTTCAGTGAAGCAGTAGCTCTAACAACTGTACCATCAAATTTAACTTATGTTATTGAAATAGCAAGAATGAAAATACAAATTGGAGTAGGGGTGGCTTAAGAATGGTTTGAAGCATTGTGAGTGATGTATAAAAAACTTTAGGTTTTCTTTGGACCCCCCCCCCCCCCAATCTTCCTAATGCCCCCTAGGTCTTTCTTGGCTGTTGAAGCAAATGAAGGACTATCTAAAGTCTGAGTATAAAATGACACTTTCCAGACGAGCAACAAAGAGTTTTTTTCTCTGTGTACCATTAAGACCACCATAACATCTGTGGGCTGCACAGCTGCTGTTTATCATACCACACCTTTGGTCACTGTCAGTACCACCACTCCTCCCTAGCGTAATACGTCTTCACCTGCTTCTCGCCCTCTCTTTGTGAGTTACTTGGTGAAATCCTACATGAGGTAGGGCTAATAGCATTGTTTTTTGGCTCACTTACTAATTTACACAAATTTCATGGGTTCTTCTTCTTCTTCTTCTTCTTCTTCTTTCTTTGATTCTGAACTTCATATTCTTTTTCTCTTGCTGTGTGTTTTTTTTTTTTTTTGTGAATTTTGATCCTTGATTCTGTTTATTGGCTAAGCATTTGTTTTTTTAATAATTCCTTTTACATGGAAACTAAACATTATAATAAAATACAACTTAAATAAATGGGAAAAAACAAACAATACAATGTACAATAGTATGCTTCAAAAGCAATCCATAAAACTCAGCTTTCAACCCTCACCAAACACAAAATGGTTCAAATTAAATAAAAATACAGAGCAAAGGCCCAGCATATTTATTTTAGAACATTAATGAGTTCTTGCAAAGAATTTTTCAATTTAATATACTATAGAAAACTGCTTTCCTAGTGAATTATATAAGGTGCCTTGAGATTCATCCAGTTAAGCAAAATAAATCTTCTTGTAAATAATTTGTTTTTCCTGTATTTGGATTAAATTATAGGTGCAGCAAAAAAATCTTACCATGAAAATAGCATATTGTTGGTATTTTTTTTTTTTCAGACGGTTGAATGATCTGCAGACCTTTAGTGTAGGGTAATACCCAAAATCACGCATATGCAGTAACATGAAACACAGTATGACATAATCTTGATAGAAACAAAAAGAACAAAAAATGAATGTAATAAAATATCAAAAACAAAAATTATGAAAATCACCCAAAAATAGCCAAAATAAATTTATAACATTTTCTGACTATTGTTTCTTCCTTGCTTTTTTGTTATTGCATTTGTCCCCCTTCTTGCTTCCAGATAACTCCCCTCTTTACACAATTTTCTGTGTTGCCCATTACAAGTTTTCAGGCTACTAATCTTATTATGACACCCTATGGCTATTGCGACTTTAGGGTGCCAGTAGGCACTAGAAGTGGGTGCTTTCCCCAATTTTACTATCTGCTCTTCTCATCTCATCCATTCAACATCATGTAATCCTCTAATTTCTCAAATAAATTGCAATTCCATTGAAGCCTCAGGAAGCTCTGAGATGGCACCAGTCTGACACTTGTAACATGAAACTCTAAAATGAAGGATATAAAGGACTACTTACAGCACTGCTTTAGTTAAATAAATGAAGAGACTATCAGGCCCCATCATCCATTACATTTCTGTACATGCCTCTCACATTAAGTGTCTCTGTTGTCTTGTGGTTACCTGAAACTATGTTGTGTACCCAATGGTGCATTTCAACTGACTTTGTTCATTCAGTGTGTCTTTCATATTTTAGTTCTTCTGCTCTCAGCAGAAAGTTTGTGACGACACAGCCATAGTTGGGCGTATCAGTGGTGAGCAGAATGAATTCAAGACACTAGTAAAGGACCTTTAAATGGTGCAAAATGAACCAAATGCATTTCAATATCAGTAAATCAAAGGATAATTGTAGACTTCAGGAGTGTGAAGCTCCCTCTGTCCCCAGTTGTTGTTGATGGTGAAGATATGGAGTTGATGAGGACATACAGTACAAATAGCTCTGGATACATCTGAATGACAGACGAGTTGAGAACCAAAACAGAGTTTGTATCTGTATACTCTACTCTAGTCTCTATATTCTAGGTTGACGTCATTTGGTGTATACAGGCCACTCTGACATGTTGTCTACCAGTGTATTTTTCTATACAGGTAATGCATAAAGGTGGAACAAACGGAACACTAGAATTACCAGTGCCTACGAGCCTTCAATGTAATAGGAACCACAGTGTAGAGAGAAGTGTGTGTATTACAACAGGTACACATGTCATAAATGTAGGAAGGATGGTCCGTGGGTGTGTGGGAACTGTTAAAATTTGAATCTGATGATTGCATATACCGTAGAATTGACCTCTCTGTACTATTCTTTCCTCTTCTTGTACTGGAGTACAAATGAAATGCCCCCGTGCACCCAAAAGTGGACACTGGCAAGATCGGGAAAAAAAAAATGCTGTCACTGATTATAAGCACAAGAAGGCGTGCAAATGAATATGAATAATATAAATAATGTTGCATCAGTGCAAAAATATTTTCCGAAATGTACTATATCCATCCATCATCCAACCTACAGGGTCACAGGCGTCTGCTAGAGCCAATCCCTGCCAACACAGGGCACAAGGCAGGAAACAAACACCAGGCAGGGCGCCAGCCCACCGCAGGGCACACGCACCCACACACCAAGCACACAATAGGGATAATTTCGGATCGCCAATGCACCTAACCTGCATGTCTTTGGACTGTGGGAGGAAACCGGAGCACCCGGAGGAAACCCATGCAGACACGGGGAGAACATGCAAACTCCATGCAGGGAGGACCCGGGAATGAGTTATTCCAAATATCATATATACCTATGTCTCTGTTTTTTTTGTCAGTGTGACATTGGCATCATGGACCATAAGGTGCATACTAATTCAACATGAGCAGGAACACTCAATAAAACTGAATAAAAAAAATTAAAGTGACGGTGAGATATGAAGAAGGCAGATTCACCAGCATTTGTATGTCAGCTTTTATCCCTCAAGATCAGAGAATTTCCAGTTCCATTGTCTCAAAACACCACTCACATCTACAGTTATTCCCATTTTTAGATAAAAAGTAACCGCATCAGATCTGGGGCAGGGGGTGGGTGTTGTATCATAATCGTGACTGAGAGAATAAAAGTGAAAAAAAAAAACCTGCAGCTTTTACAAGTACTATAAATTTACACCGGCTGTTACAGACACAAATCAAATTTATGTTTTTATTGTGTAATGATTACAATAAGAGTAGCTTACTACTCACAACAGTAAATTTGTGAGGGAGCTGGTTTCGAACTCATGACCTCTGGATTATAAGTTGACAGTTCTAACCACATCACCACAGAAGCTGTCATAGTGTACTTGCACCTTTTGTGAAAGTGTTTATTTGATACCAGTAACGGTGCACTGCACGATAATGTGCAGTGAATACACTTGACTTGAGCATTCCTAGTTTTCAGACTCTTTCTCTATGTACGTTTAGCATTTGTTTGCTCAGAGGTTGATGCGCTTGCTGCTTCCTGAGCAGCTCTTCTTTTCTCCACCCTAGTGGCCCGCTGCTTCTCTTCTTTTTTTTTTTGCATCTTTTCACATTAAAACTGATTGTTAGGTTTTTGTGTTGCAATTACTTAGTACGTTTTCTTTAATTTTTCACTTAAGCTGGCACTTAAGTCTTCAATCTGCCTCAAGAATGATTATCGAAGGTGGTAGGGAATGAGAACGGCGCCCATCCACATGCGCCACATGGCCACCCTGCTACGCACTGCCAAGAGTTGATTCTACAATAAAATAAAATAAAAATAAAAAGAGTAATAAAAAGCATCACCCAGAAAGCTTGGGCTTATCGACACATTTAGAAGACAAAAAACGCTGACGGAGAGGTGCGAAGGGATTTAAGGTTGACCGGATTTACAAGTTTTTTCGTTGGCTCTGGCAATGCTAGTGTTAAAAGGCTGGCTCAATCTTAGGTGTCAGGCTGGACTCACTGGAGGAGTGGTAGAACAGTGGTCAAGTCAGGAAACTGCTTACTACTCTGGACAATGCCTTTCACTCCTGTATAAGGTTTTGACTAAACCAATGAACACATTTAGTAACAGACAGAGACACCATGTAAGGTCATTTCTACTGTCGGCCATTAAACTGTTTAATAAGTCGCTCCTCGGCCAAGATGGCCCTGTGTGTTGAATGATGCTGAGCTGATCTAGCAGACATCATAACGGACAATGATGCCATGTGCAAGAAATCTGTTTTAATACACATTGGATTTGCTGGATGCTTTACCATATTCTGAAAGGATCAGATGCAAGCTGTAATAAAGGAGTATAACGAAAAACATGCCTAAAGGCAGGAGGTGAAAGTTTAAAAAAATTAATAAAAAAACAGGAGGTGACTGAGCCAAAAAGAGTTTGAAAAAAGAAAATTCTGTGTGGCCTAGAAAAGATAATACCATGAAAACATATTTAATTCCAATACTCAAAAACAAGAGAATTTAAATAAATCTCAGCACTACAGATTTAAACACAGCTTAACAGTGGATGAAAAAAGCAAGTCTCAGTTTTTACCGTGAAGAGGAATCTATTTTGCAAGCTGGTGCCCCTCAGAAACTTGTCTTCTGATTAGGTTGTGACTTTGGGTCTGCCATATCTCTTCTATCATAATTTCATCCAGTTTCCAGTTGCCATTAGATAGTGTAGGACAACATTTTGATTTTTTTTGCAATTTCTCTAAATAAAAGGCCTACACTTCTAATGGTAATAATGTTCTGTCTCATTTAATTTGTTAATTGCAGTTTTCTTGCCAGTTTACAACTTTTTACAGTGTAATATTGTCCAAGCAGTACTTCAGTGGGTGTAGTAACATACTCTGTTCAAGCTCTACTTTAAGACAGACAGAGGGTTTTAATTAATCAACAGAAGTTGTGACACCTGTGCAAATTTACTTTAATTTGCTGCAGAACATCTCTAGGTTATAACCTATTAGTTGTTCCCTGAAGAAGGCCGATTTGTAATATTCTGAAATTTCCCCTTTTTTCAGTTTTTGCTAACCTAAACTCTAAATTTAAACTTCTGTCAGTTTACTGCTTACCTTTTCACCATTTTAGGACATTTCATTGTATTTCAACTGATTACATTTGAAGAAAAACTAAAAAAAACTGAGGTGTCCTAAAACTTTTGATCAGTAGTGTATGTGTGTAGATATATTTACAGTATGTATTGTGAGGGACAGTCCGTGTCCTTATCCTGTCAGGGTGCCCTCAAGGTGGAAGGACCGGAGGAAAAAGCTTACACAGGGCTTTGTCTCCCCTAGGATGCTAGTTTGAAGCAAGCCTAGGCCCATGGTTGTCCACAAGGCATACCGGGTATTTTAGTCCCAGGGGACACCATGGGGAGCTGTGGAATTTGGGAGTCCCTACTCCAAAAGGGCTCCAGCTTCACCTGGAAGTGCTTCAGTGCTATAGCATCATGTCCCTGGAAGCACTCTCATTGATTAGATAAAAGGAGCTGCCTGCATCCATGGACAAACCAGAGTTGGGTGGAAGGTGGACAAAGATTGCGAGGAGGAGTGGAAGAGGCAGTGAAAGAATTACCATGAGAGAGAAAGGAAGACAAAGAGTTGCTGTATTGTGCTTGTTGCATTGTACTCATGGCTGTAGTGGTGGGAAACACTTGATTCTAAGAGTTTCCCCACTATAAAAGAGTCTTTGTGTTTTTACCTTGTGTCTGTGCCTGTTTGTGTTGGGTGTTTGGGGAGCTGGAGTGCCCCCCGGTGTCCACAGTATATATACATATATCTTTACACATACAGTATAAATTATTTATAGTAAAAGTTACCATGCCTGCAACTATAACGTTTACTCATGTTGGCACTCTGTATATGGAACTGAGCAGGTTCAAAAATAAATGAACAGATGGATAGATTCTTTTTTTTTCTTTAATGACCCAGTCTTGAATCACAAACACATTCTTAAAGGTCATGTCACAAGAGGCCACAGAAGGGTCTAACACATATTTCACATTAAGTGCCTTATGCTGATTTTCATTTGAGAAGCCAAAATCCGTAAAACCCTGCTTTTCGAGCACGGCTTTGCTTAAGGGTCACTCTTGAGAAGAACTGAACTGTGTTAATAGCTGTGGATTATAATAGTACAAAAAGCCTAAAAACTCATAGCTTATACTTGCTAAATGGGTTTGCCATCTGACTTTTAAAACTCTTTGATTTTCATTTTTTATAGATTTAAATTTCTTTTTATTAGCAGCTGCTATGTATATTTTGAGTTCTATATGTGTGAACCAGAGTGTTTGTTACGAGATACACGTGGCACATGAGCCCCATGAAATTCCCTTTAGTATGTTCAAAGTTAGCAAAGAAGAAAAATGATGTGTCACCATCAGCAAAGCATAACAATTTCAGTAATTTTGAGCCAATTTATGGATTTCAAGGTCTCATTTGATTAACTCTTTTTTATGTTAACCTAAACATTTATACTTGAATATATGCAGATAACGTAAGATTGAGATAAAATATACAGTAATTTACAAATACAGTATGTGCATTTTTTTTCAACTTAAACAATTTTAGCTAAAACAAAGAAAATGCACAGATTTCATTTTAAAGGCTTGTATTACTGTATATGTGGCACACACTGATCTGTGATCGCATGCCGACCTATGCAGGATAGCTTGCTGTCTTGTGCCTGTTACTGATAGGATAAGCTCTCTGCAGGCTTGAAAATAAATGTATGGATGCATATTTCATACTTGATCATATTGTGATTGCTGTTGCTCAAAGTATGAATCACTTTGGTTTCTCCTACTGTGTTTTTACTGTCAGAAAAGATGAAAACTAAAGAAGTGTTACCCACTGTTGAGCTTCAGATGATTTGTGCAAGGAAGCAATTACAGTATTTGCACTAGAATAGCAAACAGATGTTAACAGTGAGAATCCAGCTCGGCATGCCACTATGGGAAGACAGAGTCTAGGAGAAGTTGATAGACCTTATCATTAGAAGTGAAGCTTCCATGGGCAGCAGGGCGAGAGAGGGTGGCAGATGGGCCTCCTCCCCGAGGGTGTAGACAACACAGAGTTGGGTCTACCAGCCTTTTATATTCTAGGGGAAACAGAGAAAGAGTGACAGAAAGAGGGACACTATTGAAAGCTGGAAGGGGGCTTAAACGCCTTTTGGCTAACATGTGGCAACAGAAGGTGCCTGGCTAAGGAAGCTGGAACTGTGTTGCCATTTAATGATAAAGTCACTGAGAACTGGAATGTTGCCAGTTTATATTGCCATGATATTCTTTATTTTTAACCACTGAGAACCATGTCTGTTGATTGTATTTATCCAAATGTTGTTCTGTTTTGTACTTAATGTTACCACTTTGTAGTTGTAATCATGTATAAGCACTTTTAGCTTATACTCAGTGAAGAATGCTACACACAAATAAACTAAATAGGACTGAAAGTGAATTTACGATCAGGGGAGGCCCCATCCTCTCACCCAGTCGCTAGAAGGCAGCACATAGCTCTTGACTGGAAAGAATAGCACTGTGTTATTCCTTTAAGAGAAAGGGCAGAATATCAAGATTACCTTTGCTTTTAAGAGTTACTTAAGGTTTAGCAAAGAAAACACCCAAAGATTCACAATTCCAGAATGGATTTATTTGTAGTAAAAGATGACTGTCCTTAACAATGAAAGTGATAATAATACTTAGCCTATGAGATGCAGTTTGAAAGACCAGGTTGACAGTGATATCAGACAGAAGTGTACTTTTTAGGTCGGTAAGGGGTTCAACAAAGCTACCATCTGCAAAGGCTTTCAAGCCTTACAAGCTAAGCCCAGGAGCTAGCAAGTGCTTGTTTTGTAATTCTGTTCTTTTGTATTTTCTGTTCTTCCTTTGTTATCCCTCTCTTGTATTCTTGTTTTGAAATAACAAAAGCTCCTTTTATGATAAGTCCTGCCTTTCGGTATTATTCTGGGTACTCATTTCAGAAAAGAAATAAAGAAAAATAAAAAAACTGAAAAAAGTCTATGGCTAAAGATGAGCAAGAACAAGAGAGAGAGGGAAAAAGGAGAACAGAATGCAAATAAAGAGTAAAATTTAAGATGAAAGAAGGCAAATATACCTTCAGTTCTGCCATCGTCAAGCCTTAGACATTGAGCCCTCAAAGAATTTTGGTTTCAATGTAACCAACTTAGTGATGCACTGTAGTTTCTTCTTCTGTATTTTATTTCTTGTGTGTAATAACTTGTATGTTTTTTGCTCTAAAAGATGTTTCAATTAACCTGAAAATTTTATAATATAAAAGTAAAGCAGAGAAATTATAGACTAGTGAAGAACATTCAGACCAGTGGTACATTAGGCAAGATGAATGCATGGAGGTTGGAACCTGGAGGAGACAAAATGTACTGAAAACAAGACAATATTTTATTGAGAACGGAACACAAGATGAGACATAGTCTAAGAGTCAGGCCAAAGTTTGTAAATGAGATGTCAGTCTGATCTATTACCAAACCCAAAATGGCACCCCAAAGTCTAAGTTAAATTTCAAAGCTTGCTCTAAAACTAATGACACAATATTCAAAGTTGCACACAGATTCTTTAGATCTTGTCTGCAGTCTCAAATGATGAGGAAGTCAACATGCTCAGCTTTATGCAGTTGTGTCAATGACTTGACAATCGCACACATCTGAATGTTCAAGCATATCAATATAGTTACAAGACGGTGGGACCCATTAGAAAACAGCATGGTGTCATGGTAAAATTAAAAAATATTTTATCTACTTTGAAATAATATGGATATGGAATTTAATTGCTTCAAAATCCCTAGTGGTGAAGGACCTGTTAAAATAAATTGAAGCAATCTTTGAAAAAAATTTAAATGAAACAAGGTCATAAAACAAACGGCAAGATGCATAAGCTTTGGCCATTTCAACACAGGGCCCTGTAGGCTTCAAGAAACCACAACTCCCATACACTAGATTATGTGGATTTATAATTTACATTAAGAAAAAGCCTTTCTCAACATTTTCTATGGAGTTTACATCTAACCAGTTTTCATGTATCTTTGTTCATCATACAACTGTAATAATTTTGAAAATTTTGTTAAATTGATAAATCTTAATTTTGTTTAGGTTTGCAGATGCTTCTCATAGTTTATGGACTTACCCTTGTGCTGTTGTGTCTGTCTTGAAACTTCATGACAAAAACTGCACATTATTTCTTTTGGCTTTGGGTCTACATAGCAGTATATTTTAGAAAAACCTCTTTGGGCTTGAATTCCATTTGCTGAGATATGAAAGAGCACAATGATAATGAAAGTTAATTATATGAAAACAAATATAATTAAAAATGTTAACCATTTTATTTTTACTGCACACACTAAAGAAAAAAGACTTCTATTTAAATTATAACATGTGAGTAAACTAATGACATAACTCAACATACCAGTACAGACCATATAAAACCAAATTTTAAAAAATCTGAATTGGCATAAGCCACCCTAATTTGGGGTGCTAATAAGAGAGAGAGAGAGAGAGAGAGAGAGAGAGAGAGGGGTTAGGAGCACACGCTGATACAGCGCATTGCCGCACCCACCATATGACAAACCAACTCAGGATCCCAGATTAGGACCTGAGTGCAGCCATGCGATGGATGACACCTCAGCACCACACTAGTTTAGTTGGAGTGGAACAGTGTGAGGTTTTTTATGGTGGCTGGAGTGCCAATTCTGCCACCAACCCCCAGGTTTTTCCCTGCAGGGTGGAGGGCCTACATGCAGGGCTGGATAAAGATTAACGTCATACCCAGGACGGAGCAATTGCAGGTTAAGAGCTTTGCTCAAGGGCTCAACGAAATAAGAGTCACTTGTGGCATTTACAGGATTTGAACCAGCAACATATTTCTAATAAGAAATTAATAATTTACTTCATGAGACAGGAGTACATAATAAACAAGAATAGTTGCATCAGATATTTAAAATATTAAGATGTGTGTTTCAAATGAAATGTTTAAAGTCTAAATCATCTCAGTTATAGTAGAAATTTGTCATTTTTCACCCTCTGATAGAGGTCCATAGAAGGCTATATCCCCATTAAAGGATGAAAAATCAAAATCATCATCATATTAATAATCACTGACCTTGAAATAGTCTACAACAATACCCCAATGCACAGGTTGGAAACTCATCATTTTAACTCTCTGGGAGTGGGTCTCAGAGAGCTAAGACCACCAGAAAAGAATCAGGTATCAGAAATATTATCATATTTGTGATCAGCAACTTCAAAAGAGCACAAAATAACACTCTACATACCTGTTTTACCAATCCCCATTTTGTTATGTTTTGTATTCCATTAGGAGGTGAACTTCTGGGGTCAGTTGATGTGGCATGCACAACCTCAAGTTCTTCTGATCATTTTTGCTGCAGACACCTATTTGTTTATGCTATATTGTAAGGGTGTACTTTCCTGCAAAAACTATGATCCAAAAATGACCTAAAAGGCAGGGTGTTTTTTTTGGTTTAGAGGACTAAAAATAGGGGTGAGTTTCAAAAAGCTTGATGTCTTGCATAATTAGTTAACCAATATATCATATATGAGGATTTTCTCATACCAGTGAGTCAGGAGGGAAAAAAAAACTGAAGAGATTTCAAAACACTCATAAGAAATTATTTTGAACACAATATTCTCATAACATGCACATGCCACTTTAGCTCATACCATGTGTATGCATGTAAATGATGTTAATACCAGTGTTGTTCATATGTATGAAACCTATATTACATATGCATACAAATATAATACATGTAAACCTATCTTTTATACAAGTTTATCAGTAGGAAATGCTCAGAATTTTATACCAAAATTAACATAGAAAACAAAATATTGCAAGTAATACTATACGGTATACTATCTATATACTGTAGCATCTCATAAACTGATGGCTAGCCAAAGAAAATAGTATACATTTTTAAAGACAATTCAAAAATGGGATTTTTGTTGTGGAAGATGGAGCCCTACAAATCACCTGTAGTATCCAGCCAACATTGCACATCTCTTTCATCAGTAACCAAGGCAACGGAACAACACATTATAATGCATTTATTAGAATGATATATGAAATACCTAAAGCGATATGTACCAATCAACAGTGTAATTACCAGGTTAAGAATAGTACCGTACATTTGATCTAAAAATATAACACTACACAAGCATTGTAGTACATGTAAGCTCACCTACACAGTCAATTGCCTGATGTAAGATGTACATGCCTGGAACAATCTCCTTTCATTTTGATGGAGGTAGGGTTTATACATAGTGGAAGAATAAGAAAATGTCAGAATTAGGATTATATAAGCAAAAGCGAGAAGCACCCCTGGTAGGTGATCTCTAATACCAGCTTGTACAATACTGTATATAAATGTGTTTCCAAACCTGCAGTCCTTAATATTTCTCACCTATGTAATAAAATCAGAAAATCAACGTTTGTGGTTTGTAAATATAATACATTTCTGTTATAAATACTTTGGGTTACGCACTAGCCTTTCCTTAAGAATTAATTTGCTCCTTTAATTTCTGTTGTATGACTATTGAATATGGTTACATGCAGATTTCCACTTCATTTAAACCAGCGCTTCCCGATTGGGGGTGCAAGCAACTGTTTCTGGGGGTGCCAGAATCCATCGAGGAAGAAAAATGAAAAACATTATTTGTATAAAATCTTAATTTATCTATCCATTCCTAAATAATTAAATGGGCAGGCTATTTCGTATCAGTGCAATACGCTGCTTGATAAAACGGATGACTTCCGCTCTTACACGCACTTAGTGCTGCGTGGGTATTATGAACTATCGTATCTGTTCAAGTTCTATTTAAATTTTAAATATAAGTAAGTTTTATTTAGTGGACAGAAATATCTTTGGTAGGAATGTAAGTTAAATTTAGTCATCATTGCATAAATTTTTCTTCACCATAGAAGCTTAAAGATTAAATTCAACTTACATTCCTACCAAAGATATTTCTGTCGACTAAATAGAACCTACTTATATCCAAATAGAACTTAAAAAGATATATTTTTTCGAATCTGGCCGCGGATTTTAGATCAACTTGACGCGCACTTCATCGAGCCTGCGTGCTATTGTGCTCTCGCCTGCCTGCCTCAATAAGTCACCGTCGCTTCACTCTTACTTTTTTACCGTTCATTTAATCATGGCTAGTTGCGAAAAAATTAGAAAATGGAAGGAGGATTACACTGAGTATGACTTTACCAAAACAATTACTGTATTGATGGAAAAAAGAGTATCCATTATTCATAAAGCTTCAATTGGTGATCTGTTTTTCTGCGTTAACCTCATGTTTTTTCATACTTCTCAAACCTAGGGGGTGCGAAATCGGCTTCGTCCGTCACAGGGGGTGCGAGGGTAAAATGAATCGGGAAGCGCTGATTTAAACTGATGAAATATTAAGAAACTGGGTTTTTGCTGTATTTTCTCTTCCCATCTCACAACATTTTTTTCCAAATGGCAAAGTGATCTCGGTCAGTAGGCATCAGTACCATCTCAATATGACACTGAGATTCTAGTTTGATTTTTGCACAGGGTGTCTTTCACCAAATCAAGCTGACACATTGGTATTGTGGGCAGCATGGTGGCGCAGTGGTAGCGCTGCTGCCTCGCAGTTAGGAGACCCAGGTTCGTTTCCCTGCGTGGAGTTTGCATGTTCTCCCCGTGTCTGTGTGGGTTTCCTCTGGGCGCTCCGGTTTCCTCCCACAGTCCAAAGACATGCAGGTTAGGTGGATTGGTGATTCTAAATTGGCCCTAGTGTGTGCTTGGTGTGTGGGTGTGTTTGTGTGTGTCCTGCGGTGGGTTGGCGCCCTGCCCAGGGTTTGTTCCTGCCTTGTGCCCTGTGTTGGCTGGGATTGGCTCCAGCAGACGCCTGTGACCCTGTGTTCGGATTCAGCGGGTTAGAAAATGGATGGATGGATGGACATTGGTATTGTGTACAATGATCTTAGCCTTGTTTGCAGCAGCTTGGACATGGAAACCAACCCATTTCACAAAGCTCTCGACACACAGTCCTTGTGCTGATGTTGCTCCCAGAGGAAGTTTGGAACTCTGTAATGAGTAATGCAATAGGGAATGACAATTTTTATGTAGTAAGTGCTTCAGCATTTGGTTGTCCTGTTTTTTGAGTTTGTGTGGTCCACCTCTTTGCGGCTGAGTTGTTGTTGCTCCTAGATGCTTCCATTTCACTATAATAGCACCTACATCTGATTTGGCAGATCTAGTTTGAGCAGAAATTTCACATACTGACTTGTTGCAAAGACAGTGTCACATTTAAAGTCATTGAGTTTTTCAGTACAACCTGTTCTATTGCCAGTGCTTGTTAATGGAGATTGCATGGCTAAGTGCTTGATTTTATGCACCCGTTAACAATGGGTATGGCTTAAACTCCTGAAATCAATAATTTATAAGGGTGTCCAAATACTTCTGATCATATAGTGTAGCTACTATTGCTCTTTTTCTATAATATTATAGTGGTGGCAAGTAGCACTGTCATATCACTGGACATGAGTCAATTCATATCCAAATTTTTGCCCTGTGTGGACTTTTTAATTTTGGTGTGTGTTGAACTCAGCTTTCTTGTTAGAGTCCAAACATACACTGTCAAGTTAAAAGGCAACTCTTAACTTGGCATGACAACAGTGTACCATCAACGCAGTAAATAAGTGCAGCCAGGGGTCAGTACTCCAAATTGGGAGCTTAATGGGAAACACGGACTTATCCTATTAGGAGAAAAACAGTTCATCTTGTATCTGGACGTAGAGATTGTTATTGACAACCTAAAACACAGTCTATTAACCCAACCATCTGTATTTACATTTGTTTCAACATAAATCTATGCATTCATGGGAGCACTACCATGGTCGCAGAATCCAGTGTGGTGACTGGTAACATGAAGAAATCGGAAATTAAGCACACCTCCATCATCCTCTTCTCTGACAAAAATAACATCCCTTCCTTAAATTTGACCACTTGCATAGGCACCATCTATAAGAAATTACCCCTAAATCTGCTGGCAATGCTAGGGAACTGTCATCATGGTAAAAATGAGTTGAAAAGTCCATACCAGCTGCATGTGAGTCTATAGACTACAAAAGCTACATTTAGAATGCAGTTAAAAGTGGATCAAATTCAGATGTTTAGGTCATTTCTGACTTTTGTCATTTTTAATTGAACACCCGCCTCTCCCCTTCATTCATTGATCAAGAGTCCTGTCTTCAGTTTAAAAGCACAATCCCATATGAAGGGTCTTTCTGATTCTGGACTACCATTTTTTTTATTAATTTTAGCAAAAAATGAATGTGTTTTGCATGTTGTGATCATGCGAGTGGATGGCGTGATGTGGGGATTATGCAGATTTTTGTATGCATGTTTTTGATATTGTTTGCAACTGCATTGGTCACAATTGGGTCCAGTTCTTTCAGAAATTTTATGTAATATTGTCTCCTACTCTCATCTAGCTTACCTGGTATCCTCCAACTTTCCACATCAAAACAAACATTGACCGTAAACTTTAGTTTTGGCCTTTCTTCCTCCCCCAGACTGTCTTGCACATTCACTCAGTACATACTGTGGCTGCCTGACGTATGTACTAATATCTGCTTACAGTATATGAAGCTGTCACCAATTAAGCTATCAAACTTCCATTTTATTTATAGGAAAATGAGAAGTCAATTTATGTTGATGTTGCATGATTATTATGGATTATATTATTTCTTTGATTTTCCTTTTCAATCATGTTGCCATTTCTTCAGTTTCATAACAACGCCAAAAAAAAAGAAAAAAAAAGCCTGTTTTGAAATATTTTTCACTTGTTTCTCAGAAGTGTTAGGGCTGCTGATACTTTTTATCTCCAGAGATTACATTTTTCATGTGAATTATTGAACTATCTTTGTCAGGTCTACTTTATGTTATCTATTATCAGGTTCAAAGGATGCTTAAAGAATGCTGATCAAGCAATACATTCGGGAAACAAATGAAGAAATGTACATTTTTAAATTTGTAAATTCATAATTTACATAATTTACAATTTCATTCTTATTGGGAGAGATTTGTGTTACAGATTCCAGTCCCAACAACACTTAACTCAATAAGCAGGATAGTCAAAAAAAAATCATAAGAAATATTTAAAGACTTGAAAAGCACAGACTAGTCAATTATTCAAAAAATAAACAAAGATGGGCTATTTGGATATAGCACAGTGTTTTCCAAAACTATATGTTAAAAAACAATCATGGAGGTTTCTAAACTGGCCTATTCCAAGTTGTGATAAACAATGAATAATCGATTAAATTGTTGTCATATTGCTTTAAACTGGTTAACGGACGTATATGACTTTCTTTTCACTTAGAAGTGACAGTGCTGCCACCTCACAATTGCAGTGCCCTAAGTTGGAATTCCATACCTAGTCACTGTCTGTATGGACTTAGTATGTTCTTCCTGTGTCTCTGTTGGTTTTTATCTCACATATGTGTATTATTTTAATTGGTGTTTATAAATTGTCCACATGCAGTTTAGTGCATGAATTGGCCCTTCAATGGATTGGCACATTTTCTAGAGTTATTTCCTGCCTTTCATCTAATACTCCTGGAGTAGGCTCTGGCTGCCTATGACTTTGAATTGAATTAAGAGGGTTTCAGAATGCTGTTATGTGTTTGTCAAAAATGCAGTTTTTACAATTTGCTTACATATGTTAGTTTAAATTGCATTAATGTAATGCACATGTAAAAATAAAAAGTACTTGTTATAGAAATTAGACCGTTACATGAAGTTAAACTGTGGCAGCAGTAGAAGAGTAGGACAAGGCCAATTATAAAACATTTCCCTTCTGCTGAAGCTTAGCTAAGAAGCAGTTGGGGAGAGGAACATGAATTGCATGGAGTCAAAATGTGCTTATCTAAAGAAGGTCATTTAGTAAAAGAAATGTGGGTATTCCAATTCAGATAAATGTTTAAAAAGAAAAAGTTATAAAATTACAAAATAGCCACCACATCCCACGATGATATTCTGCCATCATAATAGCAAACCAACCCATGGGATATCTTTGTAAACACTAAATGTGGAATCGGCAGGCTAGCCTGTGAATTTTGGGGTGGACAAAACAATTGCTGCTTCCTTTCTAAGTTAAATATGGACAGGGATTCTTGATGATGTTTTTTCCATGGCTTTCTAAAGCTGTAGGCGTTTGAAAACTTAAAGTACAACTAAATTGACAAGACAAGTGTAATTTTCTTCCCCAGTGCTTGAGTCTCCTTTTATCCCCCTATACCAATTATGAAGAAATATGATAATGTGGGAGAAACAGTAATCACTTCATATGAAAGTTTAAGATGAAAACGAATGTTGAGAAAAAACTCACCAGATCAAACTCTTACTTTACAGCCCTCAGAGCGAACTTAACAGGGTCCCCCTTATTAAGCAGGGGCCATGGCAGAGCTTCTGTTCCTGACTGATATTGTAATGTTCAGTCATTTTGTCTGGCTTATTTAAATATTTCACAAAATAAAAACACACAGAGTTGTGACATTTGGCAGAAAAATACAATGTACATTAGGCTGTCCAGACTTTTTTTCATATTTTACTCTTTTACTTTCCCTATGTATATGTACAGATAATGTAGAGTAGGCGTATACTCATATATTATATAGTACCTGCCAAATAATACAAAGAGTACACAACAAATGTTTTGCCCTATTTGGGGTTCATCAGGTGTACACACTTTTGCTTCCCCTTGCAGGGATCAAACCTCACGTTTGATCGTAAGAATTGTGCCATACTCGGGCGCTGTTCCATGGCAGCTGGTTTGCTTATTTGACAGGCTGTGGATAGGAGTATTACATGCATAGGTCTGATCACAGTCTGATATTTGGGTGGCTACTTATCAGGTTATGCTTGTGGTTGGTAAGCCAGTCGGCAGATACAGGGTAGGATTCAAAAGTAATGAGCCTGTGTTCAAAAAGACAAATTTATTGAGCAAACCGGTACAACTAATTAATAGTCTTCAAAATAGGCACCTCCTGCATCAATACTCTTTTGTAGGCGGCTTTTCCATGACTCGAAGGCGTCCACGTAGGCCTGTTCCGGGATGGTTGCAAGGGCTGCCTTGACATTTGCTTGGATGTCCTCAATCGAGTCGAAGCATTTTCCTTTCAGCACTGATTTTAAGCGCGGAAACAAGAAGTCAGAAGGCGACACGTCCGGACTGTAGGGAGGCTGGGGGACTACCGGAACATTCACCCGGGCCAGGTAGGCGCTCACGATGAAGGCGGTGTGGCTGGGCGCGTTATCGTGGTGAAGCTTCCAGCTGTCCTTGATGTCCTTTCGCTAGTGCGCGACGCTTCTTATCAGCCTTTTCAGGACTTCCAAGTAGTAAGCAGCATTCACGGTCTGTCCTTGCAGGACAAACTTGTAGTGGATGTTCCCCTTCACTCCGAAGAAGGCAATGAGCATGGTCTTCGTCTTTGATTTGCTCATCCGCGCTTTCTTGGGACGGGGTGAGTTTGAGGTGTGCCACTCAGAGCTTTGTCGTTTTGTCTCAGGGTCGTACTGAAAAGTCTAAGTTTCGTCACCGATTATCACTTTTTCGAGAATGCCAGGATCGTCTTCGCACATTTGCAGCAGTTCTTGACATCGGAGCACTCTGTTGTTTTTTTGTTCTTCAGTCAAAACTCTGGGCACGAGTTTGGCGCAGACCTTCTGCATGTGCAAGCCCTCGGTAACAATGCGTTGCACCGTTGCTTCCGATAAGTCCAGGGCCTGTGCTACTTGGTAGAGACTTAAACGCCGGTCCATTTTCAAAAAATCACTCACTCGCTGCACATTAACGTCAGTTCAGGCCAACGACAGGTGTCCAGACCGGGTTCGTCGGTCACCTCTTCCCGGCCCTCCCTAAAAGCCTTGTGCCACTTTTTCGCTTGAGAATAGGATAGACACTCGGTCCCAAATGCCTGTTGAAGCATTGCGAACGTTTCGGAAGGAGACTTGCCCAACCAGAAGCAGAACTTGATCGCGTACCGTTGCTCTAACGAACTTTCCATTCCGCCGTGTAACGCACTACCGCACAAGGGGTTCCCGTTAAGGCCAATCCTACCGCTCCGAAAGCTCGGAGTGGAAGGAGCTCCATTGCGTTGTGAAGCCAACACCCACCGTCGCCGTCGCTGGCAAGTGGGGCGCGCGGCAAGGTACGTTCGTGTCAGAACAAAATGAGGCTCATTACTTTTGAATCCTACCCCTGTATCTGCCACATCCTTTCAGTTGCGAGAAGCAGATCACATTTATATATGCACACACACATATATACTGTGGGGGTGTCAAAATTTAGACTTCCTGATTTCAGCAAATGTAGGCAACCCTGAATACAATGTGTCCACATTGTTTTATGTCAGGATGTGAGTCTGTGAATAAAATAAATCAAAAATGAAGCAATCAAACCAAATGCAACTTTGTGCAGTCTTTGGAAATGTCTAACAGTGAAACTGAATGATTTTGAGAAAAATTACTTAAGTAGATTTTGTTCTACAGTAAAAATTATGTGCACCATCGGTAAAAAATGGGAAAGCATTGTGATGGGGACAAAATATCCAAATCACAGTTTTCTTAGGGTAAAGTCATGTGCATCTTTTTATTTTGAAATTTGTGGACCTCATGTAATTCTGAAAAGGGTAGTTATCAATTCCATTGTTTGGGGAATAATTTGGTGATGTGTTTCTTTGCCACCTAGTAATTTTATGCTGCCACCTTTTGGCCTGGAGGCCTTGGGACCACATGCAGCCCTATCATGGCTTGACATTTTCTCTGTCTTGAACAGTAAGATGGAATTTGCTGGGTGCCTACCTTCCAATGTCCTGGTGGAACTTCACATTTTTCCAATCCCTTTCTGATGCCTGTGCGCTAGTGGATCTGAGCTTGTATCCCTTTGTTGTTCTTTTGAAGTTCTGGTCTTGGAAAAAAAAATAAAGTTATTATGGTGTTGTCACTTTTGCAATATTTTAGATTGTTGTTTTCTATGGGCTCAACCAGTTTGCACTCATTTCACATGACTGTGGTCATGTTGTTTATGGCTATGATGCTTATTGCCAGCCATATAATAGATTGTGACACAGTAACAAAGTTAAGCAAGTATTGGACTTACTTTTAAAACAAGCATATTTAATTAGTAGTAAAATTGGAAAATCAAAAATAAAAATTGAAGGACCCATGTACTTCATTTTCTTGAACTTCAAGCATGGTTTTGTCATTTGTTTTAGTCTTAATCTTTATTGGTTTCTGACTGAAGCCCGTCCCTTGACCATGTCTAGGTGAGCTTTCCCCTTTCTGTCCCAGCCTCATGGTGACTTTACCCAGGAGCCATTTTGCAAGTTGGTGACTATTTCGCAATATCAAAGCCTATAAATATTTTTATATTTATATGACTTTAAGCTATTTATTTTTGATTTAGCAGAAACAATTGGGAAAATGTATTTACTGAAAACTGCTAATTTGCATAAAAGCAACACCATCTGACAACATGCTTGTTGCCATTAGCAAATCCACAACTAAAACATATGTGTAATTTGCACATTTTATTAGTTCTGCAAGAAGCAATCAGTGACATATCAAATAATGCTGTATGTTCACATTTAATGTATATTCATTTTACATTTTTTTTTATTTTTTCAGATGTTAACTTGTGAATACAAATTCAGAAGATCACTACAGGCACTAAACCATAGACACAGTCTTAAATTATTCCTGAACAGAAAGTCAAGTTAAATGACAATCCATGTGAATAGTAGTACACTGTAATTCTAGAGAGCTTTAAGAAATTTTTAAATTCACTTGAAGTGGACTTAAATAATGTTGTTGGGGTTATCTTAAATTATCTAATTTGCTGTACATGACCCACACTTCTACAGGCATCCTTAGCAGCTTGGTGTTTTGCACATATAAGGCCTAACAATTACTTTATGGATGAACCAATTCCATATTTACATTTGATATGGAGGATGGAGATGCCAATTCTTAGCTCTGGAAAACTGATTTTGATTCTGAGACTGGTCAATTTCTTTGTTGGGTTTGCTGTTTTAATCATATCCTTCTAGGTTTTTCTCTGGGCAGTCAGTTGTCCTCGTACATCCCAAATGTGTGTGTGTTGAGTTAATTGGCGACTTCACACTGCCCATTAGGAATAAATGGAAGTGTGCCCTACAGTTAAGTGGCAAGCCTAAAATTGGATTAAGCAATGTCATAGCCTATTTGATCTTTACCTTAAAGAATAGATCAAAATGAACTGTTTACAGAATCCAAAAACTTGGATAGCACAATTAGTACAGCACCATATTAAATAATATTGAAACTGTGACATCACTCAATATGTCTTCCATACATGACAGGGTGGTAATGGTGGCTGTTACTAATGTAAACAATGCACAAATTGGAGTGGCCATAATCAAAAATTAAAATGGCATTGTGAAAATAATGATTAAAAATTTTAAACAAAATCATATACTAAGTCCACAAATTATAACAGACAGGATCCATAACCACCAAAATCATAAAATAAAGAGGTTGAGTATTTGTCCAATGACAAAGTGAGGCAAAATGAAAATAGTCTGGACAAGCTTGCTTTTTATACCAATGACTAAGGTAACTACTTCATCAAAACAGGCTCAAATTCACAAACAAAACACGTGTCAATAAAAAGCAAAACCTTGAAAAGAAATTTACAGAAAAACTACTCGTATTTTTTTCACATTAGAAAAATGTCTGTTCTGTATTTGAAACAAAGTCCAAAGAATTATGAGGCCTTTAGCTGGCATTAAATGTGATGTCAAGCAAAACCACATGACACTGCCCCATGAAGTCACATTCACATAGATTGTGTGTAGTGGTTAAGGCTTTGGATTTTAAACCAGTTGTGAGTTCAAAAATGGATACTGATACTGTGTGACGATGAGCAAGTCACTTCACCTGCCTGTACTCCAACTGGAAAAACTGAGTAAATGTAACAAGTTTTATCTCAAATGTTGTAAGTTGCCATGGATAAAGCCTTCAGCCAAATAATAATAATGTGCATCATAGCTTTTATGGGGTCATAGCAAAGTCTCTCATATTAAAATGAAAGATGTCTAAAAGGAATGGGCAAATTACTGTACTCAAGCAATCCATGGTTCAGGTGCTAGGCGTAGACAAAGATAACACTCTTCACCAATTTTTTAATAGACTTTTCCTCCCACTGCCATCTTCTTCCCATGACCAGTCTATCTATACCATCCCTACTACATTGACAACTTCTACTGTGTCAACTGGGATATCCAGTGATGAGTGCACCTCGTTATGGGCTGTCTATAACTGAAGAGACAACTGAGGAAGCTACACACAGCAAAAGCTGCGGGACGAGATGGAGTTAGTCCTCGAGTTCTTAAGGCCTGTGCTGACCAACTTTGTGGTGTCCTCTGTCACCTGTTCAGTCTGTCCTAAGGCTCCAGAAAGTGCAACTGCTATAGAAAAAATCCTACATTGTTCATGTTCCAAAGAAGGCAGGTGCCTCTTCACCTAATGTCTACAGACCAGTGGCACTTACATCTCATATCATAAAGACATTTGAGAGGCTGGTTTTGGACTGTTTAGGTTCTCTTGTGGTAGACCACTGGACCCACTGTCAGACAAAGATTGCACTGGAGGGTGCAATTATCTATCTGCTCGATAAGGCTTATTCTGAACTGAACAAATCTGGTAGTATTGTGAGGATTATGTTTTTTGATTTCTCCAGTGCCTTCAATACCATCTACCCATCCCTGTTAAGGGGTAAGCTCTGCAGGTGGATGAGCCAATGGCGTCCTGCATAATGGACTGCCTGTCAGACAGACCGCAGTTTGTGAGAATCAAGGACTCGGTTTTTGATATAGATGGGATCCAGACTTGAGCACCACAAGGAACCGCTCTCCTTTTTTCTTCACTCTGTAAAGCTCAGACTATAAATATACTGTAACACCAGGTCATGTCACTTGCAGAGATTCTGCACTTATGGGATTTATCAACAAGGGGAATGAGACAGAATATAGGACTCAGGTGAAAAACTTTATTTGTTGGTGCAAAGAGAATTGTCTTCCTTTTAACACCATCAAAACTAAGGAACTGGTTATTGACTTTTGTCACACCAAAGAGCGCGAAGGTCCAGTCACTATTCAGGAAGTTGATATAGAGCAGGGGTCCCAAACTCTGGGCCTGGAGGCCCCCAGTGGCTGCAGGTTTTCATTCAAACCCTCTTCTTAATTAGTGCACTGTTTTTGCTGGCCTGTTGGTATGCACGTGAACAGGTATGTTGATTTCATGCAGTTTGCCTTTCTAATGCAGGTGCCAACTTAGCACATATTCCCAAGAGAATGGTTCTTGAAATTCTAAATCGGTTCATAAGCCAGTCAACATCATTGGCAAAAAAAAAATCTAACTGGGCCATAAAAACTTATTCCCTTTGTACATGGCCATTTGGACAGACTTCGAGCAGTACAAGTTGTGTTATGCCAAACCATTAGGCTATGAATAGGCCAAAGGACGTTAGATTTTGAGTTTTTCTGGGCATAGAGAGTGAATCACACCAGTGTTTTCACTGTGCTTTGCTTTCTAATCTTGAGAAGGTAATTGATATAAACTGACAAAAAAGCAGAAAAGCTCTTCAATGCAAACACGCAGAATTGGCCCTCTTACAAGGGAAGTAAAATACAATCTGTAAACCATGTCAACATTTTTGAGGTTTAATATGTTTGTAACATCAACACACATTAATGGTTTGGTGATATAAATTATTATGTGTGTATTATGTGAGTGCAAGTCATCATTTAGCTGGTTTCACTGCATGACCCTACTTGATCAAAGGTGTCATTATGTCTCTCTTTCTCCACAATGTTGTGTTGAGATGTGTCAGAGTTTTTGTAACTATACACAAGTCTTCCTGTCAATTTTTTTTTATAAGTTCTTTTGTGTGGAAATGTTGCACATGCACATTTCAAGCCTTTTTTTTATAAATCTGACCACTGATGTGCAAATAAACTCATATAATTTGTTTGTAATTGCAGTGATTTTTGGGAAAGATCTGGATTTTTCAAGAGAGAGTCTTCGTCTTAAGTGGAGAGGATCCTTTATTTTATCCCAAAATATGACACCAAAATGTATTGGTTGTTTAATTAGAGCAACATGCATTGGATTAGATGCCATTGAGTAAGTTATTATATTGTGTAGAGAAAGTCATTATTGTCAATTTTAGCCCATTGAAAGCTAAAAGTATTAAAATAAATCTGATGCATTTTTTTAAGATTCTTGATAGATTATTTTTAGAAATGGATGAGTTACTTGCAAATTTAATTTTTATTTACTGTTTTTCTGCTTACATAATCTAAAACAGAGATGCAGAGAAATGGTACCCATTACAGTAGAAACAGGGAAAGGTTTTGGGATGTCTACACATACATCAGTAATTTAAAGAAGACAATAGACCATGTAGTGCTGTGTATTGGTTACAGCAGAAGACTTTAAATCCCCAGGGTGCTGGTTCAATCCCAGTCTGTAATTCTGAAGAAGTCACAGTTGCAAAGTATACCAAGCTCGTAAGTTACTTTGGATAAATGTGTCAACAAAATGTGAAGTGATATTGAAGAAAAGTACAGTGTACGGTACAAAGAAAAAACACAATAAAGGAGAAGAAAAGGAAACAACAAAGAGTAATTACTGCGCTCTGGATCATCGAAGTTGTATGGTACATTATAGACGACCCTTATACTGTTAGGAGATGAGGTATTCAACATATCTCTACAACCATAATACCAAATTTGATTTATTCATTGTAAAGTCAAGGTAAGCCAGATAGCAACTAACCCTTATGATCACACAAACTCGCTAACTCACCAGTAGACATAAAGGCAGACTGTTGGGATGTGGGAGAAAGCCAGAACACCATAAGAAAATCTGTGAGAACTGGAGGATTACACAAACTCCAGACAGACAATGTCCAGGCTGAGATATAAACTCGGGAATTAGGAGTCCAACGTTGCCACCATGTCAGTCAACGTGATCAGTTCTCTTCATAATTTGAAATAATCCTTTTAACCTTCCTTTTCTTAAACTGAAAAGGTTTATATGACTCTTTTTTTATTATGGGTAATAGCCTTCAGTCTTAAAACTAGTCTGGTACCCCTTATCTTTTCTATTATTATTATTACATTGCATTGGTTCATTTCTGTTTTATTTATTTTTATATGAATGATGATTAATTCAAATACAAGCTATTGCAACAGATTTTATCAATAGCTCTCACAAAGCTCTGCTTTTAGTTTCTGAATCCAAGAAATTCAGCTCAGTTTGATATGAAGAATACTTTGTCACGAACAGAGCAGTCACAAAAATTAACTGGCATTGTATTCATTACAATATCATGTGGCGTGTGAAGGATATTTATTTAGGCCCGTAATTTTTGCAGCTGTTCGGGTACAGCCACATTCTTTAAAGAGAATTATAAAAACTGAAGTGACATTTCTATCTTCTGAAAACATCAGATGTGCTTTGAAACAAAAGAACAAAGCAACCCACAGCTCAGTATCTGGGACATAGTATTTATAAGTGAGGAAAACAATAAAAAAAACATCTTGGTGTTTTTCAAAGTTGAGAATTACTGATGGAGAATAACTTTCCATTTGCCCTTCTTGAAAGCAATTCCAAGTAAGCCTGATGAGGCTATGATGTCAGTCAAATTTTCAGAATGCATTCCACTGCATTCATTTATTGAGAGCTGAGAATCTGCAGGCATGCAGCAGATCAAAGTGTTCATCCCACTCCTGCCCTCTTACTCTGCCTTTATCTGATGGGGGTAAATGTAAAGAGCAACACAAGAAATTCCACTTAAAATTTCTGACCACACTGCAGTACCTCACTTTGCAAGGCTCCTTAAGCTTCCACTTACAAGTTCATCCTGAAGACAAATTACGTTATCCATTCATTCATTTTCATTACCTGCTTTTCTGCTATAAGGTGTAAAGAATCTAAGCCCACTTTGGCAGCAGCAGACACGTACAGAGGTTGAGGAATGGCAGTGCATTGTAGACAACGCCCACGTTCCCAGGCACTTCTTAAACAGGAATACCACATGGAGAACACTGGAGTCAGATGCACTGACTTGACATTGCTGCCTACATCACTACTATGCAGGGCTTCTTGAAGACACAATCAGCTTTTTTTTCTTCTTACTCTTATTTGCATAGCATGTGAGGTCTTACTACACAGTTTATTTTTAATCAGCCTTTACTGTTTTTCTTTCTGTATTGTTTAGTGATATATGAGATGATAGACTCAATATAAATTGTTTAATTCTAATGGCTAGTTTGGCTCTTTTTTACATGTTTAAGAATTGTGTGCAGAACCTTCTTGAAGTTCTTTATCACATTATCAAAGAATCCACCCTTCCACGCATAACCTAATTGTGGGTCATTGATGGCCTCTGCCCATCCCTGTAGCATGAGACTCAAAATAGGAAAATGCCCTGGTTGGGATACAAGTGTACCATAAGGCACACTCATACACAGCCATACACTCACTCAGACTTGAACCTAACCAAAAAGACTTCTGGGAATGTGTGGAAAACCAATAAAGACATGGGAACAACACATAAAATATACAGTGCCAGCTAGGAAAGGGGTTCAACTCAGGACTCTGGGGTTGTAAGCAGCAGCACCAACCACTGACTGATCAATTATTGTGTTTTATATATTTTGTTACCAAGAATATACAGTATTTCCATTAACTAGTTAGTGTTGCCTCCTCAGCTGTAGGGACCCATTTTTGATTCTGAATCCCGTCCCAATCAATGTGGATATTGCACTTTCTCTGGTTCTGTATTCTTTTCCCAATCCCTTTTATGTTAACATAACTGGCAACTTTAAATTAGCGCTGTTGGTTCCAACTACGTGGTAAGTGATTTTAGGATTTACTTGTGCAGCCTGCATAAGAATAACTGAAAAAAGAGAATGCTTGTATGTTCCCATTCATGGCTGACCAGTGCATCCTGGCAGGGGCATGGGTATGACTTACAGCCCAGTAGTCACTGTTCTTTGTGGAGTTTGCATGATATCCCTCTGTCTGTGTGGGTTTTGTCTTACTATTCTCATTTCCTAATATAAGACTGAGATGTCAATATTGGATTAGCTGGAGTGATGAATGTGTGGGAGTGTGTACTCTGAGGAACTTGCACTAGTGCAGTGTGAGTTATTGCCATGCATCCAATGCACTCAGAATTGGCTTCAGCAACCTCAAAAAAGAAAGTTATAAAGCGCCAAGCATTCAGGGTCACAGAGAGTCAATGTCCTATGCAGTTAGCATTGAGTGCAAGGCAGGAACCAACCCTGAATGGAGAGTCATGCACACTATTTCATATAAACTACACATGGGTTAGTAATCTAGAGAGCCCCACCGAATCAACAGGCTAACTAAAAGGGCAAGCTCAGGTGCAGAACACACTCTGGACCCCCTGGAGGTAGTAATTTGTCATTCAGCCACAAATTCTTTCTCATTTCCTATTAAAGCAAGTACAGATGTGGCCACCAGAGTATTCACTAAACCTGAGGACTCCTTGTCCTCTGAAGATCTTGGAAAACTGTTAAGCCTATGATTTGATGGTAACCTAATGGAAAATGTTTGTCTGTGAACAAAGTGCAGATAAAGGCATTAGCCAGTGTAATTGTAGACCTTGTAAAGCCCCAGACTTTGGTGAGCTCTTTGAAAGGATAAATCCTGGCAATTACATATCCTTTGCCAAGTGTCTATCTTGCATCTTTTGTATTCCTTTGTTTTTGTTTTAGTTGTACATTTTTCTGCTGTTTATATGTTGCCCATAGAGCCATTTGCTGTATTCCAAAAGGGAGCTGGTAATCTTCCATTATTAACTTTATTTAGGCCTTTCTTAGTGAACCGGCCCACCCAGCTCAAGTTCTCAGATGCGTAATAAAAGGCCCAGGAAAAGGTTACAGTTACCTTTCCACCTGTTATAGTAAACCCAGCGTACTGTAAAGTGTGACTGCGTAGTTATTTTTCCAGCTTTCCCTTTAAATTTCAGCGACACACATTTAGGTGCTGCTGAAAGCTTTTCCCCTGGGGTTAGGAACAGCTAGGTGTGGCCCATTTGACAATCCTTTTCAATGACAGATACGACTGTGTGTGTGCGTGTGTGTGTGTGTCTTTTGTTAGCCCACATTCTGTAGTTATTTACATACTCAGCTGAGCCAGTAAGCTTTATTGTGGGAAGTGGCTAAAAAAATGCTTAGAGGTACACCACCCATTTTCTTGTTATTCAGCTGTTTGCGCTCAGGTTGTCACAGGTCGCCTGGACTGCATCACAGACGTGGTAAGTCTGAGCTTTTACTTCCTCATTTTGTTAACTTTAGATGTCTGGGACATTCTATGGCGGTTGTTTGTATTTGATTTCTGACTGATGTGTTACACGGAAAGAAAAGAAAAACAAATTCATATAGTTACTTGCCCCACAGCTCTGTTTCTGCATGTGTAACCACACTGCTGGGTCTAAAGTACAGGGAAGTTTTAGGTTGCCTTTCCCAGCAGCAGCTTAGGTGGCAGTGCACTGTGCTGTAATATAAAAATGAAAGAAAACGCAATGGGTGGGAAGTGTGGCTATTTGTAAGTTAACCGGCTAACTAATTGCTGCTCAGTGTTTAATTAGCAGTTTGGTTCACCACTTTTTAAAAACACAAATCAACTCTCGCTTCTGTAAATTGCTTGCATTGGTATTTTGTTCTGAACCTTGCTTTTATCCTCATAATACCGATGAAGTCTTTCTAGAATAAAAGATAGCTGTCTGAATAACTGCATTGACTTTCGTCCTTGGGTGGATTTGAATTGGAAGTTTCTGCATTATCAAACCGGTTCTGCATTGCCATAAGTGATTCATTATTTGGCAAATAACTGAAAGCCTTGACTCTCCTTCCTGAATGTCTGCAAAGCAGCAACTTTGAATCACGTCTAACAGCATGAATTATTAGTCACACTGTACACCTTTGCTTCAGCTGTCGATTTTTCATCACAACTGGCTTTGGGACCCGATTATTAAGATGGTGTGCTAAATGCTGATGATTAGGCTAATCAAAGTCACCTTCTGAAAGTAAAAGTGTGCATTTTGGATATGATGGCCAGCACTGCATTGAAGACCCTAGGGGGTATGCAATTTAAGAGTAGCTGGCAAGACAACCCTATACTCCTCCACAATTTAACCATGGGCCATCTGTTGCATTGCATGTCTCTCTATGAGAAGAAAGTCAGTCTGACCCCATTTTATCCAAAAGCAGAACTAGATCCTAAACAGAGCCATTCTTTAACTAGAATTCAGGGGTACACATGGATACTGGTTATGGGTCAAATTTACACTAAAATTAGAAAACAAATTCTTCACATTGAAAGGTACACAAATGGGAATTGGATTTTTAGTAGAGTGTAGTAGATAGTAGCACTCTTAGGAGATTCAGATCTGAACTTGATGATATAGTTGAATAGTGTTTGACAAGCTATGATAAACTGAATGGCTTGCTATCATCTTTGTATTCACATACCTTTCACTGAACATCAAGTTAATGAACCCCCA
>JANRMT010062809.1:22192020-22296527 GCA_026402145.1 Polypterus bichir lapradei
TTGAAATACTGTGTCATGTTATGTTTTATATATCCTAAGAGAATTAGCTGTAGTAGTAGTAATATTGTGCAGAGTACAGTGAAATTGTTACTTGCGTGGGCGACCAAATTGGCACACTCTGACACTCCATGGTTCCAGGATATACAATGGCACTGAGGGGAGAGCGTAAGTATATACAAAAATGCACCAGATACATTACAACACATTTGCAATTGCTTATGGGTAGTTTGAACATTCACAGCACAGTGCTCTGCCATTAGTCTAGTTAAAGTCAAAGTCAAAAGAACATAGACGCTCCGCTGTGGGATAGCGGCTTTGTTGAACATCGTGAGATTTCTTTGGGCAGTGGGAGTGAAAATATTTTAGTAAAAATCGTGACATCTGCCTAGGCACTGGCTAAACAGAAAGTCAAAAGATTCAGTAAGGGTTTATGCAATGGATTGGATAGAAGAAAAAATGATTTGTAAGGAATTTCTAAACTGAAGCAGGTAATCATGAGCATTTTCTACAGGTGGTTATTTGATTAAAATGATTGGCAGCTAATAACTAAGCTGATTAATGGATTAAAATGACAGATGATATCTGCCACAGGTGACTTGTGGTTAAAAGTAGTGATTACCAGCAAATCCTAAGCCAACTGATGGATAAAAAAATAATTGATAAGCAACTCCTGCAGATGAACATTGGATAAAAATGTCAATTACTGCTCCATGTGTTTCCTGGATGAACCATTTTGCTAGTAACACCTGTGGGTTTATTTGTATACAAAATTGCCAGCAGCTGCTCCGTCCATGGTCCACTGCCCCCCAGACTTGAGCGCATTCTCTTCTTTGTTGTTTGGCCACTGTCATTTGGGCGAGTAGGAGTAAATGTGTAGACATGCTATCATTCTGTCTTTAGCTGCTTTCTACCTTGTCCCTGATACTGCCGAAGACCAGTTTACTGTGACAGATGAACAGGAAAAAAGTGAGTTTAAAATTTACTGGATGAAAATTTAAATAGTAAATTATGAAAGAATATTTTACATTGTTCTTTGCACACAGTTTTCTAGTTCTGTCTCAAAGCTCTATAGTCTTCGACTTAAATCCACATCTGAGTGATATTTGTGCAGACTTTATGCATTATCTTTGTGCCTGTCTGAGTTTTTCTGTCACGTTCTAAAGATGTGTATGTTAATTGGGGATCCTAAATTGGCTCAATATGAGTAAATATGCCACGTGATGGACTTTCTCCCTTTCCAAGGATGGGCTCTGTCTTGCACCAAATGTTTCCTGGAGAGGCACTGGCACCATGCAACTGTGAATTAAATAAACCACTTAGTGAATATATGTTTAACGTACACAGTAATTGATATAAGCAATTAGAAAGTGATCGCTACATGACAAATGAACTATTTACCAATCCTTCCATTTTCAAATCTGCTTAATCCAGTTTCAAGATCTTGGGAGTCTGAGCTTATCTCAATACCTTTGGCTCAAGTCAGAAACCACTGCTGGATGTGGCATCCAAACCTGAGTAGTTAAAAAGGTTCAAATTTTGTTCCAGGATTAGATTTCAGATCATGTTTTGCAGGCAGTGTGGCATGGGGGTTAAGGCTTTGGACTTCAAACCTAGAGGTTGTGGCTTTGAAATCCCATCACTAATGCTGTGTGACCCTGAGCAAGTCACTTCACCTGCCTGTACTCCAATTGGAAAAAACAAAAAGAAATGCAACAGATTGTCTATCGGATGTTGTAAGATGCTTTGGATAAAAGTGTGTTTCCTTTAGGGGCCATAGCTCCCTAATTGGAATTTTAAATTGCGGCGTTTTAAGTAACCAGAAACTATATAGATATAATGTAAAAGGCGATATCCCTCCCATAGTGATATGGTGGTAAAAATCACATAAGAGAAAATAACTTGGCTTTCTTTACTGACGATTTACGCGGCATTACAGACGGAGGAAGCTATAGCATAACAATACCAAGGTGGGAGCTTGATGTATACAGTCTGTCGTTTTCTGTCGCTGCGCTGAAAGGAATTTTTGGACGAATGATGATACCACTCATTCGTCCGTCAGCTTCGAAGTGTTTGACTGCTGTCCAAGTATTTATACTGTCTTCTCCACGTGTAGGCCCTTCCTTGGTTTCCAAACAAGGAAAAGATCAGGATTCAATTTCATCTCTAACATACAGGAATAGTATAATGCCTATTTTCGCAATTGTCCCCTTCATTCTCCAAATGCTAGAAGTTTATGAATGCTGACTAGCAGTTTCTAAATGCCTGCTCATGTGAGTTAATTTATAAAATAATTTCTTGTACTGGGCACAGTGACATTAAACTTACATTCTTGTTACAAAGTGCCAGACAAATAAATAAATGCAAATGTTCTGTTACCTCTGGCTCACACATTCACTTTAGTGCAACACAGTGGTTGGTTATGTTTTTGTGTTTACAAACATTTAAAAAATACTGGAGCTTGGAATGGACTTTGAATGACTGAATGAATGAATGAATGACTAAAAGGCATAAAGATATTAGAAATCCACTAGAGATATTATTTTGTTAATTTAAGAACCAAATATTAGGTTTCTTATCCATGGCAAAGACAGCTCAGTGGCACAGTTGTTAAAAGTGTGTCACTACAAATATAGACTTTGTTCATATCCTCCATGAACCTAGATGTCTCCCACATCCTAACATGTAATAATAAGTTTAACTTTAAATGTATTGCATTGTGTGTCCTTGCGTTTGAAAGGACCCTGCAATGTACTGGCACCTCGTCTCCAATTGACTCTGGCCTTTCCACTCCCCACTGAGTGTGAAGTTAAATTTAGTACATAAATGGATATTCGTGGCATTCATGTTGGAGAACACTATTCTATTTTGTTATATTTGTTATTAATAATGATTCATTTTAAGGTATGAAATGGACTCTGATATTTTGGAATGAATAGCTGAGAAGATGTTGCATGCTTCTATTTAATTGGCTCTTAAACAGTTAAAGAAAGAAACAAGGAAGAGAATTCAACAAGAAATCTACATGAAAATGAAGGTAAAAATAGAGTGTGCAGTATGACAGACGTGCCAAGATATAATAAAACTTCCTTTTGGCAAAATCAGTTAAACTTTACATTGGTAAGGTGGAGTTTAAAGTGGTGGATCAGGTTTGTTTCTGCCTGATCATATAGTCCAGATGGTGATGTCTTACGTGACTCTGACATTACAGAAGTGGTCCATTTAGGCACTGTGAGTAGAATTGTATCACATATTTGCAGCTGATCAATAAAGGTACATAGTACACTTTGATAAGTTACAAGGTTGGGTGGAAGAGAGCATCTCATGTTTAAACCTGAAGGTTCACAGTGACTTCATTCAAGATAGGCTATCTACTGTTTGTGAAACACATTAAAGTCAATACACCAGTCATTTTGACATCACACTTATTCAATTCGATTTGATCTTTAATTGTGCAATTCCATTTCAAGAGCATTGTACCCCCTTTATAAATGGAATATGTTCAGACCTACTTTATGCAATTTAGGGTCACAAGATATTGGAGCCTACTCCAGTATCCGAGCGCCAATACATTGCAAGTTAAATTTGTCCTGTATGTAAAGCATGCAGTTAAATATAGTTTGTGGAAATATAGAATTATGCAAATATAACTATAGTTATTTTTTAATGTGGTTTTTAAATTATAGGAGGTACAGTGGTGCAGTGTTACTGCCTCACAGGTCCTACACTCTTATAGTTCTTTACTAAGTTGCATGGTTCCTCATAGAGCTATTGCCACAAAAAGAATCGTTTATTTCCGAGATGACTTCTTTGCATATGAAGTTGGTTCTTCATGCTTTGAAGAAACTTTCTAATATGTAGAAAAAACACAAAAGCTTTAATGTATGGTAGACTGCTGGACACATAACAGATTAAGAAAACCTGAACTTGTGCTACTGCATCTCTCTTAAAGATAAAGGTGCGACAGCGGTTCTTCAGAACGATACCAGAGGAGATGATGGTATTTCACAAGTCTTTTACCCTCTATTCATGGTTATTTATTGTTAAGGAGCCTGTTACACATTTTCTCCTTGTTTTATATGTGTGTTTTCAACCCATGTGATAAAGACATGCATGATATACATTGGCCATGTCATAGAAGGCCTTCAAATAAACCGCTTTACATCCAATGCTACTGGGATGGGCTCTGCCGCCAATCCATTGGAACCAACCCAGGATGGGATACCACTCCAGCCCGCTTATAATCACACTGGGTCACTTTGTTTTTCCTTTTGTACTCTAGTTTTCTACCCACATTTCAAAGGTGTTCATCTTAGGTTTGCCCCACGTGAATACGTTTACGAGGCTGGTGTCCCTTCTAGTTACCTACCACTAGAACCCAGTGAAGGATAGGCACTGGCCCCCCTGATCTTGAAATAGACCAAACTGTTTAAATAGTAAATGATGGTTCTTAAAGTGCTTGACAAATGGATACAAGTAAAATAAAATTCCAGTCTACATTGACTCCAGAGAAAATAAACTTGTGGGATCCACAGTTGAATGTTCAATGTTCATGCGCTTTCTCCGTGGATCAAATTAATTCTTCAAGATATTCTGTGCCTTCTCTAGTCGGATTATTGTAATCATTGAAAGCTAGAACTGGCATGTTACGAGGCCTGCCCTGATTCACCAGCAAACACAGGGTCATTCAATGTAAACATTGTGGCTTTGATGTGAGGATTTGGGCAAGCTAAGGCCTGCACTTCACTGTGCTGCAGATTTCTGTTAGGTGATACTTAAAGGCACAGAGCATCTGTAAGCTGAGCTATTAACATCAGAAGATGGAGAGTCCTGTCCCCATACGCTGTGGGTTGAGTAAAAGAGAGTGTGGATAAGAATCCATCCAAACTAGGCAGTGACAATTTTAGAACAGAAACACTAATGGCCTGCTGCAGTGCATCTCTTGGTCACTTACTGCTTTGTAACACAAAGCTGTTAGGGTCAGTCAGTAAGTGACTGATTCATGACTGTAGCTAGACAGCCCCTATTTCAAAGGCATTGGTACTTTGCAAGTCACACTGGGACCAAACAAAGTGTTTGATAAAGTCTTATTATAAAGGAGAAACTGACTAATGGATATATAGTATGTACTGTAGGTAGCCAGGCCCGCTGTCAATAACACTTAGAGCAGCAACCGAGGAATAACCAAACCAAAAACACAACTCTGAAGCTCACATATAAGTTATTCACTTTTGCAAAATAGGATATCACTAGCATGGCTTTGATGTATGGATCTTGGTAAGATGATACTAGAACTTAATTGCATTCATTGATCTTGGTTTACCTTGCAGGATCAGTACAATACCACTGAAATATTTTGTCAGGCAAGGTTTTGTCTTTTTGGTTTCTATTTCTTGTGGGACTGAGTGAGGCCTTATGTATTCATCAAGAGGTGATGATGTCATGGTGGCATTTTCAATCTGAGTTTTGGAGGATGGAAATATTTCTGGGATTCACCGGAGTGAGTGTAACTAATGACCAAGATAGGGTGGATCAATGAAAACAAATTAAATTAAATTATGACCGACTATACAATATGATTTAACTAGCAAAAGTGGAATGGTATTGTAGAGGTTAGGGTGCTGACTTTACAGCTCACTGTTGTTTTATCATTTGCACTTACTACTCAGTTCCAGACTTGCACCTGAAGCTGGCAGGGTAGCCTCTGGTCCCCATGATATTTTAATGTGGTAGACTGGTTCTGAAAATGATTCTGTTTGCAAATGCATCAATCTTAAATGGGTGGCATGGTGGTGCAGTTTGCTGTGATGCTGTGTTTGCTCAAAGTACTGGATTTGAATCCCAGACCCTTTCATTTTCCATTTGAAATGCACATTCTCCTTGTATCTCTGTTTTTTTTTTTTTTTCTCCCATGTCTGAATGATTAGGTTATCTGAGGACTCTAAATTGACCCTTGTGGGTGTGTGTGTGTGTATGAGAAGGTCAACCAATGGACTTATTTTACACCCCAGACACTGGATGTGTAGACATTGCACATTCTACCCTTATCTATTGGTTTTTTCTACAACTTCTCTGGTTCTTCTCCCACATCCCAAAGACATGCTGGTTGGATTAATTAATGATGCTGAATAGGCCACACATAGATACACATGAACCGACAATACTCAGGGCCAATAACGGACTGGCGCCTGTCTTGTGGCCAGTGTCGCTCTGAATTGTGTGACAGAGTTGGACGAAGCTGGTATAGTAAATGAAATGCTGAGTAGACGGTTGACCCTATACATGTATTCAGATGGGATTATTTTTGACATTGGAACAGCTTTCATTTGGAAAACACTAAAGCTAGAAGTTGACACTTAGAGTATTAATGAAAACATTTTTACAATAGAAAAAATTATCAAATGATTTTTAAGGTTGCATTTTTGCTGTATTTTGTTTCTCCAGGTACTCTCATTCTTTCCTCAAAGAATGTGCTTATTCGATCAATGGCAACCCTAATAAGTTAAAGTTGTGTGTGAATGAGAGTTAAATTAGCATCCTGCTGGGCTGGTTGGTGCCCTAAATTTGATGCTGCTGGGTTAGGCCTCTGCCTTCTTTCAGCACTATATTAGAATCAGAAGGTCTGAAAAATGGCTGGATATAATTCTCTGTTCTTGCTTTTTCTTTCTGCCTCATCAAATACTGTGTGGGTTAATTCCCCAGTGTACAGTACATACAACTGTGTGCTACTGTATGTAAACATTGGGAGATCTGAAGTCAATTAGTGATAAATTTAAGAGCTGGAAGAATACAGTTGTTGACAAGTGAATATGTTGTCAGGCCTTAAGGCAGAGGACACCGTAGCCATTTGTGACCATGATGCTGCCAAGTTAACATCAGCTGCTTTGAATCTCTGAAAAGTGTTACGAGTGTTATTAATTAAATCTGTAAAAACTCTGCCTGGCTAGTTCTGAATAAGACATCATTTGTACAATCTAAGTATGAGCATGCGTAGTCTGCCCACCCCCAAGTCTACATAGGCTTTTCTTTAGCTATCTGGTAATCTGGCTCCTCTCCTACTCAACAGAGAAAATGATTAATTACTCTAAGTTGGGCTCCTCATTAGTGCACCCACTCGTCATTTTAAACGTTATCTCTTGCTCTCTATCTAGGGTTGGTTCTTGCTTTGTGCTTCATTATTTCAGGATTGGGCCTGTCTCCAGACTGCTATCAACTGGAATATGTGGATTTAAAAATGGATGGATGCTGTTTGTATTGATAAGAAAATAACAGGAAGCTAACAAACTCGAATATATTTCATCATTTCAAAAATCATTTTTTGAAATGTACAATAGGTGCAAATAGGAGGAAAAATACCATCCCAGTCTATACTGTTTTTTTTAAATAGTATAGACTGGCTGTGAAGAAGGTCATTGAGCCAGGGAGCTTGTGTGAAATGTAGCTACAAAATCTTACACTGAAGATCCAATGTCCTAAATGGTCAATGAAGACACAGTACTGTATTTCATCAAGCATCAAAAGAGAATCTTTATACATACATATGTACACATGTAGAGCTGGTGTGACAGGATTATAATTACATAAATGAATCTGGGTGTTTCTGGCTTCAGTCCAGCACTCTACATCATCAACGACAAGGTGCTACCTTTAACTGTCGAGTCTTATTGTCTAGAGCCATTGTGTAGGTTGTACTATTTTTAGAATGAAAATCCACACCAACGATCTTTTAGTATTAATTGCCATGTTAAGTTCTGTGAATCTCTGAATGAGTAAGTAATGTGTATTTTTTAGCTGCTGAGTGCTGAAGAGCCTTAAGGCAAGCAGTAAGATGAGATGGCTAGTAAAGGCCTGCACAGTGCTGGAGAGAGGGTGATCAGAGTAGTACTGTCATGTGTACAGAGCAAAGTGAACATTTTCCTTCCTGTACAATCAACACGCAACATGTCTCCCATCTCCATGTTAAACAACACTGTATTAAAAAACAGAATTTCACTTTAGCTAGTAGAAAACACAAATTGGCTTTTGTGATGTACTCCTTACTCTTGTTTCCATGCTCTCATTATCTGAAACCTTGTGGGGGGGAAAAAAACCCTGAGAAAATTCCAGCAGTCTTTAATTATTAAAGGAAGACAACTTGTTTAGCAACTTCTTACATATTTGAAATTCAAGTACAAAGATGACATTCCCAAGTTTTCATGTTCCTAAGTTTTTAACTTGCCTGCTCCATATCAGACTCTGTCTTGCCTATACATTTGTGGAGAATAAAATTAACTCACATGTTTGACTTGAACAGAATGTTTAAGAGTCCTAATACAGAGTAGGAGAAGGTTGGGAGCACGCACTGATAGTGCGTTGCTGCTCCCACCACACAACGAACCACCTGGATTGGGACCCGAATGCAGCGGGTGACACCTCAGCAGACACACTGAAACAGTGTGATGTTTTTTACGGTGGCTGGAGTGCCAATCCTAGCACCAGCCCCCAAGTTTTCCATGTAAATTGGAGCACTTGTTGGCAGGGCCAGATGCAGATTAACATTATACCCAAGACAAAGCAACTGCAGGTTAAGGGCCTTGCTCAAGACAATTTTAAAAAATAAAGTTTGTTAAAAATGAACATGGTTCCTTACTGGTTCTTACAGCCATAAGAACTGTTCTAACACACTTTGCTCAGAATGGGAAAATGAAAAGACTTGTGTTATTTTGAAGTGAGTAATCCATGGATTACTTGGCCAAGTGGCTGAAAAGCCATGCAGTTGTATATGGCTTCTTACTGTCTATTGGGTCTTTTTTGGCTTGCTAGTGATCTCCATGAGGAATGTGAATTTGGTCAAATTGGGCTTCTTCCTGCAGCGCTTCAATCTGACATAAATGAATAAAGCTAATTAGTCAAGTTAATCTCACCTTGCATGACAGCAATGCTTTATCTGACTTTCCTGGGTTTCTCTTTTTCTTTGTAAACACATCAAAGTTGTCATTCCAGGACAGTCTATTTACATTCAGTCATTTGCACCAATGTATATGCAGAAAAGTGTGTTAATGCAGATTTCATGCATCAATTCCACATGCCTTTTTTGTCATTTGTTTCATTTAAATAAAGTTTTTGAATGAAAAATTAAATGCTGGAGTCACATTCCTGTTGCTTACAGACATTTTAAGAACCATGTGACTTGTGTTGCCTGATCTGATAAAACCATGTCCACCATTACAAAAAAGGCATAGGAGCCAGCAATGCTACTGGGTGCATTCCTCCCTTTTCTTTACCTTATCTGCAGAAACTGGAAATGGTGGTTACAAGGGACTGGCAAGGGACAGACTTCCTGTTAGGGAAAAAAAAAACACACGATATGCACCCTGATGCACTTTTGTGTGTCTATGTGTGAAAAATATGCAACATGTCACATTTTTTTTAAAAATGCACTGTGCTGCTCCATGATGATGTGAACTGAGAGGTCACAGAATGTAATTTCTATAAATTACCTACATTGTGTGCTTGCAGAAATATCACAGGAAAACTGAATTGTGAACATGCCCATTAGCTTCTGACTTCGTGAACCAGGGACTATAGGCATAAAGACCCTTCAACAATCTGAAAAAATCTAAAAATAACTGTTTGGGTTTTCTTTTCTTCCATGTTCAGAAGATTTGCTTATAGTTTTGTGAATGATGGATAAATGAGGGCAAAATTATGCTTCAGTAACAATCAAAAATGAACTCCGCATTCAAGAACTCAGATCTAGAGCATTATATAGCAGCATGATAGAAGTAGAAACTCCTGTGTGTGACTGGGGACTATGCATTTTAAATTCATATAACACATTAAGATGTTTAATATTAATAATTAACATTGTAAATTGCAATGTGAAAAGTTAAAAACATTACAATTTTATCATTTGTTCATATACTCCCACTGTTGTTGGGAGAGTGAATGATGCTGCTGTTACTTCATGGATCCAGTATCTGTGGTTCACGTCCCAGGCCGTGTCATTTTGGACGTGAATTTTGCATGTTCGCATGTTCCTCACGTATCTAACTGTGGTGTTTTCTTTTTGCATTCTCTGGTATTTTTTTCCAAACCACAGGTTATCCGTGGTGAGCATGTGCGTTAATGGGATGGACAGTGGATCTGCATTCTCTTCAGGGTGGTTTCATTCCTGGTATCTGATGTTTATTACAATAGATTTTCCATTCATATTGCAGAGGTTCTGTCTGTTATGTTAATTGGAAATTTTAAATTGACTTTTAGGTAGGTGCACATATAAATCGATATACTTATGGACTGTTGTGCCATGAGGAGTTGTTTCCTACTTTGGGAGAGGCTGCAGCTGTGAACCTGATTTGGATTAAATGGATATGGGCATGTTACTTCCACTATACACCCAGAAGAAAATACAAAATGTATTCAATTATTCAAGTATTATTGTTAATAAAAAGTTACAATATCCATCCATTATCCAACCCGCTATATTCCAACACAGGGTCACGGGGGAATCCTGGAACCAATCCCAGGCAACACAGGGGCAAATCCCGGGCAGGGCGCCAGCCCACCACAAGACACACACACCCACACACCAAGCACACACTAGGGGTAATTTAGGATCGCCAATGTACCTAACCTGCATGTCTTTGGACTGTGGGAGGAAACCCATGCAGACACAGGGAGAACATGCAAACTCCACTCAGGGAGGACCCGGGAAGCGAACCCAGGTCTCCTTACTGCGAGGCAGCAGCACTACCACGGTGCCACCGTGCTGCCCTAAAATGTATTCAATATTTCAAATATTATTTTTAGTGAAAAGTTATGTTAATAAAGGACTTTGACTAATAACAGTATGATTTTTCTTAAGGTTATGATGGTGGTGTCAGCATGCCACCACTTTGTGAGACGTGTCTTGTTTGTGCACCAGTGCAGTATGACTCCTATTGCAATCTTGATTTAAACACAATAGAAGATTATGCTTTAATGTTGACTGCCTTTATATCCTTTTATAATCACAGCCACTTACTAGCTGACATGCAAATATATTTGAAGCCAGCTAAATATCTAAAAGTGCTTCGAAGAGAATATCTCAGTAAGGCCAGGGTGGCTGTATTTTTGGGCTGTGGGAGAACAATTCTCACAAGAAAGTACAGGCGTTCTTTTATTTTTCACTTTATTATTAGTCCAAATTGAATCTGGGTGGAGTAGCATTTCGACATTGTGCCTGCCAGGCTTGTAGTCTCCGGCTCCATTCCCAGCTGAGACACTGTTTGTGTTGATTTTTCTTGTTTCCTGATCTCTTAAGCTCAATTTAGGAGCTCCAATTTCTTTGCACTGTTAAAGATATGCCGGCAAGTTACACAACAAAATGTAAACATTGCCAGCTACTTTTTTTTTGCTTTGTTTATGGATGCTTTCCTGGATGAATCAGTTTGATACTAGCAATTCTATATCAGATCTACAAATGCTTTGTGAAGATTGACACGTGCACAATTGCCTATCTAAGGCCACTTATTTCATTACAGGATATTGGAAAATTTTGAGCCTATTGCTACAGTATTAGGTTCAAAGTTGGAACCAGGCTTGCATGAGATACAAGGCAATCGCAGGGTCCTCTCATTCACGCTTTTCCCCTTTGCAGGAAAACAGGGAAACCTGTGGGGTGTAGAAAGGTGCTGGAATAAATCCATAGAAGCACAGGTTTTTAGCAACGCCCATACAGACAGTAACTGGCTTGAACTTAAAACCTGAGTGCCAGGAGAAACAACCTGCTATCATTAAAAACACACTGCCACTCATAGTATTTGTTCTGTGAGCCTACAGTAAAAGATGAGAAATAATTTTTTGCCCTGGTTACACACTATTGACTTAGTGTCCTAAGAGAGCATTTACTTTTGTAATTTGCACAGTCAAAGCCTCAGAACAAACTAAAGACTTTAAGAAACAGTGATGGGAAAACAGAAGCAGACTATACCATTTCAACAACTTCTGAAATAAATTAGAATAGCCACTCGTGACAAGTAACATGGGTCCATATTTGCTACTTTTATTCTTCACTGCCAACAACACATTTCACCAAAGTATGCACTTTGTAATATTTGATGCAATTACAGCACTGTACAAGCTTGCCTGAAGAATGTAAGGCTGCAGGGAATCGGCTGTGTTTCATCTTGCCTTTGCGCTCCTCTGAAAATACTGGGCTTTGGCCCACAGGTGAACGAGTTCACTGCAGAATATGAATATCTCTAATCACCTTTCATTATGGATTTTGGGCTGGGATGTGTCAAGTAAAGGATCGATTTTTCTTTGTAGTGTAACAACAGTGGCACAAGCCCTTCAGGATTTCTAAAAGGCTGTCAAAGCCATTGTAAATTCATCTCATCACATCTGGGTGAGCTGAAAACAAGAACTACATGAGATCTGGGGAGAGGGGGTGGTGCAACATGAAAGACAGTGACCTAGTTTAAACATTCAAATCATCACTGGGTCACTGATGAGATTCACATTGGATGAGGCCGAGGTTAGATGACTGCGAGCACGCTCAGCTCAGTTATGTCAAAGCCAGTACCAGGTGAAGTCCTGTTATAGGCAGTAAGAAACGGCAAGTTGCATTAATCAGGAAACATAAAGTATAAAATGTTACACATGCAGAGAGTGACAAGAAAACAGACAAGAGAGACCTTGAATGAAGAAAACATGGAACCTTTATTTCATAGTTAAATACACTAGAACTTAAGGTGTCAAATAAAGGCAATTATCCATCAAGTGACTATGTCTGAATTCCAGTTCTATGTGGAGTTTACATGTTCCACATGTCTGCATATATTTTTTCTTTTTTCCTCTACATTAACTTAATGTTTATAGGTGACATCCCATTCATTAGTTCCTGCCTTGTACCCTATGCTGCTGGAAACTTTCCACCCTGTTCTACTAAAAACTGAAAATGAATGAATGGAAATGCACATATATATTTCACAGTGAATAAAATTGTAGCCATTTTTGAATTACTCTCCTCCAATACACATCCAGCAAATGGCAGGAACCAACCCCGAAAAGAACACCATTCACAGAAAATGTTCTCATACACTATTTACACTACTGAATTGGCTTACTCCATAAGTCTTTATAATGAGAGGGGAAAATAAGAGAGAAACCCCACAAGAACAAAGGGAGAACATGGAAAAAAAACACAGTTGGTGAGCAAACTGGGAATCCAAGTCAGAGATCTGAGATAGCAATGACGCACACTGTGCCATAATGCTGCCCATCATCCACCAGTCCATCTACCAAACTGGGTTATCCTTAGCAGGGTCTCAGAGAAACTGGAAACTATCCCAGCAAATACATGGCATATGCCTGAACAGGGCACCAGTGCTGATCATCATCTGTTTCAATTCAATTAGTAGACATCATATGTAATGAATGGATGTCAATTTGTAAAAATATCAACAAATTATTTCAGCTTTTTTCTTATTTATCACAAAATAACTTGGGCTGTTCTTGCAACATGGTCATATAGTAAGAACATTTCAAAATAGTTAAGGTTTGGGGCTGCTGGCATTGGTGCTGATTGTGTGTTGGAACAAGCAGGTTCAAAAACAGAATAAATACTAATTTTAAAGAATTGCTACCAAAGAATGATCTTTATTAATGTTGTAAATTAATATTAAAATTATAATCCAAATGTGAAATACATTTCTTATATTCATCCATTCATGTATTTTTATTATGTGCTAATCCAGGTCAGAGTTGCATCCGCACCTAACAGTAGCAAGGGTAAGGTAAGAATCAACTCTGGAGAGTCAATTATTTATATAGCAAGAATCCATAACATAATGTACATGTACTGTATTTATACTTGTGATGATTTATTAAACATCCCTAATTAGGTTATCAATACATAAATAGGGATTCATGGAACACTGTCAAGTATTTTAAAGTAATACCATACATTATTCATTGCAATGGCTCCCCAGGTTAATTTAATCATTAATTCTAGCTGATCTGCCTACTTGTAAACCGTTTCCTTTTATTAAAGTGTACAAAATGTGTTCAGAATATGGATGGATGCATTGATAAAAACCCATGGTCCTCAATACAAATGAGTAGGATTTAAAATTCAGTTAAATTTGAATGCAACTGTATTCTCAGTACATCACATGGGTTGTCAAAACATGAAAAAGATAAGAAATTATAATTAGTGGCAGAAAATAGTGAATAACTTAGACTAATGATTCAGTGATAATGTGGAAGTGGAAATCAAAAACTCCAATAGGAAGCCAAGTTTAGAAGAATCAGACCTGTCTGGGATCCAAAGTACAAGTAAGAAGTGACACAGTTTCCAAGCCTAAGTGGCCAGCGTGGTCACTTCTCAAGTCTCCAAGACTTTAACCCTGGAAAAATATAGAGCAGTTATCCGCCTTTCATAATCTGATCGGCTTTGTTTACTCTTCCCTTTTACACCATGACCTGCACTCTTTATTCTTCTTCCTCCACCCTCTGCCACTTTTTCGTTTCTTTCTCTACCTTATGTCTCCAGATTACTCTTTCATTCCACACTCCCCACTTGCTTACCTCGTCCTCTACCTATCAGCCCTTTAAATCTTGTTCCATTAATCAGCCTTAAAATATGTCCCTTCAGTCTGGTTCAGTTCCTGCAGCATGCTGGTTTACAATATGTGTCTTATTATGAAGAAATCTGCCATTTATGACTTCAGCTCTTTCATCCAATTCTAAATCTGGTCAAAACTCTCAAAATGATGATGTTCACACAGAGTAACGGCTCTCCTTAAATGTCTCCTCTGTGAAATCTCACCTTGTCAAACCACTAAGACTGACCCTTATTTAGTGCTGATGAAGAAACATTTATATAGCACTTCTCTCACTACTCAAATTCGCTTCATCTGCCACAAGTGTGTAGCATCCACCTGGATGATGTGACGGCATGGTCTTTGTACTGAGTGCCAGATATGACCAGAAACAAAAAATAGCTTTGAATAAAAATAGACCTTTGGAGATTAGTACTGATTAGTAAAACGTCCAGCAAAAATTAAATAAATAAAGTTAATGGAGCACCTTTCACAACCATTATTATCACAATGCACTCCTAAATAGAGAACCACCAGGGATCACCCCCATATATATAGTCAGTATCTTGTGGAGTGTCACTGGATTGTGGACTCTGCCAACTTCTATTTTCAGTATGTTTGTTGCCAGCAGGACACTTGATTTTTAACCTCATGCTGCACTCTTGTTGATCATACCTGCCTTCGTCCAGTTAGGTCTGTGCTGGCAATAGAGAAGTAGACACTTGTACCTCAGACTGTCATAATATTTAATCCACAGCTGAAGTACATTGCTTCCTGCATCTATTTACCTTCAATTTATATTCTAACTGGACCAACGGAGACTTTACTGGGCTGTTCATCATTTTTCACAGCTGGGCTACTCTTATTGACTTTATTATTATTTTTCGTGGTAATTTGTTAGCTCTTCCTAGTATTTCATTATATCATGTAATTGAAGCATAAAATAATAATAATAATACATTTTATTTATATAGCACCTTTTTCATGCTCAAGCATCTCATGGTTAGTGCTGCTGCCTCTCAACTCTACAAGTCCGAGTTAAAATCATGTAACCTTTCACTGACTGTGTAGTGACTGCATGTTTTCCCTGTGAGTACATGCACAGTAATCTTAATAAGTTAGCAGAACTTAAAACAAAATGAAGCAATCAGTTGCCACAAAAATTATAGTTTTCGGACGTAATTTTTTTACATAAGTTACTTTTACTATGTAACTGTTGTTAAATTAAATTACTGCATATGTGAGCTCAAATATTTTAGTAATATGCAATAATAATTTAAAATATTCTGAGAACAAATTAAAATATAGTAACATTAAAAAAACTGCCTATTTCATGTTAGCTAAACATAATTTATTAGTTGTGATTAAGCCTTTAATTAAAAAACACTCAGACGTTCACTATTGTCAGTCAAAAGTTGTCTTGTATTTTAAAAATACTTGAACTTTTAAAACAAATGTACAGTAAAACAATCTTTATATATATAATACGCTACCGTCGCTGTTTGTTTGTCTGTCCAGGATTTTAAATCACCTGTAGCTCGCATACCACTTGAAATATTGACCTGAAATTTGGTACACATATACTACATGACGTCTACTATCCGTTTTCGAGGTGATGATTGACCTCCAAGGTTTTTCCTGTTTTTATTTATATTTTACTTTATTGTAGAATCAACTCTCGGCAGCGGCCAGCAGGGCGGCTGTGCGGCGCATACGTATGGGCGCCATTCTCACCCCTACCACCTTCACCGTCACTTCCCCTACCTCTTCATATCTTAAATCATTCTTGAGGCAAATTGAAGACTCAAGTGCCAGCTTAGGTGAAAAATTAAGAAAAACGTACTAAATAATTGCAACACAAACACTGACTTAATCAGTTTTAACGCGAAAAGATGCTGACGAAAGAAGAGAAGAAATGTGCCGCTAGGGTGGAGAAATGAAGAGCTGTTCAGGAAGCATCAAGCGCATCAACCTCTGAGCAAGCGAATGCTAAATGTACAGAGAAAGAGTATGAAAACTATGAATGCTCAAGTCAAGTGTATTCATGCAGTGCAGTTACTGGTATTATAATAAAAGTACAAAATTTGCACAGACATAGTACAAGTGAAAATTACTTTCTTTAAGGCTGAACCCATTCTTACAGAAAGCAGTCTTCCTGCATATGGCTTCCTCTGACATTCAGTCCAGATCAAATGCTCAGGACAAGATGACTTCAAAGTTTCAACTTGTGTATTTATTCTACAGATTTGAAAAATGTACAGATTGAAGAACAATGTAATACTTACTCATATTGGATTTGAAATGGTTTATCAACTTCAAAAACTGTAAAATAACACTGGCAAGCGATGAGTCAATGGGCAACCAAGAAGTAGTGCAAGTGTTTTGTAAAGCTTAGTGAAAAATGCTACAATAAGAACATACGACAGTCTTCCAGGCTGAACAGAAGAGGTTGTTTCAAAATTGAGCTCATTAGTAGTCTGGTTCAGACCCAATATTCATAGTGAGATTTGGCTGAAAGGGGCAACAAGAAGCTATGCTCCAGATTCAACATATATAATTACAAAAAAAAAAAAAAACAACTAAAAAGGTTAGACTTCATTTTAGCTCATCACGAATCTTGGATCTGATTTGGTCTAGCAGCTATTAAAATATTTTAAATGAAATATAAGGCAGAATAACTAGCCACCATGTAACCATGGTGTAGTGCAAGAACATGAACACTTTCTCAACTTGTACACTTTCTACTACATACCACACAAGAGTTTAAACCTACTTTTAGGAGTCTTTGAAGAACAGGGAACATTTAACAACACTACTTTGACTCAATATATTACATATCAAAATAAGTGCCAAAAGTGCAACTTTTCAACACAATGTAGTCCAGGCTAGACATCATTTTTTACAATTTCACAGATCGATTTCTTCAAATCATTCTTGAGAGTCTGCAGTCCAAGTAACTGTTTGTCATCTTCCAAACCAAGCAAAATCTATTGAAAGAATTCAAAAAGGTATCTCAGTCCTTTGAGATAACTTAAGCGTAGTGCATAGAGGAGACTGAACATTACCAGGAAGGCACCCACCAATCTGAGAAAGGTGATTACAACTTCATTTCTAATGACAACAAAGACTTTTTTAGGTCAGTGGTGAACTGAACTGTTGGTGTTGACACTGATAATGGCCACCAGGGCCAACAGGTGCATCCATAAGCTCTTCCTCATCACCATCCTGAAAACAAAAATAAAGATCTCTCCCAAACCACAACTTGAACAAATTTACAATGACAAACTGGAATTTTAAAGTCTAAAAGGTGTAATAAGAGTTCATAAATAACCTTGCATGTTATCTTCTTGCAGGAAACCATAGGAAGATCATGGAGAACATTGCGTATATGTTGTGTAAATACTACGGAGAACTGAAATGCAGTGACAATTGTATTTTTTTTTTTGCATAAATGAAGTGAATAAAATATGTGCTTGTCTAAGGTGATAGTGCAACATGAACTAAACAAGAACTCAGCAGTCTTAGTTTTTCATTCAAACTGTGTCTATTCAGGCAGACTGGTGGCTCTGAGGTTTGGGATGTGCACCAGGTTGAATCCTGTGAAGAAGTGATTCCCTTGAGCAAGGCCCTTTACCTGAAATTGGTCCATCCTGGGTATGATGTTAACCGACATCCAGCCCTGCAAGCAGGTTCTCCAACTTAGAGGGAATACTTGGATGTTGGTGGTGGGATTGGCACTCCAGCCACCGTAAAAAAAAAAAAAAAAACTCGCACTGTTCCAGTGTGGTACTGAGGTGTCACCCGCTGCACTCGAGTCCCAATTCAGGTGGTTCATCATGTGGTGGGTGCAGCAACATCCTATCAGCACATGCTCCCAACCTCTGTGCCCAGATTAATAACGCCTACACCAAATACCTGTACAAAGGCCTACATTGTAAGCCATTTGGGCTGGCATTATTTGGACTTTGGGGTTTACAGTGTGGATTTTTCCACCAAAGTAGTCAATGTTGTCCTCCGGCATCCTAAAGATGTGTTTGTTAGGTGGACAGGGAACTCTAAATGAGTGAATATGTATTGGAATATGGTAGACTGCTTCCCTTATCATGGAAGAAGACTGACATTTCAGATGGATGGGGGTTTTGGACGAATCATAAAGAATAATTCAGATTTTTTTGGAAGTCACAACTGTCATGTCTACATCACATCCCATGTCAAAAATAGTAAATGTTTCGTAATATCAAGTTACAGTATGAGGTAACTCTCACTACGCACATTTAAAACTTTGAATTTACAAAAAAGTACACACAAATACCACTAGTGAAATGACAGAAAAACATTGCTTTTTTAAGGTAATTATCTGTCTACTTTTTGAATTCATGGCAAAATCAGCACTTTCATCCTTTTTTTTAACAAATTAGAAAATGTAACACATGGCAAAACATTCTGATGAGTTCAGGTACTTAGTTGACTGATGTGAAAGATGGAGCATTTTCTGTTATTTATTTGCTTCATCAGAGACAGATATCACATTTTTTGTTTTTTAATATTTTGGGACAGGGTGAGGTGTTATGGAGATTTTTGCAGGCATAAGCAGAAGGTGAGCACTACCATTTTAATCGCTGATTTATTTATTTTTTTCCTAATGTATTCCTTTGAAAATTTGTGAAGCGCTTTGAGCATGGTAAAGGCATTATATAAATAAAATCTATTGCTGTTATTTCTATTATAATTATTTGTGGTGATCTGTCCTTTGGTGACTGGAGCAGCTATGGAGCAGAGAAGATGGAAACATTTGAAAATGTACAAGTGTCTATTTCAGCATTACTGGAGCCAAGGCAAGAAACGACATTGGATGGAGCACCAGTCCCTTACAGGTCCCATTTATATATTCACACACAGCAATAATCACTTATACAAGATCAGTTTAGAGCCACCAGTTAACACAGCACACTTGTCTTTGGGTTATAGGAGATGTGCTGGAGTACCCAGAGTAAAACACACATACAACAGGGTGAACATGCAAATACCACAGAGATAACTGGCTGAAGTTAAAATCCAAAACTTCAGGCTTGTGCTGCATTCAATTTCTTTTTTGATAAAACGACCAGGCAATGTATTTATATTCTAAAAAGACTTAACCAGCCTTTTCAATGGTTGTAAGTCTTCCTTCTGCTGTCAGTGATGGTGTTGTCATTTTCTTTTATTTGTTATCTTTTGTTAAGGAAGCTATTGGGAATGCCTCAAGCACTCTATATGAAGAATTATATTTTTAGCTTAACAAAAATGATAAAGAAGTGGTTGTGTAAGCAGATCCACACGTACAGTAAGAATTGGAATTGTTATGTTTAGAAATCTTTCTGAGGGACTTTAGGGCTTTTCACCTTGAGGAAATTCTTGTACTTCATACCAGTTCAGTTAACAGTGAGCACCTCTGTAGTGCAATGGATCTCATAAATGAACTTAGGTTTGAAAACTGCAAAAAATATGTTTGAGTTGCATGTTAATGTGTAAAGTCATCTTGAAGGTAATCCTCACACTAGGAAAATGTTACATCTGGAATTGTGGAATGTTTACCTAGGAAGGAAAGTACTTTGGGGCTCATAATGTTACAAGCTCTCCATCCATCCAATGTCAAGCCTGTTTAATTCAATTTAGGCTTGTAGAAAGCCAAAGCCTTCCAGCACCACTTGGTGCAAGACACCCACCAGACCTCATGTGGATGCCAGTTCAATCTGGGGCACATTCACACACACACCCCACTAGGCCAATTTAGACATTTAACGTTGGATTATGGGTAAAAAAAACAGAATTCTCGCATGAACACTAGGAGTGCATGGGAACACACCCAGCATTCAGTGAGCTAATGGTGCTAACCACTGTGCCGATATGACTTCTGTTACATCCAATTTACATCTCTGGAGGATGGAGCCTTGTTATCACACTAGCAAACATTTGTTTTAGATAGCACATTTGATTTTTCTCATTTGTATTGGTCTGTTCAATTGTTTCTGTCATATTTTTTGTCCTTTTACAGAATTGTCTTTTGTTCATTGTTGTGAAGCAGCCACACATTGAAATAGAATGGGAAACATACATCATTGACAGCTGCTTGACCCTTTGAGGTGGGACTTCAAGTTTCTGGTAAAAAATTATTTCCAGGTTACCTCTGTATATACTGTATATACTAGCTGTGTAAGCCTGTGCTGTAAAAAGCCCGGGGTCCTAGAAACTATTCAAATCGTCAGAAAAAAAATTTTGAAATATAGAGATGTCAGGTAATTGAAAGGAACTACTCTAGGCATCTCTCTCGTAGGAGGATTTGTTTTGCCGACGTGCTCGCATCACTTCTGCATTAGCGGTTAAGCAACTGTCTCTCTTCAGAGGTTTTGCATTGCTGACGTGCTGGCCTCGCGTGGGTATCCTCAGAGGTGGAGCCCTTAACCCGACTCCACCTCTCACTTCCGGGCCGGACAGACACACACACTTCCACGTTTATATATAAGATATACAGGGCTTTAGACCTCAGTTGGATCTCCATCTTGATTTCATTGTATGCATTGCACCATCCTGACCATACTCGCGAAGACAGTTTTGTTTTGATGACCTTTACCAGGGCCAGGGAACTTCCAAAATCTACCTCACCGTTAAGCAGAAGGACATTTTCTCTGATTTCTACCTGGAAAATATTTGATATCTTCTAGGATTCAGATTGGTTAGACTTTCCTGTGTTTCGTTTTTGTTTTTTGTTTTTTTTCTACTTTATTTGCTTTGGGGGGGGTAGCACTTCAGTCAATCTTTTTCCATCATCCATTTTACTTCAAGGATTAAGTCCAGCTTCATCATCTTCCAACATCTCCTCAGACACTCTGTAGTTGAGTTTATGGTATTTTTTATATGTATTGTGTGAAAAGGCTATTTGATGGAATATTTTTTTCTATGGATTATATATAGTGTTCATTAGTTGGGAGAATAAGGAAGGGCAGTTTTTTCGTATATATATAAATATTTGATTTATATTTATATTTGATTTATTTTTCTTATTGTTTCACTGTATATTTTGGGCAGTTTCTGTTACCTGTATTTATACTGTGTACTTCACTTTACAAATTATTGACCCTTTTATATTTTGTGAGTTACTGTCTTTACACCATCAGTTGGGGAAAATGATTGTGATAAACTTGTGAGTGAAGTATGGGGTTGACTTGGCATAGTGCAAGCCTTTTCTAGGCCTTATGCCTGGGAGTGTAGCAGCCTACCAAGGTATTCTGAGGCAATCATTATGCATTTAAATGGCAAATCCTAGTTTAGGTGCCCTATAAATCTAGAGTGTTCTTGCTAATGGTAGTACAGTGCCCCCATCCCAGTATGCAATTGGTGGAACCATAAATGTTGTTAACAGAGAGGTTTTTTGATCTTATTTTCCATTATAGAGTTGCAGGACGCTAGTTTTCATTCTGGCATTACTGGGTTCCAGACAGTTGCCAATCCATAACCAGCCATAGATCATGCTCACTTTGAGTCAAACCAGGCATTTAGAGTCACCATTTAAACTGACTGGTATAACTGAAGTAAGCAAACACAAGAATACATGTAAAACATACTCCAGTGATCACTCCAGGAACAAAACCCAATTCTTTGTTTCTGCAAGAGAGCATCTCTAATCATTGTGCCACCTGACATCACATATGTATACATCTACATTGTCTAAGTGATAAACAGTAGTTGGGCTACTCATTTAAAATTGTCTGTGCAATATAAACCAAGCTCATCATGGACTATGAGATATTAGTCACAAGGGACTTCAGCTGACCTGAGCATTTAGGTTAAAATTCAGGCAGGGTGGGTATCGTTTTAAAAAGCAGCATACCAGTGCAAGGCAATAGGGGATAATTTAGGAAAACTGCCATAAGTTCAAGACTGACTCTTGGGAGTTGCACATGTATAACAGTAAAGGTAATTATTTTCTACTGTAATTGGAGAGGTCAACATGACTGCTTTATGTGACTAAACTCCTTTTGTTTAAAATGTTTTTACGGACTTCCTTTTATTCTTTAACACAGACCGTTTGAAATGACTTCAATTCAGTTCCATGTCTTTACTTTTATATTATTATTTTATATCATAATAAGGCTGTCTGCTATTCTTTAACTCATGAAGTGACTTATATAAATCCTGACAGAAGCTTGCACAGAATGTTGAGCCATTTCTTCCCTGACACTAATAGATTCACCGGCATTGGGTGAACCAATCGGACGGACGTTTTTCCTCTTTTAATGAGCACTTGGATTCCCGTGGGGTTTGCCATAGAAATGCTGGGAATGCAAGATTTGAGCTTTTTTTTTTTTTGTTCAGCAATTAGTTAAGACTGCTTTTCTCTTTTTTCCAACAATTTTGGTGAAAGTTTTTTTCTGTTTATTTATACATATATATTTGTAAAGTTTGATGTGTACCTTCTTCCATAGCTGTTAAAAGATTGTAATATACTTTTTGAATATTATTTTATTTAAAGAACAAGGCATAATCTAATCAGCAAAAAGAAATACAATAATGTTTTCCAAGGAAAACCAATGAAACACTGCACTCCTCCCACACTTGACTCTGAGGGGTATGTGACAAGAGTACCCCATCTAAAGTGGTTCTTTATATAGAATAAATGGAACATTCTGAGATAAACTACATTTTTAAAAGAATATCAGAACTCGCTTACAAAGGCTTTATTCATTTTTCTTATGATTGCATGCATTTAACATTAGATTTCTAACCATCTGAACTTGTGTTTTCCTTTGATTTTAGGTTGCACTTACCTCATTCCTAGGAAGAGCCTGTAAACCTCACTAACCATCTACCTGTATCCAAAGACATTTCTGCTTAGATTGCACTAAACAGGTCATCTTCTAATGGATATTTACTCCCAAACTGCTGAGTCAGCTTCTTTGCAACTTCTCTGACTTTTTTTTTAACTTTGGTCCCTCATCAAGCTAATTTGACAATGAGCCAAGCCAGCTGTGAGGTACATGTCGATGCCAGCCAGCAGGCTTTGTGTCCCACTTGTGGCCAGTCGCACTCCACAGAGGAAAACCACTCTTATAGCTATCAGGATGAAGTAGATGATGACCTTATCTGCCACATTTGCTTACAGCCTCTAATTCAGCCTCTTGACACTCCTTGTGGACATACGTACTGCACACTGTGCCTTACAAACTTCTTACTGGAGAAAGACTTTTGCCCTGTGGACAGAGTACCTCTAAAGTTGCAGACATGCAAGAAGTCAAGTATTTTGGTCAACAACCTGCTGGACAAACTCTTAGTTACTTGCCCCATACTTGAGCACTGCTCGGATGTCCTGCCAAGATGTGATCTGCAGCCACATTTGTTCAATCGGTAAGTCATGTATGGTTACATACAGAATGTTATATCAGTAAAGAATGAGGTTATTAAGAAATGATGACGTTACAGATACATGCAATGTGAATGTGAGTTCCTGCCTTGCATTTGATGCCTCCTAAACAGGCTTAGTAATCCTGTATTGCATTAAGCAGGTCTGAGGAATTTGATATTAGACATGTAATGCTGTTGAAAACTGGTAATATACAGATCAAAAGTCTATAGTATTTGCTTTTTTCACACATAGTTTTCACCTAAATGTTTTAAACTGGCAAAGCAGACATGGATAAATAAGGAAGATAAAAGTCTGAAAGAAAGAAAACTGTCACTACCACTAAACCCCTAGCACACTGGCCTATATTTACAGTTGATGACACAATGAATATCATATATTATTAAGTACCTGCAAAAGAAAACCTGGGCAGACACAAGGAGAATATACATGTTCAGAGTGCCAGTCCATTGTATGTTACACTATATCCACATACCAGCCAGTAATGTATTATGTTATTGTATATAAGATGGCAGCACACAGCTTCTGCATCAAAGGATATGATTTGATGTACAAGTAGCTTCATCCTTAGATAGTTTGGGGTAATTAAAACAAATTAGTATCAGTACCTTTGGCATACAGTACCTTTTTGACCACAATTCCTGCTCCTGTGGTTTGTACTTGATGAATAATATTTTGACTTCTCCTGGTACTGGGGAGAGTGGTGACTCTGAGGCTAGGGATGTGAATCCTATAAATGACAAAAGTGACTATACTTCGTTGGGCCACTGAGCAAGACCCTTAACCTGCAATTGCTCTGTCCAGGGGATGACTTTAATCTGCATCCAGCCCTGCAAGTCGGCCCTCCAAACTGCAGGGAAAAAACCTGGGGGTTGTTGGAAGAATTGGCACTCCAGCCAGCATAAAAAACACTCATACTGTTCCATTTCATCTGAACTAGTGTGGTGCTGAGGTGTCACCCGCCACATGGCTGCACTCAGGTCCTAATCTGGGATCCTGAGTTGGTTTGTCATGTGATGGGTGCAGCAATGCGCTGTATCAGTGTGTGCTCCTAACCTCTCTCCTCTCCTCTTGTACTGAGACCCAAATCCTCTTCCTGACCTTATATATTGTGGAGGCTGGCCCGGATACAGACAGGCAGACACGTTCATGTCACCCACAAACACGTTTATTTACAATATATACAGTCGCAAGTGCACCACAAACCCCCAAATTCCCCAAGGTCCTGGCCACACAATGCCTTCACTCTCCTCTTCAGGCCGCCTCCTTGCCTCCTCCAGAAAGCTCAGTCCACTCCGCTCCTGACTCTCGCCTCAAATGAAGGGAGGCGGCCCCTTTTATTCACACCCGGATGTGCTCCAGGTGCTTCCTGGCAATCTCCCACCGACACGCCCCCTTGTGTCGGAAGTGCCGGCTGTATCCCTGGAAGCACTCTGGGTGTCCCTGCTCCTCTTCCCCCCCCAGCACTTCCTGGCGTGGCGGAAGTGCTGAGGTCCAGGGCTCCAAAGGCATGGGGGCACCCCCTGGTGGTGACCACGGGCCCCTACTGGGTGGAGCTTCAAAGCTCTGTACCCGTGGCCCCCAAAGGAACCAGGGTGGTCGCCCCCAGATGGTCTGGAGAAGGCGCAAGCCCTCCTCCGGTCCTCCTGGGCGTCCCGGCCGGGTCGCCACCTCTGACAAAATATATATATATATATATATATATATATATTTATTAAACATCATGATCACTTCATGCCTTTGCTAATGCTGTTAATATTGAACTCATGTATTTTTTTTATGCTGCATAAGGACCAGGAAATGAAAGCACCCTGAAGACCAGTAATACAAGTGGCTATGAAACAAACTTGCATCTGAATCAGGAAAACGAATAGATAAATTGACAAAAACCCAATAGGCAAAACAAAAGTCAAGACATCATTAAACTATGTAAAAGCTCTCTTTGTCCTCTCTGTCTGTCTAACTCTTTAGAAATTAATTTATTAGTTTATGCAGAAGCTTGGACAACTGTAAACCCACACTGCCAGCAATGATAAAGGACATGTAACTCTAGCCCAAAACCGTGCCACAATGTCATTATCAAAAAGATGTTAAAAAATATTCTGAAAACTTAAAATTTAATTTGCCCAGACTCTTCCAAGATATCAAAAATTGAATAACTACATCTTACAGAAATTCCCTTAAAGATCATAACACGAATTATAGATTATAAGTTAAAAAACTAACACTAAGTCATCTGAGAACGATTTGGGATTTTTTTTTTTTTTTTATATTCACATATGCAGTGTTTGCTGGTGTAATGGTTGCATGAAAATGAGCAGTTATTACTGATGGATTTTAATTAAAGCTCAAGGGATAAGGAGTCAGAAAAACAAGCAAAATCGATACCAGTGAGTAAGGAAATTAAATTCATATTTAAACGGAGCCCAAAACACGAGGCAAAAATCTATGTCATGTGGGACGTAGTGAGAGAAGTGAGAGCTAGAAAGACAACTAATTCATTAGCCAAATATGAGACAAGAATCAAAGTCAGATAGCCAAGAACAGTCAAAATTCAAAGATCAAACTCATATAAGAATCTGCATACAAAACTCTTAGAAGACAGCTGTATACTCAGATAATTCAGTAATGCACAACACTAAACTTTATCCCGATATTGGCAATTGGCTTCACACGATGTGTACCTCAGATCATTAAGCCTAGCAACTGCACAACAAAAATGACAGCATTTATGCAAAAGCAGTATGGCATAGTGGGACAAAAGATTAAAAAAACAAAAGTTTATAAAAACTCATCAAAAAAATAAATGAATGCATTCAATCAATTCATTGACCTCAGAAACACCTCAAATGATAGCTCAACAATTTTATGAGGCCTGGAAATAGCATCAAAAAATTAAACAGAGTCAAATCCTGATAGCCGGAAGCCACTTGTTCATTTTTGTTTCGTCTGCAGAGACCTTTTCCCTGTTCTTTATAAAAGTCTCAGATTGGTTGCTCTTTTTGTCATTTTTAAAGAGCAATCTCGTCTTCTGTAATGTTAATGTGTTCCCTAAGCACATAAAAGCATACCCACAGCCTGCAAGGGGCATATCATAAGAAGAGAAGTAGGGTTAGAGTTGTTTGTAACCAGTGCTGGTGCTAGGTTATTTTGTGCTTATTAGAACATCAACTGACTGTACAGTAGCTATCCCATATGGCTGGATTCTCCATATCATGATCTGCTCCCTAGGCAAATGCCTAATTCACCTTAATGGTGGCACAAGCTGTATCAGGTAGGTCATCTTGCTGCAGTCCTCAGAGAAGGCAGTCTGCTGGTGGAGGATTCTTCTTTGTAGAGCTCAGATTTTCCTGGCCAGTCAAGTGTCGAACTGACATATCACGTTGTAATCAAGCAAAAAGAACTGTTTATGATTGAATGTCATAGCTACTTTACCTCAGGCGTGGCAACAGCCTATCATGGAACATCATTTAGTCGAGTCAAAAATGCTGTGGTTATCAGACAGTTGTAGATATGAATGTGTGGCAACAAATCAGTTGCTTTGAATTCTTTTAAAGAAAGTAAAATCATCTACTTAATTTATTAGCCCACTTAGTGAAATAAAAGGGTGCAAAGAAATTTAACTTCATCTTCTTTATGTGTTTCATTCTTTTTGCTTCATTTTTGAAGATTGTTCATCATATCTTATTATTTAGTATCATCACTTTAACAACATTTTTCGATGGCACAACCGTTTATTGTGTTTCGTTGTTATGAAGTTGTGCAGTATGACTGACAACATCATGGCAGCCATGATTATAAGGTTTCCTGCATTCAAGAGCATCTAAAAATTAAGGAATGATTTGAGGACAAAAATTAAAATTAAGGTGCTTATTGTGGTTTTAAATTTTCTTTCATTTTTTTGTCTTAATTCTGATTGAGATTTTGTTTCAGTAAAATATTCAGCGCTTAGTGAAACAAGTCCCTGCTTCTTTAACATCTATTCCTTGTAATATCACCCTAAAGGAGACACTAGATTGTATAGTATCTGTGGTATTCAAACTAATACTGATGATCATAAGAATGAACACCGTGCCCAAAGTTGGAATTGACTCTAAGTAGGATGCGATTTAAAATAAGACATACTCTGAAATAGGCTCAATCCATATTAACATAATTTGCCGTCGCCTTTAAACTTATTTTAGCTAGCAGGTTATACTGTAGATGGCTACATGTGGCAGCAGGGCCAACTCCATTAAGTCCATCTTTCTATACTTTTTTCAAAATAATCTGCCAAATTAAGAATTGTGCTTTCACTCCACATCACCCCAGTATGAGAGAGTGTTCTGTCGTAGATGTAGTTGTATTGTCATGTGTACAGAGTGCAGTTTTTAATTACATTTCCAACCAACATATAACATGTCACCAATGCCCCTCTCTGGTGCCTTGATAAAGAGTGAGCATTATTGTGCCCTGTAATGAGCTGGTGACCCATCTAGGGACAGTTCTTGCCTGGTCCAAGATGTCCTGTAATTACTCAATAAACTAAAAGTGATTGAAAGTGAATGGTGCTTTTTTCTCTCTTAATACCATCATTTCTTTAAGATCTGCCAACATTCATTTTCTTCTGAGTAAATGTGTTTTGTGTTTGACTTTTATGTCATTTAGGTTTGGTTCTTGCCTTGTACTTGATGATGCCTGAATGAACTCTCAGAGTTTCTTAATAGAGGGATGAATGTTTGAAATGTGCACATATAATGAATCATTCATGTTTTCTCAAGACTGCCTGTGTTTACTAAAATTCATGTCTTTCTTGTCTTTCTGTGAGATGGCTTTCCATTGAGGGATTTGCATTAGAAGGTACTTTAATTTTATCATGTGAGACAAACTATCTAACCCTGCCAATCTGATTGTTTTTCATTGTGATTTACTGTTGTTGTACCTTATCCATAAAGGCAGTAGTGCTTTCTGCTGCATTGCTCTCGTGAAGTATGACAAACCGTGTATGGCTGGTAGATAAAATATGAAATCATGTCAGAGGTCTCAACTTGTGAGTGCTTGTCCTTGGGTACATACCTTCACAGGGCAGAATGCTGTTAGATTTGTTTTGAAGCTTTTTCAGACTGAGCAGAGGCAGCACAAGGTTTGTTGCCTACAACTATGAATCATTTACCATGTGTCTGTGTCAATATGGAGTGCACCCTGCTGAAGCTCAGCCATGGATCTTGCCTGCTACTCTACAGATAAATTACTCTGCTCACGTTTTCTTTTTAGTTGTCCTTGTTGATATGTTGTTATGCATAAATACCATGGGCACAGTAAGTTTATGTATTGCTGTTACACCATAGTTTTGAAACATACAAGTTTTACTTCTAGCATATACAGTGAAGTTGAAATATTGCTGCCTTATGTTAGGAACGAGTACATTAGAGGGTCAGCTCAAGTTGGACAGTTGGGAGGCAAAGTCAGAGAGGCGAGATTGCGTTGGTTTGGACGTGTGCAGAGGAGAGATGCTGGGTATATTGGGAGAAAGATGCTAAGGATAAAGCTGCCAGGGAAGAGGAAAAGAGGAAGGCCTAAGCGAAGGTTTATGGATGTAGTAAGAGAGGACATGTAGGTGATGGGTGTAACAGAACAAGATGCAGAGGACAGAAAGATATGGAAGAAGATGATCCGCTGTGGCGACCCCTAACGGGAGCAGCCGAAAGAAGAAGAAGAATGTGAGGTATCAAAAAGATATTTTCTGGAAAGGATATGTAGCAATTACTAAATGGCTAAAGATGGTGTTAAAATTAGATTGAGCCTATATATTTTAAAAATAAGTGCATCAACATCTTTATACATGTGCTAGTTAGTAAATAACAGGTACAGCTCTGCTGATCCCATAATGCAGACTACAGTCAATTTATATGGATTGTCAAGTTTCAGCTGTTTTGTGGATGGTTTTTTAATCATCCATCCATTTTTCATACCTGTTTTTCCCAGTTTTGAGGCCTTGTAAATACTGCATGCTATAGTTTAGCAGCTAGTTGATCTGCTGTTTCAGTAACAACAAATCTGCACAAGGAACATTAAATTATCAGGATTAACAAAAAAAAGCAATCGACATGCATTATGGGGAGCCTTGTGTGTGGAATTTGTATGGTATCTCATTTGTGCAAAGACCCTGAGGAGTGCTGCATTTGGAGTTTGCATGTTCTCTCCATGAATGTGTGGATTCCGGTATTCATCTGAGTGGAGTTTCCTTGTTTTCCTCATGTTTAAATTTCAAATTGCACCATAAAATAATCTGAGTACTCTAATATTTTGTGGCATGTGTCAGTATGAGTGTGGTTTTGTGCATGAAATGCATAATTGTAACAAAACAAACAACAGAAGCAAAAAAAAAGTATGGGGATCCACCCCGTATATTTGAAAAATATGCTCAGTTGCGATTAAATAAACACAAATGAGTAGTCTCATTAGACTCAGTCTAGCAAATCACTGAGATAACATCGGGGAGAATGGCATCTTTATAGCAGGTAGGGAGGAAGAGGCAGGCCTGTGGAGCTGCATTTGGACGTGAGGTCAGGATTAGCAGTGCATGGGAGGGCTGTTAAGCCAGAACCAGAAGTGGAGTCTGTGGAGGAACCGGAAGTGAGGTTAAGCAGGTTTTCCTTTTGTGGGTCAGTAGAGGAAGGAGAAAAGGCATTAGTGCACACTGGCAACCCTTAGTCCAGCATAACAACACATTTATTCAAGCCCATCGACTGCCTCCCAAGTGTATATGTGCGACATCTAAAACGGTGTCCTGTTCAAGGTTGATTCCTGCCTTGTGCTCAATGCTATCCAGATAGGCCTTATCTTGACTTAAATTATGCAGGTTTACAAGATGCATAAACAGATGAAGGAATGACTTTAAATCAAATCAAATCAAATAGCCTTTTATTGTCAATTCACTATATGTGCAGAACATACAGGAGAATCGAAATACTGTTTCTCTCTCAACTCCATAGTACAATAAAATATAAAAAGTATAAAGTATAACATATAAGATAAATAACATTAGAACTTGTAAAGTAGACCAGTGTACAATGTGCAATAGTCATTAGTGCAAAAGCCAATTACAGTAAAAAAAAAAATGAGAAGGTGCATTATAGAGTAGCTTATGAGATATACAAAAAGACAAACAGTTAGCAGCAGATGTAATAATGAATCCTTATATAATACCAGCTGAGGTAGGGTACTTGGTAGATAGTAACTCTTGGTACGGTCCAGGGGCAGGGCGCAAGAGGGGAAGGTAGTGGACAGAGTTCAGCACCATTTTCAAAAGATGATTGATAAAAAAAGTACATGCCTACTTAGGTAAGTGCGGCAGCTTCCAGAAAGAGCTTTGTGTTCAACGCTCTAGAAATGCTGAAAGATATATGCCATTAATTAGCTGCTTAAGGCTATAGTAAATTGGGAAAAAAGGGAAGATATTTCTGCAGTAGGATATACTGTAGCTTTGATAAATAATTTGGCACTTTTATTTTACAGGTCACACAAACAAATTGATGGAAACAGTCTTCCTGTTAAGTTTAAAATACTTTGAGCATATTTATGCACTCAACAAAGGTTTATAGGGTTTATACGGTAAGTTCATTATTGTCACGTGTTCAGACTTCAGTGAAATTCTTACTTGTCTGTGCTAGTCAACATGCGTCATTCTGCTGAATAACAATAACCTGCCAGCAGGAGCAGACAGCTGATTCAATGTATAAGATAACCTTAGCAACTAGACCTGACAAATGTAATACAGTACCATATCAGAAGAATTCTATTTGTAAAAAAAGATTTACTCTGGGGAAAACTAATGCCCTATTGCTTTTTATCATTTCACATATATGATAAAGGGGAAAAATGTCAGGTTGATTGTGTGAATGCTAATAATATGATATAATTTGTTTAAGAACTTGATGGCTTTGTCAGATTGCCCAGTGCTCCTTTTTCATTACACCACTATATTTTGGTTGTGTGTACAGTTGGTATTCCATGTATGACAGTGAAGTTAACTGTTCAGTAGACTGCTGACCGAGAACCAGTCACATGTGAGTTATGAGCTTTCTCTGCATTTGATTTGTTTGGTCTGTTTCCGAAGTTGTAAGACTGGAATACCTTGTGAGCTGAGAGTGTCACAGATTTCACCAATGCAGATTGTGTCCCTGACATGATGTACATGTCAGTTTAGGCACTTGTCAGTGGACAAATAAGATATTATTTAACAGTAGTTTTTAATTCTGCTCATTCAATAATTCCTCAGAATTTTCTTTGGCTTCTGGACATTGATATTGTTTCTCACTTCAGGTATTGCCATTGTGGCAAATACTAAAACCCTCCAAGGGATAAACTGAAATTTTATACTTTGAGTGCAGATTGTCCTCATGACCATGAATTGAATTGGGAATGAATGAAATGAGATGAGTAGGCCAACTGGCTGTTCAGTTGCCTCTTGAAGGCATGTTTACTTAAATATTATCCCATTAATCTGCCTAATTTATGACTGCTACCCAAATATGATTTCTAGTCCTGACCTTATGATTTTTGTTTCTGGAAGAAAGCCTTATTTTAGCAGAAATAAGTAATGACTGTGTCTCATTTTTTTGCATTTTTGTAAATATGTATATATTGGGTTTCAACACAAACATTTAAACATTAATTTCTTTGCTGTTCTAGGTCTGTTTCTTGACTACAATTACAATTAATGTTTTGGCTCTGGTTATGTGTGTTACGTTTTGGTTTTCAAATTCCGGCCCTCAATTTGACTATGAATTTTGTCACACCTATTGAACCTTCGTCTGCGGTGGGTTGGCACCCTGCCCAGGATTGGTTCCTGCCTTGTGCCCTGTGTTGGCTGGGATTGGCTCCAGCAGACACCCGTGACCCTGTGTTCGGATTCAGCAGGTTGGAAAATGGATGGATGGATATTGAACCTTCGTTGTTTATTTTTTGACTTCCTAGTTACAACCCAGCCATTATTGGTTTTTGTCTAATATAAAATACCTTTTCTAAATAAATTCTGCTACTGCTCCCATGCAGTCAGTACATTTTATCATTATTCTAGTGAAGCCATTAAGCTTCTTATTTTAGAATGGCCACTGCTATTGGTGTCAATCATTGCATGTTGTTTTCAATTACTGTGCCTTTTGCCAGTCATGAGATACAGAAATTATGTGATATATTATGTCCTCTCCCCCCAACTATATAAGATGGTGGCACAAAGTTTCTGTCCCCCAAGAACCAGATTGATTTCTTTAATAAAAAATTCGGACATGAGCGTCAGTAGGCTTTGCGCCCTAAGAATCAAGTTACCCAAACTATTCTATGAAATTTCAGTAATTATTTACTGCTCTGATGCTGATCTTTCTGGTGATAAAATAGATCATTGTGATAGTAATTGACAAGAAGAATTCATAATTAATTGCAGAATTACAGTATTTAAGGGTGCCTCTAGAGTGCCTGTTTCTCTTGCATGATTTGGCTCAAAAACTATTCAGCACATCGTCATCTCAATACAGGCTTAGGTTTCAAGTTTGGTGTTCCATCCAACCATTTTAAATGTTGTGCTTTTCAGCATTCTGGGTTTCAACTTTTATTGCTTTTACTTTTCTATTATCTTCCATCCTATTGTAACAAGAGAATCTAATTCATGACAACTTGATGGCACCACTGTTAGGTTAGTTCGATGTGACCAACCCCCTACCACCACCAAAAAAAGACGTTGCATTTGAAGTGGCAACAGGTGGCCAAAGGCTCGTTGAGGAATACTCCAAAATGAAAAGACGAAGACCATCAGTCACTGAATACCAAAAAACGAAGAAAAGGTGAGGTAAACTAAATACAGAGGTCATTGCATAAATCATGTTTTTATCACTACAGCGTGATGGCATCACTATCACTGTTAGCACAAATGAAAGCCACATAAAGTCGCTATGCTAGATTGTAGGATGTGCAGAGTTAGCCTGCAGGCTGTTAACTACCCGCGTGTACTTAGCCCCCTGTATTTTCTTTTCTTCATATGCATAATGGTGCTGTTAGACATTATAGACATCACCTGGATGTTCATCACCAGGTTCTGTAGTGGTCAGAAAGGTTTTAAGGAAAAGATTGCGCTTTCAGCCTGAAGGTACTGTAATCTCACAATAATTTTCTAATTAATCTTACCAGCCAAGCATAGCTCCATAGCCATATTAAGGCAACAAGGAATATGCCTCAGGATTTGATTGTGTTTATATCCCGAATCATTTAATAGCTGCAATCAGTGATGGGGACAGTAATATAATAATAAAAGGTAATAAGGGGAACTACTTAGATGTATTTTATATCACTGTCATTCAGGTGAATTTATACAAGAAGTACAGTCGCTCTCAAAAAACACACGTTCCTCAGCTATTCTGGACAATGTTATGCCAGTCCTTAAATTTCTTTTAAAAGTGTTATGTTTAAGTGATATAATTTATAATGTACATAGCTCCAGAGATAATTGTGTTCTTTAATTTATTCTTACATTCATTTTGCATTTGTTTTAAAGCACCTGTTCACGATATTTATTATTATTATTATTAACGCAGTCATTGTCTAACCCACTTAGTCCTAAACAGGGTGCTGGAGCCTATCCCTGCTTGCATAAGGTGAGAACAAACCCTGGACAGAATGCAAGTCCATCTCAGGGCAAACACACACACACATGCACGTACGTATATGCACACACACACACACACACACACAAACACTAGGGCAACTTTAGTACCACCAGTCCACCTAACCTGCATGTCTATAGACTATGGGAGGAAACTGGAGCACCTGGAGGAAGTCCATTCAGATGTCAGGAGAACATGTACAATCCACTCAGGGAGGACCCAGGACATGAACCCTGTTGTCCTTACTGCAAGGCAGCAGCACTATCACTATGCCAGTGTGCCATCCTATTGTTATTATTAATATTTATAATTACCTTATCTGCACTTTGCACATGTTTAGTATGCCATTACTTCATATTAAGGCATCTGTGTTGTTTTACTGACATTGTATGCGCATTTATTTTGGTCTGGTGCTTTTTTTTCCCTCAGTGATGATCTTTACTTTAAGTCCCCACAAGGGCTTGAAATCTCACTGTATTCACATGTCTGCTGTCCATCTTGGCTTTTAAAATTAGCATTACTTTAGAGCAGAGGCTGTATATTTAAATATGATTTTGTCATCTCTTTTATCTGAATGCCTTTACTTGAAAGCTGTCCACTTGTGGAGGTGCCTACTCTGCATCAATAGTACTAGCATAATTTATTTAATTTGCTGATCTGCCAAAAGCTAAATAAACAGAACACACAAAGCATATTAAGGGTCCCAGTAGAGCAAATAAAGATGCCACCGCCCCCCCCTTCATTCTAAGACTCACCAGTCTTGATGATCTACAGGTATATATTCATCCTGTATAAAAGCATCCTTTTTATTTGCAGGTGTTTCAAGTTTTATTGACAGTAAACGGAGAATAAATATTTAGACTGTGATGCTCGTGGTCATAAAGGGAACAGCATCACTCACTGAGGGGGAAAGAGAATCACATCTTTCTCCAATGAATCATGAGTCACACTGCCCAGGGATTTTTACCTTGTGAGAAGCAAGACCAAGTCTTCAGTATAGGGAGCCTCCCCACAATAGTAAGTGAGGATTATTGATCTCACTGCCCAGACAGAAGGTGTTATCTGACAACTCAGCCATTCAAAAGCTTTTCAAAGTGAGCAGTTGTACCCGAGGAGACATGTTAGCCAATGACAGCCCTGTCAAAAGGCGCCTCGATGCCCAAACACCCTTCTGTGCGTACACATTGGTTAGCTCTCTCTCTCTCTCTCTCTCGCTCGCTCTACCTCACACTGCTTTGCTGAGCTACAATATAAGTCACTGTCTCGCCAGCCATCGTATGCTTGCCCTAAACGATCACGTCCGTCCGCCCATCTGAAGTCAGATCAGCTAATCCTCTTACAGTTCAGTGATGTTCAGCGTAGATTAGTTTAAGAGAGCTAAATCAGATTCCAAATGTGCCTCCTTGTTTTGTTTTTTGTTTAGTGTGTCTATTTATTTGTTTTTGCCTTTTCCTCTGACTAAAATGGAAAGGGAATTATAAAGCAAAAAAGGGGGGAACTAAACGCCCAGGACTCAAGAATAAAATTATCTGAGTCCTGACGAGAAAGAGGGAAACCAGAATAGAGACACACCAGTATTGTGCCAGGAGCCCATTACCATGAAGGCTCTCTTACTATTGGTCTTACCCTGGCTAAGTCCGGCTAACTACACGGACAATGTGGGTAATCTGCACTTCCTGTATTCAGAACTGTAAGTACTCCACCTGCTCTCTTACTCTTTTGCATGTGCTTTTTAACGAGCGGAACTACTCTAGCAAGGACGGCAATACATGCTATCGGTTCATCTTGTGTCTTTGTTACCGCCTACAGAACCAGTGATGGATGGCAAGCCGGGTAGATACCTGGATGCAAATGGGTGCTTTACGATGGCAGTGGTGTAATTTGGGATATTACATGGCTCTGGTTAGGAGAAACCGCTGTGCTTGGCCGGCAGAGCTTCGCATCTGTCAGCCTTTTTCTTAGAGAGCCGCTTCACAATGCGCTCGCTGTACAAACGAGCACGGGGATGATGCTGCGTGCAGTTAGAATTTATTTTTCGCGTGCACTTGGACGATCCCGCGAAGGAAATACGAGGAATGGGATCGGCAGGTGCATGCGAAATTAGGAGCTGCTTCTGCAGTTCTTTTGGGGGAGCTGAAAACATTCAAATGATCAGTAGTTAATATTAGGACAGAGCTAGTAGAAGTGGTCACGCTATTAGGTTAATTGTAGAAGGCTTCGTAGAATATATGTTAACTACTAGATCTGTACAGTTGTGCATGAGGATACATATACTGTATGTGACGGTGACAGTTAAATGTGTTTAGCTCTCATGAACACCTCTTCGTAGCTATATAATAGAGCACTTTTCATATGTATCTCTTTGACTGTCATTAGAATGTAACTAGCTCAAATATATAGCACTTTACGTAGCTATCCTATATAGTAACATTCAGATATATCTGTCTCCAATGTAGCGCCTTTATTTAGTGTCTATCTCAAATGTATTGCCTTTCATATGCCTATGTCTCGTGTACAGTGCCTTTTCATTACTATTATATAGCACCTTGCACGTCGTCTGTTTCTTACATAATGCAATTAGGATCTCTTCTTCGTTTCTTTTTTATCATCTCTTATTACAGTACTTTTTAATATCTGTCCATCACTCAGCAAAATAACATATTAGCAAAATATGAGATAGGTGGGCAGTTATTATATGCACTACTATATATCTATATATCATATACTGTACCACCTTTCATATGCATCTATCTCTTATATAATGCCTTTAAATAATGTATTATCTCTTATGTACTGCCTTTTTATGTCTGTATCCAGGACAGTACAGTACTTTTTCATTACTATATTATACTGCACCTTTCCTACCTTATGCCTCTATTTCATTCATAGTGTCTATAGATAGAACGTTATTTGTCCCCTATCTATCTATTTAGTTCTTATATAATTCATTTAATATTTGTATATATATGTGTCTGTGTGTGTGCATATATATATATATATATATATATATATATATATATATATATATATAATATGTATATGTAAGTACTGTATATAATTAGTTTTAAGAACTATGTCTCTTATATAGTGCTTAATACCTGTCCACCTCTTAGAAGTGCATTTCTTAGATGTCTCATAACTCATATATTGCCTTTTATCTATCCACTTCTTATGTATCACCTTTCCTATGTACCTATCACTTGAAGTCCTTTTTCATTCCTATGTATCTATGTCTGGTGTTTGTTTTAAGTGCTCTTGCCTCTTCTGTTTATATTCTTGTCAAACTGTAGCATTTTGGTAGTGAAATATGCATAATAAATGCACTGTATATGTAACTTGATATTCACATATTTAAGTGCATAGAAATATATGTTTGTTGACATTTATCTGCATATTTTTATTGATGCAGATATGCATATTGAAACTGAATTTCTGAACTGAAATGTCCGTTTGTTTGCTTGTTCTGTGTTGCAGTATATATTTAGGAGATACAGTAAACTTGCCTTTTTAAATAGTTGTGGTTGTTTTTAATCATCCTTTGATACTTTTATAACATATGAACTAAATTTGACTCTTTTTAATAGTTCTGTCCTATTTTGAAATGAGTTCAGAAGCTAAAAATAATAAAAATGTGTTACATGTAATGCAAATATATTAATAAATATTATAATGTCTCCTTGCTAAAATCAAAAATTAGCTCCCGGTCTATACCCGTGTGGCATTTGCACTCTCTCTTGGTATTGGCTTTAGTTTTTCTTGTACTTAATTTCCTCTTACATCCCAAAGATGTGCAGGTCACATCGAGTGGCACATTCAAATCTCAGTGTTTGAATGACTGTGTACCCTACAGTGGACTGGCATTACTCACAGGATATGTTTCTGCTTTTTCTCTGATGCTATATGGACTCTGTCACCCTGTAACTCTTTAGTTAGTAATGCATATTGCATGCACTGTTATGTGTAAATGTGTGAAATGTTATATGAATCTCAGAAGCAGGTTCAAAAATTGTGCGATGGATGGATTCCCAGATATAATGTACAGTAATAATCATGATTAAATGTAGGATGGTCAATAAAAAAACTGTAAGAAGCTTTGTTATTGTTTATAAAGCAATCTCTTTCCATTTCCAAGAAAACAATCACTTTGATTTTATTTTTACATTGAATGTTATATTTCAGGTATCTTGATCATCATTTCCAAATTTTCACAGAAGGGCTAAGCTCAGCTACTGAATATACTAACAAAACATCCATCCATTTTTCTAAACCCGTTTGTCCGGGGCAAAGTCTTGGTGAAACTGAAACCTAATTCAACAAGCAGTAAACACAAGGCAGGATCGACCTCTAGACAGGGTAGCAACCCATTGCAATTTGAGCTCACACATAAGAGGCCAATTTAGCATCATTTGTCCACTTAACCTGCAGACCCATGCAGAAACATGGAGAACATGCAGACTTCATGCAGGGATCACCAAGACTAGAACCCAGGTCTGCTTGTTGCGAAGCAGCGGTGCTACCACTGTGCCACCATCATAGTCACAAACCTTCTTATTTCGATTTAGGGTCATAAGAGGCTTGAGCCTGTCCTGGCAGAGCTGTATTTTGATGTCCATTAAAGATCAGGAGGTTTTTCTTCTTCAAAGTCTCTGTTAATGTATCTCTAGATTGTGTGACCTTTCAGTTGAATAATAAATTAAATACTGCTAAATAATTTATCAATGACATACAGTGTGTATTATGCTGCATTATGTAATATTGCAGAAGATTAAAATGTAATTTAAAAATATGTAGTCCCCCACTTTAATTTCCTTTTTTAATCTGTTGTATTGTTACTTTTTTATAATTTGTTTTTCATATTATTACTGGTGCTTTTGTGCTTGATTTCTTTCCAGTGTTTCTAAATGAGCTCAGCTCACTCTCCCTGGCAGTTAATAGTGTAGACACTTTTTATCACAGTCCAAAAAGAACAGGGAGAAGGGGTTTGCTGGCTTCAGATTCCCCTTTGCTACTGTATGTGTGTTACACTAAAATCTTACATTAACTCATATAAGATATTTGGCAATATGTTTGTCTGTGAACCAAGTAATTTATCTCAGCAGATTCAATGTTCAAAATCACTAGAATATCCAGCCTTGTTTCCAAATACAGTACAGTGTCTCTTTACATCTGTTTTGTGGTTTATAGATTGGAGACAAGACAGTGTGATAGAAACATTATTTAACAAGCAGAAAATTACTACATGGAAGAGGTGTCTGCAATGGTCTAGCCTCATTTGATTATTATTTGGAAGCCCCTAATTTTAATTCAGTGCTAGTTCTAGAAACCGCTGTTGACATCTCTGCATTAGACAAGTATCAGCATTGGACTGATGAGTGAAATACAGTGTGTGTGTGTGTGTGTGTACAGCATTACTATGAAACCAGGGATAAATGATTGGAAACTTGCCTATGGTTTTAGTAGACCTTAAAATATCAACATTAGGGCATCCCTTCCCAGGCTCAGACTCACTGACAAAAGCATTTCCGTAAAGGAAATCTTTTTTTTTTTTTTGAGAGAGAATGAAGAATTAGGTATATGTTGCTGGGTTATGAAAAATAGTGATAAAGAAGTTTTCAAAAATAGTTTGATTTGTTTAATGTACAAAACACTGACCAAATAAATGAAAAACCTAAATTGTCTCAAAAGGGCATTAGGCCACCACAAGCAATAAAGCAATAAAGCAATAAAGGTCTAGACACTTTAGAAATGTCTGGAAGTTTATTGGAGGGTTATGACTGCAATATTTAGAGTGTTCTTCATAGAAACACTTGGTAAGGCTCCACTACAGAATCTGTAAGTTATCATCTGGGTTCAGATTTCATTGATCATTCAGTCTGGTGGTGGGATGAATTATTGTCATCCTAAAAGATTGCACTTCCACAAGGGATGAAATAGGACAAATGAGATCCTTCAGAGCTGCTAAACATTTATTTTTTGCTGTGGACCAAAAATGCTTCATAGCCTAAGAGGTTCCTGATGATGATGAGAAATGAGTATTCAGGCCTGTAGATGTCTTTTGGTGTGAGCATGTATGCATTACAAAAATAAAAATGACTACTTTTAAAATACTGCCAGCATAGGGATCAGTGGTTATAACTTCATAGACAATCTGTTAGACATTTACATGTTCCTATCAGATCCATGTGGTGTCCTCCCATATTTCAAAAGCATGCAGGTTAGGTTTGTTTGGCCTTGTACAAGTGTCTGGTTCGTTGGAAATCTCCCACAGCTATTGGAATAAGCAAATGAATGAACTTATACCCTTTTTTTTCTGAACTCCTATGCTTGTTCATTGTCATTTCCCGTGACAATAAGCATTTGGGGGATTATTATAATTGTCACAAACGAGGACTGTCTCCTTAAGATTATTGCAATGAATTTAAATGGAGACAAAATGGCAACCCGTTTTAGATGATACAATGCGCATCAAACAAAATGAAAAGGGGTAAAGTCATTAGCAGCTTCTTTTCCAAGTCACACAGGCTATTTAGAAGTTGCCTCAATACGTGACTGAAACATGGCAAAAGTATAGCCCATTACATACACATTCACTCAAGTGCTATGCCAAGAAATATTGTTCAGGCATTAAAGCAGACAGTGTGTATTATAGGAGTAAAAGGCATGAGCAATCACCAGTGGCATATATTGGGGCCTGGGCAGAAGCCTCAACATTACAATACAATGCCTCTGCTATGTATTTATCCATTCCAGCACAAGAGAGGGTGTTTAATTTAGTATTCTGTGATGCAGAAAAACAAAATTAAACATTTCAATTACCGTCATTTAAATACTCACCAAATGAAATAGTCTGTCTTAGTCAAATATACTGCTGCCCTACTGATCATCCAGAGTAGGACTCCCTTATTTGTATTTCAACTGTCACTGACCAAGGCAGAAATTCTTCACATCTGCTGCCACCTGTTGGCTCTGATCTCCCTTATATGTGTGCTTCTCAGATCACATGACTAAAAAATCCAATCGTATTTCTGAAGGCATTGCATGGCAGAATTTCCTCTGGTCCATCTTGAATGAAGCTGTTAAAGCTATTACTTATTATTAAGTGGCAGTCCTTCCTCAGAAGCATTCCTGGAAATTTGTTTTATGTGAACTTCATCAGTAGGTCAGTCACAACAATGTTGTTGTTTTCAATCAATCTCATTAATGTCATGACAGACTGTATGTATGGATGTATGTGTATGTACAAGATATATACTATACAGGTATATAGTATTGCCTGAGTTACACTTACCTGGTAGTGTGTTACAGATGCCACTTGTAGTGTTCAGGAATGTTGTACCATGGGTAAATTATTGCACTGCACAGCTGCTGCAAACTGAACAACTGCACGGTCTTGTTGTGAGCAGCTCTTTCCACCTCATCCCAAAGACTCTCAAGAGCTTTGAGATCGGGACACTGTGAAGGCCACTGAAGCAATGAAAACTCGCTGCCATGTTTACAGAACTGTTCAGTGATGATGAGTTTTTATGATGTGGTGCTTTATCATGCTAGAAGTGTCCATCTAAATAAAATTTGGCCTAGAAAGTAAGAAAAGATGTGTGGATAACCCTTGTGATATACAGTAGATTTTGTTCATTGTGTGTCAGAGGCCCTTATATGTGCCAGGTAAACATTAGCCACACCATCACAGAGCCGCCATTGGCCTGTACTACTACTACATAGACTACTACATAGACTTATGCTGCTTACACCAATCCTGATCCTTCCGTCAGCATAGTTTGTCTCATTACACATCATTTTTCACTCATCGTTCCAGTTTTGATGTTTTTGTACCCACTGTAGTTTTTTCCTAACAACTCCTGAAATAGTCTTCAGACACATTCAAGACAAAGTCCAATAAACAATGCATTCTGAGAAGACATTCTGCACACCAATGTTAATTTTCGATGTGTTTTGCTTGTATGATTCTTGCCATTCTCCTTTGACCCCTCTGATCCACATGCTGTTTTCTTCCACAGAATGTTTTACATTTCACAACATTCTTGGTAAACCCCTGTCAGCCCATGCTGACAGCTGTTTCGGGCAGGCCCAAAGCAAATGAGGTGCTTATTGCCAACTGTCATGCTGTGCCCAGAATCTTCAGGGTCACTCGTTTTGTCCATTCTAATGCTAAATTGAACAATAAATGATGCCAGAAGTCAGTCTGATTTGTATAACATACTGCTATTACCGTATGTGACAATGTAGAATCTGTGCAGAGATGGGAGAGGGAGTATCTAATAAACTGATAAATTGGTCTATATGTGTATTATAAATTTAAAATGAATACGTGTGTATATGTTGCATTTGTTTTCTTGGTCTGTGGGGTTAATGTAGAGTGATGCCTCATTGGTTATCGGCCAAGCAATGTTTCCATCGTTTGTTCTGTAGTTGTAAGCAATGACTGGACATCATGGCATAGATGGTAAAATTACCCTCTCTTCTCTCAGGCAGTCAGTATCCCTACCAAAAGGCATCTGTTAAAATCTCCAAAACTCTTATGAGCTTCTGTAAAGGGAGTGGGTCTAAATACTGCTAGGAGACAAATGGAGGACACCCTAGGGTGACTTATTTATGGTATGCTTGCTCAATAGATTGTCGTCGTAACACACACAACAAATAATACACATTGAGTAGAACTGAACACATGGGGAATGACAGCAGATTTTAAGTCTTAAAGCTGAGTTGCTAAATTTTCACTTTGCCTAGCAATCAAAAAATTGAAAAGCCATTGATTTCTTTAGAAGGAATAATAGAACTGCTATACAGAGCCTCAAAACTTTCCCACCATCCCCCTTCACCAGATTTTCTCTGACCATTGTTTTGTTCTACCAGCAAATTAATGCAGTAGAGCGCTGATCCTTTTGCAGGATTACATTGCTGTTTATACCAGAGTAATCTCAAAATAAAGATTTAGCTTGTTATAATGGCTTTTAAGGTCTCAATAAGGAAGTTCAACTTTGCCTTTCATGATACTGCAAATTCCCTTTTCACATTGCTTAGCCTCCCTGTCGTTATAATATCATGGTTAATTGGTGCATAACATGTACTGGATTTAATTGCAATGTGTTACCTTGATTTCTCACTACTGTGCAAGTTCATTGCATTTGTAATTTCATCATAAAATAATCATTCATACAGGAAGTAGAGAAGGAAACAGAATCAAATGTTTTACTAAACCTTTTATCAGTTCCAGGAGGCTATCTGAACAATATTCATTACAAGACATGAACCAAACCCACCAATCATGCACGTCTATTACGTGGCTCACCCACCAGTGCAGTTTAGTCAATAGGCAACCTAATATGAATTACTTCGGGATGTGAAAGGAAAACTGCAGGATCACATGCACAGTAGAAACCAACCGTAAATGGGACATTACTATACAAAGCCCAGTCTCACTCCTTCAGTTATACAGTATGGCACTAATTTTGACAGGCCAGTTCAGCTAGCAAATGCAGTGAATCTTTGTAAAACAGCAGAAAAGTAGAGTACCTGGAGAACATCCTCACAATTGTTAGGGGGATATGTAAACTCCAGCCTGGTCCCTGAAGCTGTGTGTTTCTCTCTTAGTCTGAGAATAACCAAGTTTTCTGCAACTACTATATCTGTTTGGCCACTAGAGGAAGTCTTTGTAATGCTGCAGTCCAAATCCACTGTGCACTGTGTCTTATAGAAAAATGTGAACAAATGAAGAATAACTTGAAAGGCGTTTATTATAGGAAGACAATCTTTGAGGTCTTGTGTTTATCACTTTTACTGGAAAATGTGTTATTTGGATGTTTTTTGTCATATTTTGTTATTCTTATGACATGTAACATGTACCCTTCATTTGACTAACATCCCGTGCAGGGCCAGATTCTTGTTGCTGTTCAAGTTATCTCCCAGAATTTTAACATTGGATTAAGAAGATTCAGAAAAACGAATGGATGGCTATGTAACAGAGTGAGTTAGTTGGTAATTGCAACTAGAGTGTGTCAGTGTATGTCCACCATGGTGTTACTGTACATGACTAATCAAACACCGTTTTTGCTGGCATGTCCTTTTCTTAGCATAAACATCTCTCAAGTCAAAGCTCTCTAATTTCACCACCTTTGTCATCTTGCTCTGTCCCACTATGAGGATGCTTTAAATATAAACTGGCTTGGCATGCTCTGCCTGCACTCTGTCAAGCGTCTCCAGGGAGGAGCTAACACTCAGTGCAAACCTGCGAGTGTCCAGATGCATTATTTATCACGCAGCAGCGACTTTTAACAAGTGAGCCATGGGGAACCATAATGTTTATTTCTTGTCATTTTTATGTTTTTGCTTCAATCCTCTGCTCAATGCTTTAGGATATGTGAAAAGGAAAATCACAAGTTATTCTTATTGATAGCCTGGTCTCTACTCTGCTCACTCAGATGAGAATGTCCAGCAAGTGCAGCTAAATGAAAAATGACAGGCCAAGGTGAGAGGGCAACATTTTCTGCTAGTCACCAAACTGGTGATTAAACTGTGCTGCCAAATTATTTATGTGGATCTTATTTTAAAGGGTTCTTTATGTGCCACTCATTCTGCTGCAGTTTATTGATTCCATATTGCAAATATTCACAGAATTTTAATGTGAGCTTCTTTTTGGAAGGTGCATGTATACAGGATCTGGGGAGATCACGGGCAGTCCTTGTGCTCTTCTCAAAGTGAATGGCTGCAATGGTGAAAGAGACTTGCTTATTTACATGTGCAACAGTCAAGAGAGCGTGAATCCAATATGCTTAGACTGTTTCCCTACAGGCCAGACAAAATTTGATTTAAATATATTTTACAATCTAGCTTGGAATGGGAAGGAGATGTAAAGTGTACAAAAATGTAAGGGCCAGTGCTGCTGCATCCCAGCTCCAAAGTCTTTTGTTCCACATTTGGCCCGGTCACTTGATGTTCTAAGTTTGAGTCACAGGCTCCAGAATCTAAATCTGATTACTGGTCCATTCACTCTCATGTCAAGTTTGCACATACAGACTGTATTAGTGTAGCCTTTTCTCTAGATACTCCAGCTTTCCTCATACAGTATATACTTGAGTAGCTTAATCGGCAACTCTAAATTCAGCACAAATGTCCCCATCCAATGAATTAGTGCCCCATCCAGAGTTGGTTCCTGCCTTGCACTCAGTGCTGCCAGGTTTCCTATTGTCTTCAAGTGCATAACCAGCAGAAAATGAAAGGATAGTTCTCATTATTTTTTCTTTTCCCTTTTGACAATCATGAGTTTTTTTTTTACAGTACATTTCTGCTGAAGTATTTTGTTTTTGATACCTACACCTCAATGAAAGATTTTACAAGACTATAATAGTAACATTAGTAGTATACATTTGAACTTTCTAGAAGGAAGGTTCAAGATTTGATAAATATATATATATTAAAATATAACATACTGTAGGTGTGGGCCCATCTTAAAAACCACAGGAGAGGCAAGGAGTGTGGAGTTGAATTTCAAAGCCACTTTCTGTTCAAGCTTGAGAGAGAGCTCTCCTTCAAGTGCGTAGTCTAATTAAAAGCATCACTTTATGCCACGCATGTAATATTGGTGTTACATTATGAAATGAATCATTTGTGAAACCAGCCTGAATCATGCCAAGGCCCTGCATGAAGTCTTAATTATTCATCATGCTATGGCCCACAGATTACAGTAAGATACCTAATTAAAAACATAACTTATACACCATGAGAGACTGGGCTCATCTGAAGAACAATTGGACAGCATTTTGTTTGTTTGTTTTTTTTTAGTTTTTTGGAGGGATTTTCATAGAATAAACAAGGATGTCCTGAATTTGTGTTAGTGGTAAACATAACAGAAATCTTTCTGTTGGCAGAGCAAGACAATATGCAATAGTTATCTGCCAAAGTCTTGTTTTGTACTGTAGATTTTACAATCAAGTGAACTACAGTAAATCATGCAAAATTGCATGTATTTTATATGTTACATTAAAGATTGCAAATACAGTATATACTGTATACAGTGCATAAATGATACTTATACAGTGTACACAGGGTAATATACTTACAAAGTGTATCCTCAATACATCTTCAGTATAAATATATGTAATACATACAGGATGTATAGAAACATGAGGAACAGTACACATTTGTTACATACAGAATGAATATGTGATGCATACAAAATAGATGTGCTGTACACTGCACACATGATGTACATATTCAGTACATACACGATACATACTGTATGCCATCCTCCATTTATTGAGTCCTTTTTTTACAACAGCATTTTAGAGGACCTCGAGTACAAGGTGGTACCCAACTATGGATGAGATACCACACTATTGCAGGAGCAAATTTATGCACATCCATACAGTATATCCACAGCCACACATATCAAGCCAAAGTTTCCTTTAAGTTGGACATCTTGGTTATGAACAAGTAAATCTGAGTGTCACGATAGAAAACACGCCAGTACAAGTAGAAAATTCAAAGTCCCTCCAGATGTTGATCTGGCCTGGAACTGTGATACAGCAGTGCTATCCACTGCAAAGACACATGCCCAGTCCTGGGTTGATTACCCAATAAACTAAGAAGTGGGTTTATTAAATAAAAGAATTTAATGATGGATATATTTGTTAGCACATTCATGCTCTTATAAGTAGATTTATTTCAATATGTGAAACTGTACCTCAGCTTCTGAGTGCATGTGTTGTGGCCACTATGGGGTGTTGCAGACCCTCAAGCTCCAGGCGCAATTACACAGACTTCATTCTGGTTTCAAATAGATGTTTCTATTTAACAAAAGTACCTCCCACGGGTTTGTTTTCTTCAAAATTGATACAATTGCAATTCCTCGTTTCCTCCTCCATGACTTCCAGGCAAGCCTTGTCGAGCTTCTCCTGCCCCTTTTGCCCTGGGATGTGTGATGTGCTACCTTTTCAGGCTAACCTGGAAGTACCTCTAGTGCCTAATCACTGCTTATAGGAAGCAATTCCGGGTCAGACGGAGCCATCCCAAGGGAGGGGGAATCACCGTATACTAGCACCCCCTGATAGTACCCTTGAAACCCAACAGGGCAGTTCTACGGCACCACATCTCCCATGCTTTCTTGTGGGTATCCAAATATACGTAAATTCACCAGAAGGGAGCTTATTTGAATGCAGGAAAGCAACATAAGAATGGTAGGTAGTCTCCCCGTGCCCTACTGGCCTCCCAACCTGGAAAAGGAATGCTAACCATCCCAGTCTGGATGTACCCTCAGAGTTCATCTGCTACACTGGCCTCCCAGCCAGGGAAAAGCCCCTTACGCCAGCCTTGCCGGGTCTTCTGTCCCATTGCTGGAGACCATTGATTATGTCAGCCTCCTATCCAGGTAAGGGAATGAAGTCCACCTTCACTGTAATACACATCCATCTTTGACAATGAAAAGTTTAGATATTCGCCCATCCATCCATTTTTTATTTAACTCTAAGATCACAGGTGGCTAGAGCTTATCCCTACTGTATCATACTCAAGACACCCCTCTACTGTTGAGTACACTCAATTTTGCACCCATACTCATCCATACTCCGTAGACTGCATATGTCTGAAGAAACATTCTACACAGACACAGAGAAGACATGCAGCCTCGAAAAAGAGATCTGGGGCTTGGAACTTAACTTGTCTTCTGGAGCTGTGAGGGGTTAGACCTAACCAATGTGCCACCAATTCACACCAATCATGTTTGGGCAACGCAAATAAGCAAATGCTTGTATAGATTCTCTCAGTAAAACATATTTTCAGTTACAGTATTGTGATAAACTTCCAATTTAGGTTGTCCCCCTGTCAACTATTCTATACACACAGGTATTTTCAGTAAAACATTAAAACCAAGCTAAAAAGAGAGAATTTAATCTAGGTACATAATCAGGGTCCAAAGCCCACTATGACACTTGTGGCTCTTTATACCACGCTTTTGAGAATGCACCTGCCTTTATGTCTCTCATTTCCCAGAAGTGCTACAATTATACAGCCCAAGGAGAAGAAAACTGTTTCCAGGCCGTGGCACCATATGCATTCCCCCCACGTGCATTCATACATTCATTCATTCATTCATCTCATTCTCAAGGCTTTTTGACCCTTGTTTGGAACAATTCTGTGTTTTTAGTTTTTGACTCAGGAAATGAACCTTCAATTTGGTCGGTGCCAGAGGGCCATATGTGAGTCACGGTTTAGAAAGGCATCCACCTGGAGGGTTCTGTGGAACAACAATAGGCCTAAAGTTTCAAAATTGAAACCCGAAGGCTTGTCAATGGATGATTACCAGACTTGGCAGCTGGGGAGCAAGTAGTGGAATTGCAGCCTGTCAATGGTCTGAGGCGCTCTGAAAAAAACATCCCTTGAGCAAACAGTATATTTGGTGTTTGCAAAAGTTGAACATGTCGGCAGGTAGAAAGTTGAAAGAAAATTTGGTCATCAGTCACGCAGAAATGAAAACTGAATACTTTACACTTAGGTTCTTAAAATTAAATAATAAAATAATTTTATTTGTACGTGGAGTATTTTGAGTTCAGTGGCAAATGGCCTTGGCCTCTCATAAATGTTTTTTCTTCATAACCCCATGCGAAGAGCTATGCTGCATTTGGTAAATTGAAATTGTGTCTGAATACTTTTATTTGATGTGATTTGTTTTCTACTTTGATGTTGTTTTTGTTCACTTTGACTGCCAAGTTTTTACATAAATGCTAAGGTTTAATAATCTTGGGGTTTGTTAGTGTTCAAAAATAATGAAAACTAAAGGCCATTATATTATATCGCTTACAAAGAAAATTTTCACACTAATGAGAGAGTAGTTTTTGGATAGACATTCTGAGAAGGTAACAGCAGCCAGAAGTGATCTCGGCAGTGTCCAAGGTCAAGCAGGTACCAAGCAGTGGGGTGCATTCATACATCCATCCACACTCACGCATAACTGACCAGTCTAGAGCCAGCAGGTCATCCACCACAATTGTCTTTGGGATGTGGAAGGAAATGGCAATTTCAGGAATGAACAAAGCAGATACCCAAGTATTATGCAAATTCTTGACTGGTAGGGTTTTCATATCCACTGCCCTGGAGCTCTGTGGCAGCAGCATTAACCGGTGTGCCACATCCTTCTATATAAAAGCGGTTGGGATTATCCTTCCGTCCCGTGAGTGCTACGCAGGTGTGGAGTTTCACACACGCCCGTCCATTTTGCAATGCATGATGGGATTTGTAGTTTCGTTTTTCCAGGTAAAAGATGATTTTCTACTCCAGACTGTGTGATATCTTTTTCTTCTTTCTTACTATATAAAAGCGGTCGGGATTGTCCTTCCGTCCCGTGAGTGGAAAGCGTAGCGGTATTCCGCTTATCACAGACTTACTACTTGCAGCTTGCGGTACGAAGCGACATGATGTGAGTTCTGCTGCTCCCATCGTTCCCTTGCTTTTGTGCGCGATGCGCTGGAAAAATAGACAAAATTATGTCTCTGGAAATAATTAATGTTGATGGAGTACAAATGCCTCACCGCGTAGTAAATACCAGGGGGGTTCAAAAGGGCGACCTCAATATAGAAAAAAAGTTTAAATTTCATCACAAAAATAACAGAAACTACGAGTATTAAAGTAATACCGCTCAAATGCAATATAACCAAATTAATGAGTTTGTATAAAATATCAAATTGATCTACATATTGAATTGCCTTAAGAAGTGGTTAACTTAAAAGTCGGTTGCCTTAAAAGGCGGGTCAGCCTAGTATTACATAAAACTTGTATATATACTGTAGGTTAAAATCTATATCAAGAAAGTCAGATTGGATATGTAGGTTACCATCTATAGGAAAAAGGTCAGACTGGATGAAGTGTCTATGCTTCTTCTAACCTACTTATCCTGCTTAGAGCAATTGGAACTGGAGTCTGACTGGGTGGAGTTGGGTATAGGCTTTCCACATGGCTCCTTCATACCAAAGATGTACTTGTTTAATGTGTAATTTTGATATACATGAGTGTGGCCTATGAAGGACTAGCCACACCAACCCCCAGTGAGTCTGTATAAAATGGTTTAAATAACTGTTAATCAATGTGGACACATTTTGAATTTTTTTTTTGCAATGAACTTTCATTGTCATATATGGAGTATGCAAGTTGATATCTTGATTTTGGAGTGCACACAAACAAACAAAATCAAAAATAATTAGTGTAATATCAGTGTGGAGCAAATGATTCTCCAAATAATGGACCAGTCTACTGAATATTAACATTAGCCATTGATTTCAGATCAAACAAAACTGGAAAGAAATTAATGTGTAGCCTAGTAGCTCAAATTGTATCCAAATGGCAGTGCCACAAATCAAAATCACAAATACCTATTAAAAATAATACATTGGATAGCTGATAAAATGTTAATTAAAGGCCTAATGCTAATCACTTTACCCAAATCGAGATTGTAGAGGGCCAGAGCCTATCCTGGTAGGACTGTTCATAATAAGGCAGGAACCAACCCCAGATAGGAATTGACTCCATCATACACAAGTTTGCGTTAGTTTACATTAATTTATGCCACTACATAAAATAGCAATGTGCAGAGGCAAGAGAATCAAATATTTTTTTCTCATTTAGCTGATCAATAATGCTCTCCAAGTTTTGAAGCTGTGATAAAATGTCTGTACAGCAACATAGCTTGAGGCTTATTATAAGTAAACACATTGAAACAGAAATAAAATAAAGTAGTAACTTCTTACACCTACTACAGTCATACCATTTCACCAATCATCACTCTTTTTACAGTTATGAAAACCTATCCATGCCACAAATTAACCCATGAGTATGAAAGACATAATCATAAAAAGCATGGATACAGTTAATAAGGAAGAGAACAAGTGCAGTGCTGATGCTCTTTGCTAACAGCATCACCAGTCAACTGGCTACTTGGATTACACCCAATCACGTTTTGTGTTGTCCTACTGATTTAAAAATCTGCACACTGTATATCATGATTTAATACCATGTAACAACCTGCTGGATGACAGATCTTATAATGTTTACCTACTAACTATTCAACAGTGACAATCTTTTAACATTTGTTTAGCATTATGGGAAAATAGTGCCCAAGTTGCTGTGATCACACATCTTCCCCAATATAATGCTTGTTAAAGAACAACTAAACCTTCTGACCATGTCTGCATGCCATATACTGTACTAAGTTGCAGCCGCTAAATTTGTTGTTTAAAGGAGCAGGTTATTTGCCTTAAAGTGCAGATGTTCCTAAAAAAGTGGCCATTAAATGTGTTTATGTCAACAATTTTACACTGGACTTTCTATTTTTTATCGTTTTTGAAGACATTGCTTGATTGACTGAATATCTGCCTTATCACTGATTTTGATTCTTGGTACAGTCACTGCATCGAATTTGAATGTCTCTCCATGTTCACAAAGATTTTCTTTGAGCATCTTGTGTACCCCCACAGCTCTTATATTAATTGTTGTCTCTGAAATACCAAGTGTGTGACTGGGTTCAATAAGACTAGGGTGCTACCTTGCTCGCCAAGGTGCTGGGATACGTTTTTGATCTTTGCCACCCAGTAGCAGAAACAATTCAGTTCAGGAAATGTATGGATAATTGAATGCATATTTACATTTGCTACTTTTTTTTTTTCTTCAAAATAAAATCTTAGAGTAACACTGCTGTGAAAGAACCACGCCATTTGTATACTGTAGAGCTTATTTGCATATCTGAAAAGTGAATGCTGCCAATGTTTGTCAGCTGTTTAGTTAAACATACTTTGAAAAAACTGAGAAAAAAAATAGAAAAAGTTAATGCAAAACAGAAAAGGATTTACAAACTACCAGCTGTGATCTTCAAGCCATCCTTAAGAAATGACTGAATGAGCTACTTGCTAATCCAGGGAAACCAATCGATTGAATGGTCTCCTGGCATGTAGTCCTAGCTGCCGCCATACACATCAGGGTGTCCTGTTGAACAACTGCCTGCTGCCTCCATATGTATGTATATATAATAGAGTGATGAGTGTCAAGCAGCAGCTTCCACAGCCCTCTGCCCCTTTGAAGGGTGTGCACCAGACAGCTCCTCTCATGGGTTCTGTTAGCATAGCATTATGATTGGTGTAGTGGTTAAGGCTTTGGACTTCAAACCCTGAGGTTGTGGGTTCAAGTCCCGCTACTGACACTGTGTGATCATGAGCAAGTCACCTGACCTGCCGGTGCTCCAATTAGAAAACCAAAAGAAATTTATCCAATTGTATCATAAATGTTGTACATTGCGTTGGATAAAGACGTCTGCTAGCTATGTAAATGCTAGCTGTTTGAACTAGGTCATTTGCTGGGAGGTTTTGGTATTGAATGCTAAGGATGTCATGAAAGACCATATTGGTGTAGTATGGCAGTGTGGCAGGTCTTAGACAATCAAGAGTACATTTTAACAAATGTTCAGAATCACACATTTCACTTTATTTTGATCTGGTGAAGAATGTCAGTGCTTAAAAAACTACTGCAGTTCCAACTGTGGATTGATCAATTAAGTCACAGAAATGCTTTTTCCTTTTGTACAGTAATTCTGTCAAAGACACCTTTTTCTTTCAGGTATGTGGAGTCGTGAAAAGAAAGTTGAATTATTCATATGAGAATACCTGTTTGACATATGACAACACCATCTGTGTTAAAATGACAATATTGTATAGCATAGCTGGCACAGCTGTACCTATTTATTAACTAAAAAAAATCATCTTGCCATGGCTGAGCAGATTGGCATGAGTTGGTGAGTAAGTCCAAAGACTTACACTTGACTAGTCTGGTGCTACTCGCATCCATGGAGAGGTAACTGAGTCGTTCACACCCAGGGAGGTATAGTTATCTTCCCACAGATTAGGGCGGTTTTTTTAAAGTCTTCAGGTCCCAAACTGCAAAAAGAAAATGATGGATCAGCCCATCTGCTCTGTCCCTAAGGCCCTTAAACATCACCTTCAGTGAAAACCGAAGAAAAAAGCAGGAGTAATGTAACCTATAAAATCGTTACTCTGTTTATTCTTTTTGCATGAGGAAAAAAAAAATTGTGCTTCCACTAAGTGCTGTTTGCCGGCAGGAAATGATCAATAGACAGATGCATAAGAAAGGTGGTATAAATAGACAGAAAAGATGCCATAAGATAGGTAGACATAAAGGAGTTGTAAAGACAGAAATGAAATGGGCTGTAATAAATATGTTACATATGAAAAGTGGTATACTGTTCAAGTTTATTGCCTTGTCTGTATAGTACATTAAACTCTTACTTGCATGTCTCTGTGAGAGTACTGACATTAATAAAAGGCCAACAACAGTCCAAAAGAAAGACAGCAAATATAACAAGATGGATAGAATGTAACCTATATACATAGTATACAAAATACAGTGTATAACATGTATAAAAAACATATTTGATATTGGAGCATAGGAGTGGCTGCTATAGAACAGCATTCATACCAGTTACTTGTGGATAAAACCACCTCTGAATCCACTGGTACAAAAGGAGTATATATGTATAAAAGATGCTATATAATATAGATATGAAAGGTTCTACAGTATTTAATTAAAACATAAACATGAAATTGGGCGGCACGATGGTGCAGTGGGTAGCGCTGCTGCCTTGCAGTTAGGGGATGTGGGTTTGCTTCCCAGGTCCTCCCTGCGTGGAGTATGCATGTTCTCCCCATGTCTGCGTGGGTTTCCTCCGGGTGCTCTGGTTTCCTCCCACAGTCCAAAGACATGCAGGTTAGGTGCACTGGTGATTCTAAATTGTCCCTAGTGTGTGCTTGGTGTGTGTGTGCGTGCCCTGCGGTGGGCTGGCACCCTGCCCGGGTTTTGTTTCCTGCCTTGTGCCCTGTGTTGGCTGGGATTGGCTCCAGCAGACCCCTCGTGACCCTGTAGTTAGGATGTAGCGGGTTGGATAATAGATGGATGGATAAACATGAAATTATTTAAGATACACATGATGGTTTTTCTATAACGCAGAAAGATACAACAAAGTGCTATAAGACAGATATGAATCCTGCTTGTTGTTATCATAAAGAGTTAATCTACCTTATAGTGTCATTCATATCTAACATAATTCTTAAATAATTCTCTATTTTTTGATACCTGTTACAAGAAAGTCTCTGTAAGTCTTACCTGGACAGGCAAATTAAAAGCTGCTTGCTGGCTTCTTCAGGCCAAATCTTGAGCCATGGAAAGCAACTATAACATTCCTTAGGGAAAATGTTAGCATTTACAAACTAGTATGAATGCAATTTCCTTTTAGTCCTAAAAGTTGGTCATAATCAGAATCAGGGAGTTTTGTTGGATTAGACATCTGTGGCATGCCTTAGTGATATTTACCAGAGAAGTGTGCAGGATTTGTAATAAAGATGTCTGGGTCTGGTCTTTAAACATGCGCTGTTCACTAGCATGCATTTCTTGCAACGTGAGCAGTAGATAAATGTGTGAGTCCCTCTAGACCTCTTAAAGGCTATCATGGCTGAACTAGGTCACCTTGTTATTTGTAACATTTTTTATATGCTTAGCTGAACCAAACATTTTCATCTGGCATTGAATTTGCTCTTCCCTTCCGACCCTGGGACAGCTCGGAGCATTTCTCCAGCACAACAGATTAAGCTCACTCTTTGTGATGAATGCTGCAAATGTACTTATTGACAGCTGAGTGGTACGCCATTCAAACAGAACTGAAATTGTGTGCATTTAAGCATCACAGTCCCATATGGAGACACTGAGAATAATACTCAAAGGTGCAGGGTTTTTTTTTTTAATTTTCTTTTTTACACAACTCTGTGTTATTCTGCAAAATAGTAATTGTAGTATAGTACTTTACATGTATTTGGCTTACGGAAGAAGGAAGAAAACCCTGAATCCTTCAGTCATTTGGTATAGAATGTCTTTAAAAAGCTGCCCTTTCTCAAGGCCCTACAGCCATTAACTATACTTCTATTCTAAAGCAATCAAAGACTCACATTGATGTGCAAAAAGCAGTGAAATGCAGGCACTCTCTGAAAAGTCACTACATTAAAAGGTCAAGGAGAAAATTAAGTGCCACAGATAAAGGATGAGACATCTGTTTTCTGAAGTTGCTAAGAGAGAGGTGGATCTTAGATTTGGAAGCATTTCTTGCTTCAGAGCATGTCAGGCTAATCAGAATTTTCCCAAGATGTATTCCCTCACCATGCCTTTCTTGATTTGGCCCACTGCAGAAAGGTCTTCAGTTGTACAAGCCCTGCACAAGAAGTCCATTTGCTAGTTCTGATTTTTTTCTTCATTTGCTGTTCATGAAGAAAAAAATGTAGCTATGTTCTGCAATACCGTAAACAAATATATAAAATAGAAAAGATTATCAGACTTCAGTAATATCAAACCTTTTTAATCCAATCCAGGGGCACAGGTGACTGGGTTTAGTGCCCTCAGTCTTGGGTTAATAGCAAGGGCCAGCTCTTGACAGGGTGCCCACTCAGGTGCGTGCACTCACGATGGACCAGTTTAGCTCCCTAACTTCACATAACACATGTCTTTGGGATTTAGCAAAAGACCCAGTAAAAAAAAAAAAAAAAAAAAAAAATACACACAAATGGCTGCCAGCTTCAACCAAGCAGCCATTCTTTTGTTTAAATAGTGCTTTACATAGTAGGCATTGCCATAAAATGAATCTTCAGGCTACTTGGAGAGCCAGGTAAATCCCTCATCTAATGTCAAGCCCCCAGTTGCCCACTTTTAAAGAGAGAGAAGCTGACCTATGTTATATGTAATACGAGTAAACAATGAAAGGTTTAAACAGTTAAATGTTAAAATAATATGATTGAATAATAAACAGTGCCTGTCCAACAAGAGCTGCCTTTCAGTTTCCAAAAAAACCCTCCAGCATTCAGTGAGTTGAGCTGATGTTATGTTGTGTATGTCACATGAATATCACAATTATTAATTGTGTTTGCCCTTCCCAAAAACTAAATAATATAAAATTAAAACCTAATAGAAAAGGTTGGCTCAGACCCAGTAAAATGTACAGTTCAAAACCAGAGAGCACTATAAAGAATAAAATAATGAGTAAAATGTGTGTCGGTCGGCAGTCACATAGTGTGGTCTCAATGTTGTGGATATAGGTCACTGGAGATCAGTAACCCACAAACCTAAGCAGCCGATAATCTCATGAAGATTTTAGCTGTAGCAACGCTGGCTTAATTGTAGTGGGAGTGGTGCCACCAAAATGAAGGAGTGTCCTGCCATTTAGAGGTGGCGCTAATGATGAGATTTAAATTACTATTATTAAGGTGGTCAGAGCATTGGAGGGCTTAATTGCTGACGATGTTGTACTTGTGGCTGCATTCAGCTAGATAATATTGCATTGCTGACCAAAGAAAAAAGAAAACACATGTAACTACTGTGCAGTGCATTGGTTGATATACAGAAATAGTCTAAAACATGTATTTGTGGTGTCAACCCTGAAGTGGATTAAAGGTCTGAGAATGTTATGTCAACAGGAAATTGAAATAACTACATACTATCCTTAGCCTTCATCATAATTAGAAAAAGATATTTTGCTTTCCCTAACCATAACCTTAACATAAACCATCATTAGAAGTTAAAATTATTTATCCATATCTTAGGGGAGCTGTAGCCTGTGGTAACGTCAACAGGTGCCTCTATAGCTAAACCAATGTCAACTAAATGGCTAGGAATTACTGGGTTAGGTATGACAGATGTGTGATCCAACTCCCCAGTCTGATAAAAGCATTTTCTTTACATCCATTTGTATCGAAGGCTAGATGACCAAAACCTTATATCCCAAGCAATGCATATGTTTTTACCATTAAATCCTACTGTATATTCTAAAAGCTAATAAGCAATGATCAGGAAGCCCAGGTGCAAGACAACAATATTTAAAAATGGTGCTGGTTTACATGCTGACTCTGCCCAAAATGAAGACTTGTGATACTCTCAAAACACTCCTGAACCCAACTAATGTTGAGTAGGCCAAAAATAAGTGAAAATAAAAGGCTAATTTCAACAAAATAATAAATTATGGAAGTGTGCTGGGTATAAGAGAGAAATAGTACAAATAGAAGTAAATGAAGACCTACAGCCATATTGGGATTTCAGAACACAGGTTTAGTCTTTGCCTTACAAGTATGCCACCTCCTTCACTTAAAGTACCAAATCATAGCTCAGTCAATATCTTTTCCTTGCCCTCCACTTCCTCTGGCAGCTAATCCTCCAGCCAGACACGTCCTTTTCTGTACCTTTCCTCCCATCTCGCATTCAACTACAGTCTGACTGAAATGGCTTTTTTCAGGATGACCTTTTCTGGATAAATTTTCCAAACACTTAAGGGTGTCTGGATCTCCTGGGTCCTGTGGCTACAACTCCCTCTGGCAGCCCCAGGTTTCTCCATAGTCCCTGTAGTCCTGAGTACCAGAACAGAATTGTCAAATTATATTCATTACAAAACAAAAAATTCTGTATAGTAATTACTCCTGATGCCGAAGGGTCACAACATGTTGTTTGTTGATTAGCATGTACAAGGAAGAATTTCACTGTACTCATAAATGTGACAAAAACGATCGTATTATTAAAGGGTCAGGCCAAACCCAGGTTATCTGACCTTTGTAATGGGTACCAAAACTTATTCTTTACATACAGAGCCTTCCTGCTGTTTCTTTCCTCTTTGCTTTTCTGCTCACTAGGACTGTTCAAATCTGGGATTTACACTACGCGCTTGGCATCCTATCATTTAGCAGAGGGTCTGCCAACCCTGTTAAACATTGGGTCAACTGCTTTCTTGCATACTGGGCAATATGACATGAGTTCCAGCAGGATTCCTATCTTCTTTGTGAGCAACCTGTGCAACCACCATTTCAGGAGCACCCTATGCAATTGTGGGCCATAGCACTTCATATAGAAGGTAGACCAACTACTTTAACTGACCCATAAAGGCCATTGATTGGGAACTTCCTTTCAGAGTAGTTTATGGAAAAACCACTGTTCTGTACTGTTCACAATAAATTGCAACCCTAGTCACTATAAGGTCTTCAGTCATAGGCTGTTATAAAATAAGCAGAGAGTAGAAAAATTGAATTGAAGTTGTAGTACTCTCTCAGTCCCATGTTTATTGTCTTAAACAGTCTGTCCTGCCTATATCAAGAGATACAAGGCTGAAAAGAATAAAAAGCCTCTTGATTGATGTTTAAGAAAAATTCAGTAACACCCCAAATGGTTTGGCTGTTGTAGCCATCAGCAATACCCATCGAACTGAAATACCTAAAAGAACAGCAAACCTGAGGGCTTTTGATATTTTATGATGCTGTCTGGCCTGCCAATCAAGAAGAGCAGCAAAGAAGTTAACATTCAATGTACAATGTAAAATACTTAAAGCTTCATCTGGCCCACACTCTGTGAGGGTCTTTCAGACTGGTATATACATTATAGAGTAAGGCAGTGAAGTTTCACTTGAACTACTGGAAACTACAACTTGGTTAAGATCATTTAACTTGCTTGTGCTTTCCCAGTAGTGATGATTGTCACTATCATTTTGGGATGATGTCTGTTGTTTCTCTGGATTCCACCGTTGCCATAGGACATGTAAATTAATTTATTAACAATTGAAAATTGACCCAGTATAAGTGAGTTTGGGCATGAGCATCAGTGTGCCCTTTGGTGATGGAGTGTCCCATCAAGAGGCGGTGTCCTCCACCCAATGCTTCATCCACACTATAACAAGTTGGTAAATAAGGTGAAGATTTAGATTCCTCAAAGAAAAGCATAATACAGTAATGTACTATAGGGAGAAGTAAGTCCTTAAATACCTCCACTAGGCAAACAGAACAATTCTGGCCTATTTTCCTGTTATTCCTTTCTTTTTGTATATTAGTTCTAATATGCATATGAATGAACATTTGCTCATCCAAAATCTCAGAGTTAGGAATGATAATCCACTTATCGTGAAGATGCTTTCTAATTCTCAGAGGATTTAATGAGTTTTGGCTCCCATTTATTTCCAGGCATGAAGATTAGAAAGCATAGACCTACAAGCGCACAGACTAGCACAATAAAATCATCTATGTGCTTGCTGATTTACATATTTTTCAGTAATGCTTTTGAAATTTTGAAGCTCCCTGTGATGCCTGTCAGGTATTTTATCAAAGGACAGCACTGTGGAGGAGCAGGTGTCACTGCTGCCTCATAATATTTGGACCTGTTTCAATTCTTTGGTGGGCAGCTGCTTTGGGAAATGTGTTTGTTAACCCTGTTTTCATTTACTCTGGGAATGCCAGTTTCATTCCCAGTCCAATGAAATGTTACTTGGTGAATTTCAGTTTCTAAGTGAGCCATTGTGATTTTGTCTGTGTGTGCCTTATATGGGGTCAAATTTTGTTTTTGAGGTACTGGTTCTAAATTAAATTGTGGGATCCAATTTTGTGTAAAATGTGTAAAAAAAAAAAAAATACAGTATAATGTATTTTCATATTAAACATGGATTAAATATATATTATTTGTGGTCTTAAGTAATGCTTTAAAAAGATATTGTAATTTGCTAGATATACATTTGATGTGCAAAATGAATTAACGTGGAAATAAATCTTGTGTAATAAAATACACACTCTTTGATCTTAAATATGCTCTGTTTCCTGTAGGGAGTGCTCAGCAGTACAGGTATTGATTTAAAATAAATTAACTAATATATACAGCAGGGGTGTCGAACTTCAGTCCTGGAGGGCCGCAGTGGCTACAGGTTTTCATTCTAACCCTTGTCCTAATCAGTGACCAGTTTTCACTGCTAATTAACTTCTTTTCCCTTCGTTTTCATAGCCCTGTTTTTAAGGATTCAGGCCTCTGAATTGATTCTTCTCTTCACTAAATGACAGCCCGTTATTTAATTCCACAGCTTGTTGCTGCTCTCATTCTGCCACAGCAGACATTTCCAAATCTGTTGATTTTTCTTTTTTTTTCTAAGAACACCGTTAAAATGTTTGGGTGACCTGAGAGATCATCCTTACTGAGACCTTCACCATTCTTTATTTTCTGATATTGTGTGATGAGCACAGGTGAGCTAGTTAGGTGGCAGCTTGTTTCTTGTCTCATTATTGTTTGGCTGCTAATTAAGGAAAAAGAGACAACTAAGGGGCCTAAGTCAAGTTAATTAAAACAAAGGTGAAGGAAGTTAATCAGCAGTAAAAACGGCTCACTAATGGTGAAGAAGGCACCTTCAAATTGCAACTTGATGTTATTTTGGAAACCTGAGGTGAAATGGAATTGGCAAGCCTGTTGGGTTGAATGGCCTATTCTCATTGAAATTGTTGTCATTTTCTAACCAGTATACAAAGTTCCCTTTCTTGAGTTTACATGTTTTCTTGTGTTTTCATGGTGTTTTCCCCCCACATATCTCTATGCACATCCCAAAGATTTGTGTTTTAAGTTACTAGGTGACTCTAAATCGGCCTGGTATGAGTAAGTACAGTATGCCCTGTAATTGGCTGACACTTCATGCAGCTTTGTCTCCTACCTTTCACAGAATGTGCCAAGGATGAGATCTGGCTTCCTGCCCTAATTTATAATAAAGATGAATGATTTCTAACATGCATTATTATACTTTTTTTTTGTTATTTTTCGATGAGCAATTTGTGTTAATGTATCTGACATTCACTCTGAGCTCTTAATAGACAACATTTTCACTTTGTTAAGCTCTTGCAGAGTACATAGAAATGAATTATTCTTGGAATAAATTAAATTTTTAATGAGGTATCTGACTTTTTTATGAAAGAAAACCAAATCCAGAATGGCAACACTAACTCAGTAAGTACAACTTGAAGCATGTTTAAATAATTTACATTTAAAATAAACCTGTCAAACAAAATCCAAGCGCAGCCTTAAGAGATGACCGCTTTTCTTCACTTTCCCATTGCTGACGTGGGCTGCATGCTTCAGCTTCACTTCACAATGAAACCAAAAGCTTAAAAATAACTTCAGTCAGTGGGGAGGCTTCTTGAATATTGTTATATGTATCCACTGAGTCAGCACTAATATGCCTGTTTTAAATTTACTAAATACATGACGTCTTTTCATTCTGTGTCTTAGTTTGATTGAGCAACCTTGAGTCACGTTGAAGAAGAGTGGAGGAATGGAAGGCAATGGGTGAATATTACCAGATGAAGTGAACTTTTTTGGTTGGCTATTGCGGCACTTGAGCTCTCTTGTGACATATGTAGAAGTTTTTGTGTTTGATCTTCCATGTTCGATTATCCTAATAACACCCGCTGGCAATGCACTAGTGGCGGTGCAATCCTTGACCCTCTTTAAACAAATACTTGAGGAAGATCAGCAAGCCTAGAGCTTTGCTTTCCGTGATTCTTTAAAGAGGACAGATCATTTCATGTCACTGCTCATTAAATGTTTAAAAATCAGATTATGTGTATCATTATTCATCCGCCCATGCAATCTTTTTCTGAATCTGCACATTTCAATTTAAGGTAATGGGGCTTAACTTATTAAGTTAATTTTCATATTTCATACACTCCTACTATTTAAAACACACATTTTAAAATAAGGGAAGTAATGCAACATGAATGGAACTCCCTCCCTACTTAATTGTGTTCCGTAACACAGAGGCCAGAGTTGCTATAATGCTAAAGGTAAAAATATCAGTTTCATTATGAGAAGAGATTCAGGGCAAAAGACAGAGCAAAAAAAAACAAAAACAAACAGGCTAACATCAAAGCCTTATATCTCTCCTATCTGTCCACAAAATGAAACACAAATCTAAATTTTAAAATATTCTAAACAATCATAAGCAGAGGTTTCATTAACCCTATAAAATAATTAAAGGTTGCACTTGCAAAATTTTATCTGTAAATTCGGTTAATTTGGAAAAGGCAGTTGTCGGCGTTGATCCCATCATGCCCATAATGTCAGCATGCATTTCCAGTTGTCCAAACCTGGCAACTCAGTGGTAATGATCAACTCATTGGCTGACTTATTCCAGGCCAATTTAGAGACCTCTATTAACCTGCGTGGGATATGGGGGGAAAGCCCAAGAAAAGCTACACATAAACACCAGAAGGACATGTAGATGCCATCAGGCCGAGGTTAAGAGTTGCCTTGATTCAGTCTCCCCACTTCACTGCACCCCACCTCTAATATGAAAAATATTATCTTTAAAATAATCCTCAATTAATTTAATTATTTTAGCATCATATAAACATCTTCACCAATTTGAGTCTCTGGTAGCTCTTTTGTCTTCTTTCACAAAAAATATAAACACGAGACCAGCTGAATATTTCAGGGAACAGTCAACTCAGAAAAGCTGCTCTTCTGCACGCTTTTGTTAAAGTTATTACTCGTAAGCTTTACTTAATAAAGAGGCTGATAAATGTCAAGCGCACAAATTCATCTGCAAAAAAATAACAACTTTTTTTTTAGATTCTTGCACATAATCTTGTTTTTTTTTCCTCAAACTTGTGCTATATTATGAATAAATCACCTCAGATGCTGAGCACCATTAAGTACACTGTGGCAGAAATCTGATAAAAATTGGTAGCTTACTCACAGTGCACTCATGCCCTAATTAAGCCGAGGCGGCTTTTGCTCTTTGCTTTCCACTTTTTTTCAGTTTAAAATTACGCATTAACTTCTCATCCCAGATGGTTTTCATATTTACTGTGTTTATTTCTGTTCTATATCAGTATGAGCAATAGGAGGCCATTTAAAGTTAGAAAAATATCTTCATTTGGTCAGAAAGAAATGGCATGGGATATAGGTCATCTTTACCTTCTTTTTGCTGTTGCAACAATAGATGATGATGATGCTGCAGAAGCTTTTCAGCTACCTGACCCTATGGTAACCTTTACAGAATTTGGAGGAAATATCGGACTACTTTCAATCATTGTGGCATGTTTTCCTTAAAAGTATTACTATAATGAATCTCACTGCAAGAAAGAGTGAGCAATGACTGAGCGAGGTCAGAGCCAAATTCAGAATAAACATTCATTGCCACATGTGCGGGAGGTAGATATTCTTATTACGGCAGGTAATATTGATTACATTGTCCTAGAGATTTATACATCAAAACTTTCTAGCATTTTTAAAATCATGCACATATTTACAGTATATATTCCCTTGAAAAACTCTCTTTGTAGATTGGTAAGCAATTGCCATGAAAGGAGACAATGATGATCATCTGTCCTGTGGCATTCAAACGTTGTTTGGCTCATTTTATGGGACTCAAAGCATGCCATAAAATCCCACCCCATGTGATTACAACTTCTTCACTGACCAACATTCTTTAAATCTGTCTGCATAAATCCAAAGATTCATGATGTTTCAGGTACTGTATATCCTGACCAGAACATTAGCAAGGAGTCATCAGATTAGGCAATGTTTTACTGATCCACCAATGTTTGTGTTTTATAGCCCAATAGTCTGCCAGTTTGTATTTTTTATTGATAGACATGGATGTTGCTTGTGTTGCTGCCACTCATTTCCCTCCTCTAGCAAGGTACAATTAGTTGTGTATTCTGGAAGGACCCTTTTGGTACCACTGATTGAAGCATTCTGGAGGCCTCTCTTGTAGTCCATCTGTTACTGTGCATACTCTACATGTATCACAACAGTGTCCATTAGCCTCATTCATCAATGGTCTGATTCATATCATAGTTGCTCGGATGGTTTCTGGGGTGGTGACCTAGTCTCAGTACACCTGTGACATTGTCATGTATTACAACTGGAGCTGTTGTTTCTGATTAATTCAGACCAGATCATATAGTATTCATTATTGTGCTGTATACAGAGCATCTTGAATCTTGTAGCTTTGGCCAGTCTTCTGCTGAACTGTATCCACACAATCCTTTAGTTTCTGATTAGCCTGACTTGTATGAGAATGTCACTGATTCAATAGTTAGTTACAAGGAAGAAATTATAAGAAAATTCATTTTATGGGACCCAAAGCATGCCATTAAATCCCACCCCATGTGATTACAACTGTCCCACTGGCCAACATTCTTGAAATCTGTCTGCATAAATCCAAGGATTCATGATGTATACAAAATGTTTGTACATTGCTGTCAATTGTTCAAGGGTTCTTAGGAAAGAAGGAGTGACATGAGACCAAGACTGAGTCAGCCCATCATGGCTCTAAAGGAAAAAAAACAGACACTGCAAACTCAGTTATTAGTCTGCAAGGCAGTAGAAGAGAAAAAAGTGCAACCTGGAGGAAAACGGGTAATGACCTTCCATAAGATAAGACAGCAAAAGACTCAGCAGGTCCAATGGTGAAGTGAAAGAATAAGGCTATGGATGGTTGGCTGGAGGACAAATACCTTGTGTTCAAAAGAGAGCAGCATATGACTATATCTAACTATACCAGCACATTATTAAAGGCTTATTTATATTCGACACACGTGCTCTGGGCACAAGGGCCATGTGTCAAAAATTATGAAACACGACTTGCACACGGCTAGAACATGGTGTTTCTGCCATGCGCTGCACGTGGAAAGTTTTCCTCCTACATGACAAGGCTGAGGCAGCGTCATGTATCAAAAATGGTAAATTTAAAGGAGAGGCTGGTCATGGTATGAATTCAATGCCACAGGTCATGAAAACGCAAAGAAGACCTCTAAAACCATTTGAAATGCATTTGCTCATTATGTTGATCCTCCATTCACAAAAATACTCGCCCTTCCTTCACCACTTTTGGTTAAAGGGCCTGACACGCCACCATTTTTTCTTCTTCCTCTTAAAGTCCGTAATACCAGACACTATCAGAAGTGTCTCAGATCTTCTGGCTGCAACAAGCATAAATTACTGCATGTGCACTTTGCGTTCTGATCTGCACACAGGCTTCATATGGTAAGTATAAACCAGACAGCTCATTCCTGGGCCAAAGAAGCTATGACTGTCCTCCAGACCAAAGATGTTATGTTAGAAATATCATACAAAAGCCCACAAAGCAAGTCAAGAATCCGCAGTAAGTGCTCACAAAGCTCTTTGTGCTTCACAATAAGTTGTACACTCACTCCTGTAAAGTGGATAAGATACTCTGCTCAAACACATTCAGCGCAGGTGAATGACTAAGGAAAGTATAGAAGCTAAATAAAGTAAGAAATATGAAAGCCTTTGGATATCTCCTTTTCCAGAATTGAGGATCTCATTGTGTTGTGCACTGCAAAGGCTTAACAATATGATCTGGTTCATTGGAGCGATCATACACTTTACAATGTCTGCAGCCATAAATGACAAACAGACCATGCTAAGTATCTCCCTAAGATGGCTTCTCTATCATATTTGTCAATGAATTCATTTGGCCTACACAGTGCATTTGGATGTCTAGCTGGTGCAGGCTTTGAAATCTGGAATTCTTATTCAAATTTTGCATCATGCTGAAAAGCATTGAGCAAGCAGGTCTTAAAGTCAACACCAGAAAATTGAAGCCACCATGCTGAGGTAAGTCTTAGCAACACATGGTTGACCAAGATATCGCAAGTGGATGGCTGAGCACAGCCAGAGAGCCTAGCGGACCTGTATGCATTCCTTAAAATTATTTAAATGCTCCTGACAGTTAATGTGTACCAGTGATTACAACACTTTGCTGGACTCGCTAACAAAAAAATAATTATTTTAGTGCAAAGCAGACTTGAACGTATCCTGATTGTTATTGCAAGCCGTAATAAAAAACTTTTTCAGGATCTTAATCACAAGTTTTTGTTATATATGAATGCAAGCAATATAGTAGTGGGAACCATATTTGTGCTGTACTTTTCCAGTCAAGACCAGATGAAGCTATGGTCAGAACCTGTTAGCTTTGTGCCACCAATATAATCATAGTGGTGACCAGAACTGATTTCTAAAACAGATGAGCCCCGCTGCTTGAGTCGAGGTAAAGACTGTGTTATGCTCAAAATCATAACGGCATGCCGCAAGGGCTTGATAAAAGGGATTGCGAGATCAGAGGAGTCATATACATAGTCAATAGTTGAAAACATAACACACATTAACCAAACATCAATGCCAAATCAAAGTTGAAGTGAACAGAAACTGGTCAGGGAACCTTTAGTACACACAAATACATTTCCAAATACCTTTAATTTCTCTTTAGGAATGATCTGCAAACTCAGACAATCTTAACTGGCAACCGTTATACCTTTGAACCCAAGCTTGACCTGAGCATTATCCCTAGCAGTGCCCTTGCAACCATCACAACAATCTTGCCCACAATAGCGGTGTCCAGGGAAATCAAAATGTCACTGTGGAAAGATGCTAAATATTTTTTAGATCTCTAGAACGGCTGAGTCCAATATCCAATATCACAAATGGATTCAGGGTCTCAAAAACCCTGTAAGACATAGAAACCAAAAATAGTGTGTAGAGTTTTGAAAGCACAACTGTGGGGTTTGGCTATCCTGTGGCTCCTCTTTTGGGACCTTATTCTCTGGGTGTGTTGCATTTGCATTACTGGACACCCAGATCGAACAATGGTGTGACAGTGTAGGTCGTCCCCATGCTACCGGTTCCTTCCAGGAGCCTCTTGACCCTGTTACTCCCGATAATGTACCCGAAGGATGAGTCAGCAGATGAGGACATTCACAGAAATCAAGGGGTAGGTGCATAAAAGTGTTTTTATTAAAAACAGCCACAATCAAATAGTTTTCAGAAGTGCAGTGCTCTAAATGTTCAAGAAATAAATACTCAAAAAGTGAAGGTGGTGGTTAAAATCAATCAAAATAATCCATTAATATAAGGTTAAAAACACAGTGCAGGAAGCTGTCCATAAAAACATGAGCCCTGGTGCAATCCTTTAAAAATGGACGTCTTCTTAGCTTTACCCAATGTGGGCTCTTGTAGCCAAGGAGGTGCCTAATCAGCAGTTCAGCCAACGTTCGGTGCTGCTCCTAGGCTCAGTCCCCTGTTGCTGTCTGTGGCTCTGGCAGGGCACTATACCAAGCCTTCAATTCCCATTGCCAGGCTCACGTCCTTGTGGTTCATGGCTCCCCCTGCAGGACACCTTTCTGGGCCTTCAGTACCCCTGCAGCTCCTGCTGCCTTTCTTCTGGCCTTATGCAGAGTCGCTTCAACCGAACAAAACCTCAGTCACTCCAGTTCCTCAATCGCTCGACTGAAATGGCCTCCTTCAGACCACAGCATTGGCCTCAACCTCTCCCGAGGGACTTCCTCCAGGCTGCCTGCCTTCTCCCTCTCTTTTTCACTCACTTGCACTGGGTCTTGCTGCCTCCTGCCTTCTCTCCATTCTTTTCTTAACCTCCTTCCTTTCTTTTCTTTTTTGTTCTTTTATTTTTTCTTCACTCAGTTCTCCTCTGTTCTCATGCTTAGTCTTCCTTATATGCCTCCATGGGCACAGCGCCCCAATCTTGCACTGCAGGAAGTTGATGTAGCAATCGAGACCAACCGCATCCTCACAGGCAGGCACGTCTTACCCCAATTACACCACCAACTTCCTGTACCTGCATGAGCACACACACCCAAGGAGACTGAGCCAGCCAATTATTCATTTATTTAAAAAATCTCCCACCTTTTTCTGAGCCGTGGACCCACACTAACACATATGGCAGCCACTCATTTTGTTGCCAGCCACTGAGTGTGGAGTGGGTGTCACATGACTTTGTAGACCCAATCTCTATGATCTGTACTCAGTCTCAGTATCTCGGATCCATCTACTGTATGTCATCCTGACAAAATTGGAGAAGAAAGGCTGGCTCTGAAAGTGAAACATTGATGTGTGTCAACTGTACTTTGCCAATTACATTGAGGAAAGCTTATCCAATTCATCAATCATTGATCCATTTTTATTTTGCACCTTTAAAATTAAGCAACATTCACAAGTTATATGCTTTCATTTACCTGTCATTCCTCCTGATGATTTTTGATAAAGTAGTTAAGTATGTAAAAGTGAGTAATCATAGGCATTATATCAAGAGCATGAAGACAGGATGAGGACTAAAAGAGGAAAAAACACATACAATGAAACAAATTCTCTGCGCCACACTTTATTATTGGCTTTATATGCCTCTCTCCTGGAAATCTGCATTTTGTAAAAACGGATGCCCAGAAAGCTAAAATACACTGACAGCTTTTGAAGTCATGTTTATGTCATCTTGCAGACTGATTCATTTTCTGCCAGAAAAAGAAGGCTGCAGATATTTGAGCCATACAGTGTGTTGATGGGAGAATTTATTTTCTCTTTAAAGGCATTTTTTTAAGATTTATTTCAAAGGAAATCACAAGTGGATCACAAATGAAAACAGACTTTTAAATTGAACCCGGAAAGCAGAATGTTATGTGCTGGACGATGTTACTAAAAGCACTGTTTTGAAGGGTTAAAACAGAGCTGGAAGAATTCCCTTTCTAATCCCGTGTATTGATTAAAAGAGAAAATGGACTATGCAAATGTGCTGAGGAATACTTTCATTGTGGATATGTTGTCTGATTTTGACAATGAGTTTACGACAGAGGCAATATGGCGTACTATAACTACTGTCAAACCTGCTAAGTGTAATTTGTCATGATAGAGAACCAGTGCTTATGACAACAACAGGTGTGAGACAGGAACCAACCCCCATCTGGAAATTCAGGTTTTCAAATGATCTTAATAAAATAAGTGAAGTAAAACCCATGTGATTCTAATAGTTCATATGGTCTAGTAAGAGTGCTTTACATAAAAAATACAATACGCTTTTGTGCAATTATAAAAACGATACTATCACCTTGTTGCATACTAAAATGCTACTTCATTTATGGATTTAAGTGAGTCTTTCCTACTTATTCAACTGGACCTGATGTTCCCTGTAACTGAAGGTGTCGATGTTGCTGGTGTACCCATATTGTGTGATTAATGTTTGTGAAAATTTTCCCACAACTGCCTTAACGTTTGCAACAAATAACCTTTGATTCAGTATACCAGCCCCTATGTGTTGTAGATCATCTTTTACTTTTCTGATAATGGCCTGTTTTCTACATTGGGCTTATAGAAAACTGTAACTAACTTGTCATTCACAGACCACCATGTTGATTGGGCAGTTGAGAATGTTAAGTGACCATTCCCCATAGATGCTCTAAATGAACATAAATTGGTCATTATTTTCCCAGATATTATTAACTTTCTATTTTGAGGGCAGACATTGAGCTTTTTCACCTTTTCCAAGCCTAGAAATTCCAGCCATGCCATTGGCTGTGTCCTCATTTCAAACACATCAGAAGACTCGTCCCATGACAACTTTAATTAGAAATGTAATTTTAGCAGTAGGTAAAGCATCAAATAGTGAAATATATAATTACTCTCCAGTAAACAAAGCTGAATTGTTGGTAAGCGAATCACTTTAATCTTAGCTAAATATGAACTTGCCAATTATTTATTTTTTTTAATTAATTCAATTAAAGTTCAAACCGTAACATTTCTATTACATGCTGAAACATGTTTCAGTTGTTCACTGGAACCCAGCAGATTCAAGAGTAATTCAGTGTTTATTTTCTTAATCTATTTTTTATTTTCAATGCTACCAAAGCCAACTATAAGGAAGTTGGCATCTTTTATAGATGTATAATTGCCGATTCTTGTTACTACAGGCTGCTGGATTGCATGAGCCCTACCCTAGTTTGTAATTGTTAAGTACTGCTATCTCATGGCTCAAGGATCTGGGTCTCGTTACTCTTCTGGCAGATGTCTGGAGCTGGGAAATTTTCCCTGTCATGATGTTGAATTTTTTTGGCGACTCTAACTTCTACCAATAGGATCCTTAGTAGATGTGCATGTGTCTGTTCCTTGTGCACCCTTGTAATTAACTGATTGAGTGTCAATAGTTGTTTTCTGCCTTGTGCCTGATGTTCTGGAGATAGGGTCATAGACAGTGGAAGCCCGTAATTGGAAAGAGCAATAGATGGTGAAGAGTAGGACCTTAGGAATCTTCACATCTTGACATGATGTTAGTTTGGACCCCTGTACTTAACTGATCTAGCATCAATAATTGGTTTCTGCTTTGTGCCTGATGTTCCAGATCTGAGCTTCCATTGGACCCTGTAAATGAAAAGAGCAATAGATGGTGGAGTGTAGGACCTTAGGGACATTCAAATTGTGACTTGATGTTAGGTTGGACAGTCTAGGTCAGGGGTCTGCAGGTTTTCACTCTAACCCTTTTCTTAATTAGTGACCAGATTTTGCAGCTAACTAACTCTTTGCCTTAATTCTAATTGATGCACATCTTAAGACTCAGCCCTCTTAATTATTTCTCTTTTCCTTAATTAGAAACCAAACAATATTAAGACACAAAATGAACCAACACATAAACAATAACCTGCGTCCATCACACAATAACTGAAAATAAAGAAAGGTGAAGGCCTCAGTAATGTTGATCTGCTCAGGTCCATAAAACATTTTAACAGCGTTCTTAAAAAAGAAAATCAACAGTTTTGGAAATGTCTGCCATGGCAGAATGAGCACCATGGAATTAAATAACGGGTTTAGTTAGCAACGAGAATATTGCTTCAAATTTAGAAACTGAATGAAGTGAAGTTGGTTGGAGTTTAAGGCCCCAACTTAGTTGGTCATCTGTTGGCTCACTTCACATCAAATTTATGTTTAGGTGTCATTTAAGGAAAAAAGAACAATTCAGCAGTCAGAGTCTTAAGAAAATTCAATTAAAATAAAGGGAAATAGTTCATTAGCAGCAAAAATTGGTCACTAATTAAGAAAAGAGTTAGAATGAAAACTTGTAGCCACAGTAGTTCTCCAGGCCGGGAGTTGGAGACCCCTGATCTAGGTGAATAAGAGGGATGAGCATGTTGGAGGATGTTGGGCTGAATGACCTGTTCTTGTCAGTTTGCAGGCACTAGCACTGAGGCTTACTCAGAAGCAGAGGCCTATGGGCAGTCCCAGAGCTGCAGTGCCAGGGGGTCCTGAACCCTTAGGCTCAAAGTAAAAGAAGCATACACATGACTGCCATAATAAAAATTAATATTCCATATGCTTTAGCATATTAATTAAACAACATACTGTAGTTATACAATCAAAACAAAAAAAAAAATTACAAAATAATATTACAAAGATAAGAAAAAGATAAGAAAAACCACCTGAGCCAGGGACTAGATCTGGTCTGTAACATAACAAAACCATTTCCTTCATTTCCAGTAGGCCAATTGTATTGCTAAAAGCAAACCACAAATGTTAGATTATTAATAACTGAAAAGAAACCAGCATGGAATCACAGGTAATGGGGAATTAGTCAGTTCTGACTTCAAACACTGCTGATTTGCCACTGTAAATTCTGAATGCTGAGGCTGAGCATAATGTGGTTAAAAAGGAGTTCTAAAGAGTTCTAAACCCTAAATGATGCTTTCTCATGCAGCATTTTTTTAAAGACGGTGACCTCAGTAGTTTTTGCAAAAGATGTAATTCTGAAAAATTATTTTCACAAGTTTAAAAGTTTCAATTAAGCAAATCATTCTTCATGTCTGAGCATTATTTGGTGATTAACAGTGAAGATGACATGAAAAGCAGCTGCAGGGGAAGTCGCCAGAAGTGGAATGCCCTAGTGATGCTAAGACTGAATCCATTTGGGACTCGGAGCTTTTCGGTGTCCTACTTTTACACTGTGTCACTAGGTAATTGGATCCATGCTCTAACACGTCATTGCTTTAGGGAAAAAGGCACTGTGTTAAATCTGTACAAATGCCTGTGTTTTCTATCTGAGTTATTCTGAATACTTTTGTCAAGACACCTTTTATTTGCTATATGCTTTGATTGAAAAGGCTCAACTCCTTAGCTTTGAAGCCATAGTCCATTTGATGTGCAGAATACACTGGAGTATAGAGAGACTGCAAAATGTGCATTTTACACACAGTAAAAAAATGCCTTTTTAATAGCATCTCCGTGTATGGGCAGGGTCAACTTATATTGTGTTGCATGGTAGATAACTCCAGCTCCAGGGTCCTGAGTTCATTTCTGTAGCAGCCATTGTCTGTGTGGAGTTTACATGTTCCACCTGTGACTGCATAGGTTTTTCTTAAGTACAGTTGACTCCCAAAATCCCAAAGTTATGCAGCGAAAACAGATATTGTAGTCTCTACATTGGTGAGAGGGTGGCATCCTGTCCAGTGTTAGTGCTTGCAGGTGCTGGAATAGACTTCAGCTTCCACTACCATCTGTTAGAGAATTGAAGTTCAAAGAGTATAATGAAAGCGGTATAGAGTGACGATTTAAACCAGCCTTAGTACAGCAGAGTAACTGTTTTGAGATTTATTACCATTTTACTGTATATATGAGTCTCTTTTAGCCACGTGTCCACCCCCTCTATTTTGGGATGAGTACAAGAACTGCATTGAATTAATGGCACCAGCTGCTCTTCTGAATAATGAAATTCGTGTGGCTCGTGTAATTGCAATCAGAATGGGGCACAGCTGTAGTTCATCAGCACGCAGTGAGGGACGACTTGGGTGACCTCTTAACTGAAGGCCGAGATCTCTCTCTGGTGACCTCTGAACTGAAGAAGAGCAGCTTTAGTTTGAGTCCTGGCTGACTTTCTGTTGCCTATAAGACAACTTATGCAGAAGGAAAGCTGAATGGAGATGGGTCACTGAACCAAAAAGGATCCACGGCTACAGCAAGTTAAAGTGGCCCTTTCAACATGTAGGAAAAAAATTAAGGTGGCTATACCTTTAATAAGAAAAAACAAATTGTCATAGCAGGCAAAGGAGACATTTGAGAGTAAAAGTGTGACTGTGTGCCATACGTGTGTAGAACAATGTTTAACAGACTGCTTTGACAGTTGAATAAAACATCATAATTAGGCTCCCTGGAAAGAATGGCTCTCTCTCTGTTGTTATTAATATTATGAATGGCTGTGGCTCCCTGTGACCCTCACCAGGAGGAGAAAGAGTTTTAGAAAGCGGGTAGGTGGATTATTGTTATTCTTTATTTCCTATTTTCACAAAACAGGCCAGAGTTCTCATGACTCATTTGCACATTCTGCTGTTGCTAAAAGCAAATGTCAAAAATTCTGCAAGCTGCAGGAAAAAATATTTAACAGTTGTGGGCACAACCAGCCTGTGTCAGTGAGCTCTCAGCCACAATCTTCCTACTTAGTGCTCGGGGGAATGGAGCCTTTCTTGGTGCCATCCAGAGCAGACACTGTCCAACCTTGGATACACTATGGCAGCCTATTATAGGACTCCCTCTTGCACAAGGCTGGTTTAGAATCAAAAAAATTGACATGGGGAAAACATTTAAGCTTCACACTCTGACACAAATGGGATCAGCACCAAAATCTCCAGAGCCGTGAGCCAGCAGCACTAACTACTACACTACAGTGACAAGACTTTTACATTTTAAAGGCACATTAAACCACAAGGTCTCTTGTTCAAACTACACTAACTTGCTGTGAGACCCCAAGCTGCAAACACAGAAATTAGTTGTAAAATTGTAACCATCCTATGACAGCAAAAATACAATATGTCATGGTACAATATGGTGGTACAGGTAAGGGCATAAACAGTAAAATCTGAGACGTGAAACAGATAACACTCTCTCAATCAGAAGAATATTCTTATATTACATTAAAAATGTTGGCTGGGCCAGGCCAAGGAGATGCCCACATAACACCTGGCTGCGGCAGATAGATGGTCATTTCCAGAAGGTGGGACTGGACCGCATGTCTGCCTGGAGGTTGTCAGCTAGGATCTCGAGTTGTTTCATCGTGTGGTGGGTGCGGTAACGGGCTGTACCAGTGCATGCTCCCCGATGTAACCTGACCTGACATTGAAAACTAGAAAACACTATTAAAGAATGGAATGAAATAATTGCAGAAGTCCAACAAAAAACATTAAATTTTATTCTTTTAAATGGTCTTCCTTTTATTTTTGCATAAATACACAGTTTGTTCCTGCAAACCTATACACTTAAGTAACACGGTGTCTAATAAGTCATGATTGATGCATGCGTTGTGACTGCACTGCAAAGGGAGAGTGGCCATGGAGGAGAATGAAAAGGAGCAAACAACGTACATATTCAAGGAGTACAAAAATAATGAAAAGGAATGTAAAGTAAATTTATATCTACAAAGAACCATGCTTTTGCAAATTCTATCTGGACAACAGATTCAGGTTAATAAACTTAATTAATATTTAAAAATTAAAATATTTAAGTGTTGCTATTTTAATAGATTATAGTTTTAGCACTTTGTTCTTGTTTTTATGACTACTACACACTCAGTTATTGGCATTACAGTAAGCAAAGTTTATGTAGTGTATTTGCTTAATTTTAAAACACAAGTATGTTATGAATTGCATCGCTTTCATTTTCCAATAATTAACAATATGTTTGTACATTATATTTTTACATTTAAACATGGGTTTTAACAACTCATTATAGTGTTTGAATTTATAATCCAGTAAACAAATTAGAGATAATACTTGAATGAATAGATCTAGCTCTGTCAAAGTAAAGTGTTGCATGTTGATTAGCATGTGCAAGTAAATATTACACCATACTCTGTACACATGACAATAATGACTGTATTATGAACAATAAATTAATCTGGTTATTGAAGTTCATTTCTTAAATTTATATTGCCATTGTAATTGAATTTGTCAAATAATGTTAAAACTACAAGGTTTGTCTCTGTGATACTCTAAATTTTATATGCTTCTTATTCAATGTATCATTTGAAATAGTACTATAGTGATAAAGAAATTGCATGCACTTACACCTTAACATGATCGTATAGTATTTTGAATGAAAATGAAATCTTTTTCAGTAAAGATCTTATGTGAATGTACGTGTAAACATGTAACTACCATTAATTTGCAAACATTTCCATAGAAAAACAGATTGTTTTGTATGCTTTCTACAAATAAATTGCTCTCGGCATCCGCAAGTGTGACTCTTATGTCTTTAATGAAATTAACCTTAAGTAACCAGTCAGTGTGTTCTGTGAAGGATGGGCAGCACAAATGGGGTCAGTTCCTGCTTTGAACATGATGCAGATCCCTGACACACTAAATTCGGACAAAACAGAATATAAAAATTGACTGACTGTAAAGACTAGAACTGACTTGGACTGCTTGTACACAGTCACACAATGACTACTTACAAGGATCCCTTAGTCCTGAGTATCTTCCAGTAATGCAGAAAGTTCACAGGAAAGCGAAGGTCCATTTTAATAAATGATTGATACTCATAAAATTCACAATTAAAGTACAATCTATTTTTTCACATTCTTTTTTTTTCCCCCATACTGTTCTATTCTTAAATGTCTAGAAACGTTTGCCCTGGACTTCACTTGCCTTGCAAATTTTGGGTAGTAGATGCACAAAGACCATTTCAGCACACAATGAAATTAAAATAGCAGTCTCTTACGTAAACCTTTTGGTCTATACATATTTTTCTACAAGACGGTTCTATCCATGATAACGTGAATTTCTGCAGTTTGTAAAACTCTCACTTTTTATCGATATTGGTGGTGGTTGTCTGTTAGTTGTCAGTTGTTGGTATGGCATTATTGTAGTATACAGTACATTTGGAAACCTGCAGATTCTATGCACAGTGCTAACAGCTTACACTCTGTTATTTTCTTGTCAATATTCATTTTTATTCTTACATTGTTGGTCTCCCACGGGCAATACTATTTTGAGACTTGATATTCATGGTCTTGGTCATATTGTTGTTGAGAAGAAAATCTGTTGCTAGGCACCTGGTCTGTCAGCAACATGACACATGACAATATCGTGTTGACAGTATTTAAAATGTCGTCACTCTGCTGTCTTTGTCCAAGTTTTAGATTAACTTAAAAAAATAATCAAAGAATTTGTGTCAGAGAAAGGACAAACCATTACAGCTTCTTGTTTGCATGCTTTCAGCATTATTTTTTGATTTTGGTTTGTTACCAGATACTTGGTTTTCCATGAAGTTCTTCTAATATCTGTTCCAACAGCCATCCACCCCTGACCTTTTTTTATGTATTTTCCCTCAAATGCTCTTCATTCACTGTTGAAAGTGTTTAGTAGATAATTGTATCTGTAAGGGCAGACCACAGTTTGTGAGACTTAAGGACTGTGTATTTGATATGGATGTGAGAAACACTGGCACACCACAAGGAATAGTTCCTGTCTCGTTTTCTCTTCACAATATACACCTCAGGCTGAACATATAACACCAGGTTTTGTCACTTGCAGAAGTTCTCAAATGATGATGCACTTATGGGGTGTATAGGTAAGAGGGAGAGAATTGTCTGCATCTTAACATCAGCAAAACCAAGGAACTGTTTATTAACCTTTGCCACACCAAAGAGCGTCTATATCTAGTCACTATTCAGGAGGTGGATATAGAGGTAGTGCACTCCTACAAGTACTTGGTGCCCCAGCTAAGTGATAGGTTGGACTAGTATCGTAAAACAGAGGAACTCTACAAGGAAAGGCAGACTAGGCTACGTTCGTTTAATGTGGTTAGTAACATCCTTCCCAACTTCTATAACTCTGTGATGGCCAGTGTGAATGTCTATGCTGTGATGTGCTGGGCTGGTAACATCACTCCAAGAGAGGCCCACCGAATCAAAAAGCTACTTAAAAGGGCAAGCTTAGTTATGGGACGTACTCTGGGCACCCAGAGGTCGTAGTGAAGGAGTGAGTTAAAACATTATGAACAGCAGTGCATATCCTTTCACTGACGCCAATGAATTACTCAGCAGAAAAATTACTGGGGCTCCTTTATACCAACAGCAATATGTCTGCATAATGTCTCACTGTGACTGCTACTGCCGAGTTAGACATTTTCTTTCTTTTTAAACTTTTCTTTCTTTTTAGTTATTTTGGTGTGTGTTCAGACCACAGTGTTTGTGTATATTTATATTTATTTAAAGAGCTTCTGTAATAAGCCAGATTTCTCCCTGGAGACATAAAAAGTTCTATTTAAAAATAAAGTTCTGTCTGTCTTTCTGTCCTGTCAATTTGCCAGTTCTTCATTGAGGCACAATAGCCATGTCTGAAGAAGGCTGCTTTGTGGTTATGTAGCAAAGATCTGAATGTAGTGCTGAAAAGTTTGTCAAGTTTAAAGTATACAACATACAACATAGTAATTCACATATCATCTGCTACAGCTTGTCATTATCTCTTTTCTTGGGAACTTGTGCCTGATCATGGCTTTTTAGCATTTGAGAGGCAGTATTCAAGACAAGTGGAAAACTTTATAACAATGTCAAAAATCTGCAAGTAGTTCTGACAACAAAACATAATATAACACATTTTCTCATTTTATATTTTTCTAGTCTCTCAGGTTACTTGCAAGAATGCACAACTACTGCTCTGCCAGTGACCTGGGAATAATAATTTTCACATATTGTTTGTTTTCTACAACTCTTCTCTTTAATTCCAGAATTTTGTAATGGGCTGATGGTAGTTTCTTGTTCCTATAAAATTTCCCTTAGTTGTATGAGCTGTAAGTCATTTATGGTCATTCTTGGGATGTTCTGAAGGTTTATTTACTATGTCCTTACTTGATGCTATTACAACTAAGCCTTCTGTCATATTCCCCTTTGAGCCTTCTGTAAAGTAAAATGTTGCGATCAAACAGTTTAACCCTGTATAGATCTTTATAAATCTGATCAGTGTATATTACTTCTATAACCCATTGTGAGGTTATCTCATTTTATCATAAGTGAGGCTAATGACCTGAAATCAAGCTCTTGTATGCATAACACTGAAGAATTATTCTGTTGGGGACAATGCACCAAGCATTGATAAGGAGCAGTGTAGTCCATCCGTAATTTTTATTCTCAGTCTCACCATTTTAAAGAAGAAGGATGCCTCACGCCTGGACAAACTGGTGAGGAAGACATACTCTATTGTAGGCATGGAGCTGGACAGTCTGACATCTGTGGCAGAGCGACGGGCACTGAGCAGGCTCCTGTCAATCATGGAGAATCCACTGCATCCACTGAACAGTATCATCTCCAGACAGAGGAGCAGCTTCAGCAACAGACGTCTGTCACTGTCCTGCTCCACTAACAGACTGAGGAGATCATTCCTCCCCCACACTATGCGACTCTTCAATTCCACCTGGGGGGGTAAACGTTAATATTATACAAAGTTTTTGTCTGTCTGTTATACCTTCATTGTTATCACTCTTTAATATTGTTTTTTATCAGTATGCTGCTGCTGGAATATGTGAATTTCCCCTTGGGATTAATAAAGTATCTATCTATCTATTTGAGACTATTTGTGGTTTCTCCAATGCAACCATTGTAAAGGTTCACAGTGTCAGCTTTATAAACGTGGCTATGTTGAGTGACTGTTCCATTTCAAGCAGCTCTTCTTTAAAGTGACTAAACAGGGTTCTGAATCTCAGAGGATTTAGATTAGAGATAAGATAGATGACACACTTATCGTTTGGTGACTTGGGTGTACAAATGCTATCCTAATGGCAATGGTTCCAAAACACACTTCTGCATGTTGCAGTGCCGAGGTACACATGCCTATAAACATTCCCTGAAAATGCCTTTGCTTTTTGTAGGTCATATTGCAGCTTCAGTCTTTAAGATGTTGTATACTGTACATGAAAAGCGATAACCTTAACATGAGCACACATATTCAAGTTTATCACTGATCTCTGTAGTGCTAGAGTGTTGTACCGTGTTAGCCATTATGGATGTAGTGAGAAGTGAAGCAAAATGACACCTTTTATTTGCTGACTGAACAGACTACAATATGCAAGCTTGCGAGGCAACTCGGGACCCTTCTTCAGGCAAGATGAAGAAGGGGCCTGAGTTGCCTCGAAAGCTTGCAATTATGTAATCATTTTGGTTAGCTAATAAAAGGTGTCATTTTGTGAGTGATCTCTTTAAGAATACTATCTTTAAATGTTCTGTCAGGGTCAGAATTTTTTCCCATCATGCTGCATCAAAGCTAACCACTCTGACTTTTCTGCAAGTGACTGGAATGACATGCTGTTGCAACATGGTTCTGGTTGACTGTTATCTAATAATCTTTGTTTAGTAAGAATATTGTTTCCACAATGGCTACGTCCTTTGAAATATTTGGTCTGTCTGTTTAGCTAGATGTTGCTTGAACTATAACTTTATTTCTTTATTTATTTATTTGAATTTGTTTGACACCAATGACTATATGCACTGTTTTGACTATTTTAGCTGGTATTATTTTTTGGCATCTGTCTTAGACCTGACACTCCATTGTTTTCTTTTACTGTACTCCAAGGAAAATTCAAGGTCTGACTATATTCCCACTGTTTTCATAATTAGTCTTTCACAATTAGTATTGTTTCTCAAACAATTTGTTGTCACCTTGCTCTTTCTTCTGGAGTTTAAATCAGTCAAATATGCACGTTTAATATGGTTCAAAGTGGCCATAATAGGTTTTCAGTATCCATATGTTACAAATGTTTCTCCACTTATTTCCGATCCATATAAAATGGCATCATTTCTGTTTCCATTTTTCTTTAAACACATCAGAAAATGTTATTTCCACATGTTGTTTGAACTTTCACTATGCCTCAGGCAGGTTGCTGGCATTCAACTCCATCTGCTGTGTGGGGAACTCTGACTGGATTCAGCCTTTCACTTATTTTTTATTTATGCTGTGTCCTTTTATTTTTTCTAATTCCTTTTCACTCCAACACCATATTTTTGTACCCTGTGTAAATGAAGACTTTTATGATATCGAAGTATTATACAGAAAACTATTTGTTGAACTTCAGTTTTGAAGTACATTAAGAAGAAATTACAATAGACAGGAGCCCACTCGGTCAGTTAAATGTATCTGATTGGCAAATTACTAAGTTATGTCAATGTCCCATTCAGACAATTGTAAATGTTGCCAAGGCTTTGGATTTAACTTTATGACCCAGATTCATGTCCCTTTGCATAAAACAAGTATTCCCAGAAATCCGCCTTAAATGCACTTCTCTTTTACCTCCACCAGCATCCTCAAGGATGTGATTCACTATGTAAATGGAAGAATTTGACTCAATCACCTTTATTGATGCCTTTCAGAATTTAAAAAAAACCTGGTTTAGGACCCCATGTGGTCTTCTCTGTTTAGAACTACATACACACACAATGATGTAATGGCACTGATTCTTGCATCAGCATGGGAAGGCAGGAACAAGGACAGCATCAGCACTGAGTCAGCGAAAGAAGTAGTACGATATTTCATCATTCAAATGAGCAGCTTCAGCGCCAGCAATAGGCGATCCTATAAAAAGGGTGAGCCTACCACACTCACATAGTTGCCATTCATTTGTGGCACAGCAATCAGTCCTTTTAAGGAAAGAGAGCTATCTAAAAGAGCAATAACATAAGCAAAAATCCATTGAGTCAGTGCAGGCAAGTACCGTGCACTGCTACAGTAGGTATTGTATACAATAAACTTGCCTATTTGATACCAATAAACATTTATCACAGGATATGCATCCTCTCTTAGACTTATACACACACCCAGACACCATATACTGTATATGTATGCATCTATATGTATTACATACGTGTGTGTGTCTATCTTTATATATAATACGCTACCGTGGCTGTCTGTTTGTCTGTCCAGGATTTTAAATCACCTGTAGCTCGCAAAACGTTGTACGTGATGTCTACTATCCGCTTTCGGGGTGATGATTGACCTGCAAGATTATACCTATTTTTATTTTATTTTATTGTTGAATCAACTCTCGGCAGTGGCCAGCAGGGCGGTCGTGCGGTGCATGCATACAGGCGCCGTTCTCATCCCTACCACCTTCGCCATCACTTCCCCACCTCTTCATATCTTAAATCATTCTTGAGGCAGATTGAAGACTTAAGTGCCAGCTTTAGTGAAAAATTAAAGAAATCATACTAAGCAATTGCAACACAAACACTGACTAAATCAGTATTAATGGGAAAAGATACAGACGAAAGAAGAGAAGAAGCGGGCCACTAGGGTGGAGAAAACAAGAGCTGTTCAGGAAGCAGCAAGTGCATCAACCTCTGAGCAAACGAATGCTAAACGTACAGAGAAAGAGTCTGAAAACTAAGAATGCTGAATGCTCAAGTCAAGTGTATTCACTGCACATTATCGTGCAGTGTGTCGTTACTGGTATTAATATACATACTGTAGGGTCATTACTATCACATGCACACATTCCTGTCTTTCTTTGTCCTTAGAATTAATGCTACATGGGCAGCTCTCTTTGGTTATATAGCATGCCACATCTTGGTGGTATTCAACCCACTCCCAATACCCTTGCATAACATCTGTTATCCATGCCAGAGTTTGTCGCCATGCTTCCCCCAGAGCTTCCCTGTACCACCTACAATTACTGAAGTGTCTGTCACCTCCATAACATGTATGTACTGTCATTGCAGTGTGCTGGAACTGGATCCTAAATGCTACTTGTTTTTTGGAAAAAAGTTTTTGATATTATTTATGTATTATAATTAGTACAAACTTACTCATAAAAAATATAATTCATATAACCCATGTTTCTAGATTGGAGTGAATAGATTCCAAAATGTATGGATGAATGAATAATTTGCATGCTTTTATTCATCACAGAAAATGAATTATTTATGAAAAAAATTATATTTGTTATGCAAATCAAACAACTGTTTGGTATATCTTGGAAGCCACAAAGTATTACTTAATGAAAACATCAACAAGACAATTAGCATTTTCTTTTAAAAGCTGTAGGCAGAAAATAAGTTTGTTAAAATGTATTTTTTTCATAGTTTTTATGCTTGTAAACTTTTGCCTCATTCAACCAGCCTTTAGTTGTAGACAGGATAAGGTGCTATGGAGCTACCATGACAACAAGACAGATATTCTAGGTGATGCCACAGAGGTATTATCAATACTGCCAAGGTGTAGTATGTCCTGTAGGTATGGGGGTGTTGGGGTCATGGTCGGGCTCCAAGCAGGGGAACCAAGGTCAAGCAGGAAATATTAGCTGTGGCAACATCTCCAGACCAGCAGACAGCACTCAATCCCATTAGGAGACATATGGGTACTGTTTCACTGGGCTTAGAGTGCTGGCTCTGTAGAGCTAACTAAAGGCCCAGGGGTACAGGGACACAGATCATGGCTGCTAGAGGGAGTGTGCAGTTACGAGATGGAGAATGTGAGAGAGAAAGAGGAGGTAAAGGAGAGGCACAATATGCAAATGTGAATAAAAGGACAGACTACCCCATGAGTAGATAGAGGCAAGCCCAGGATGGCACCAGGTGTTGGTTGTGTCATTTTGTTACTTTGTGCTGTTTGATCCTTCACTTATCCTTCCAGTGTTTTTTTTTTTTGGTGGTGTCTTTGGCACACATTTTGTTTCAAGGAATGCTCTAAGAGTAGACCACTTATTTTTATAAAATGTGCAATTCAAAGCATATCACGTTATAAGGTACTGCATAGGCATTTCATAAACAACCGCTGCATGGCTTTTTATATTTGGGTTCTCCATATTAATTCAGAAGACTGCATTTCCAATAGTCAATGTATATATTGGGTTCACATGGTGCACCTTGAAATGTTGGTGATCAGCAGTATGGAAGAGCCATGAAGCTGGTGTTTAGAAGACTGAGAGCGTGATTGTAGTGTTGGTTACCATTTGTGTGCCAACTTGGTGTATTAGATGAGGTAAGTGGCTGAAATGTCCAGAAGGTGAAAACCATCACAAAAGAGTTACAGAGAGACAGGGTGAGGAAATAAGAATAAGAAAGAAAAAGGTGAAATGACAAGGAAATAAAAAGTGAACACAAAATAGGAAAACAATGTGGTTTATCACGACTGTTTAGTTTCTAACCATGTCAACAAGTTAATGAACATGCAAACTGATATGCATTTAATGCAGAGTATTAATATTTAGCTTTGTCATATGAAAGGTTTCCATCCATCATTGAATCTGAGTAAATGTAATGAAAAGGATGAAATAAGGACCCAGTCTGTCAAAATCCACAGAATTACGTCTTCTACCATCATTCTCAACACCGGCTCCCACACGTGATGCGTTTTGAACCCCCTACTGTATTCTCTAATAACTTTGACTGCATATTTCACTATACAGATGACACAGTGGTGGTAGGACTTGTCACTCATAATGATGAGTCAGCATACAGAATGAAAGTGGCTAAGCTGGAGGCTTGGTGTAAAGATAACAACCTTAGCATCAATGTCAAGAAAACTAAGGAAATGATTGAGGATTTTTGGCGGACTGGTACTCTCCCTCCTCTTCCCCTTTACATCAAGTGTGTGCTTATTACAGATGACCTCACTTGGAGCTACAATACAGCCTGTCTGGTAAAGAAAGCCCACCAACGCCTCGACTTCTATTCTGACTTCCTTTTACAGGTGTGTGGTAAAGAGCATCCTTACCTCCTGTATTATAGTGGGTTACAGCAGTTGCTCAGCTGCAGACAGAAGAGCACTGCAGTGGATTGTTAAGTCTCCTCAGCGGATCATCGGTAGCACCCTACCCACTATTGAGGACATTTACACCAGCAGGTGCAAAAGTAAAGCCTCTTCCATTATGGAAGATGTCACTCACCCTGCACATGGACTGTATGCCTGTCTCCCATTGGGCAGGAGATTGGACAGCTTACAGTACAAGCTAGTGCTATCAGATTGAGGAACAGCTTCTTTTTAGATACTATTAGAGCCGGGGTTTTCAGACTGAGTCCTGGGGACCCACTGTGGCTTTAAGTTTTTGTTCCAGTCAGATTCATAATCAGCGACAACACCTGATAACACTTATCTCATTTAATTAGCTGGTATTTTTTTCTCTTCTCTCATTCTACATTCAGAAAAGCACAGCAGCATGATTTTTACATTTATAAGACACTAGGGGGTTCCCCCCTGCCCGCTTCGCTCGCCAGCCACTTTGCGTCTCTGCCACTCGCATTGTGAAGAGGGGGGCTGAACGCACCCCAAGGAGACGCAGTCGCTCCTCTGAATCCCCCTCTTAAATGATACAATGGGAAACAAATACAGTTTTTTTTTTTTTTACCTCCTCTTTGCTCGATCAGCTGCTGGCTTGCTGCTGCTGCTGCTGTGCCACGTAATCTACATCTCGTGCCGTGCTTCGATCATTTAAAAGCCTGTACAGCAGCTGCCCTACTCTTTGTGTTTTATTTCCGGCCCCAGGTGTGATTAAATCTTTTGGCACAAAGTCCCTTCTTGCGAGATGTAAGTTCTTGATATTTTTTAGTTTATAATTTAAAAACGGAGTAAGAATCTGAAAATCTAACATCACATTAAAGTCCGATAAATTCTGAAAAGAATGATACCAAACATATATATGTAGGTTTTAAAATAAGCCCGATTTAAAGCATGAGAAAATAACATGACATAAAAACGTCACCATTACACTTTTAGGTTTAGGATTTTATATAGAGAGAGTAGATTTAGAAATATTTCTATTTTTGCTATAGATTTAAATACTTAACTCTCTTTTGTTTATTGCATTATATGTTGCCCTTTCTCTTTGTCATTTGCTCATTGTATCTTAATAATGATAATTAAAATGAGCAGAGCAGACACCCAGGCAAACTGAATAATGAAAGGCCGCAAATACTTTAGCATCAGACCCACTGATTTGTAAATAATGGATTAATTAAACAACTAGAAAACCTAGAAAAGTAGAATGAAAATCAAGATGAAACTATTGTTAAAAAAATAAAAATACATTATTCCCATAAAACTGCTTAGTACATTTAAATTTTTTTTATTTTTTTTTATACAAAACTTAGTTTTCTAATTTCTAGATTGTTCCCAAAACACAGAATCTAGGAAATATCAGTTCAATTAATTAGCCCAGGAGTCCAATTAAAAACAGAAGCTGGTTGGAACAAAAACCTGCAGCCACAGTGGGTCCCCAGGACTGAGTTTGTGAACCCCTGTACAGTATTAGCCTAATGAATACAACATCACTAAATCTAATTGTACACTCAGTGTGATTTATACTACATGTTAAGGGGCGGAGCTAGAGACAGAATTGAGGACTGCCTTCTGCTTCTGGTTCATGCGGACAGTGGGTCGAAAGGCCAGGGTCAGGTGACTGTTCAACCACAAAATCCTTCCCTGTAAGAGCCACTAGTGACCTGCATTTTTGACATCTGCTTAATCCAATTCAGGTATTAGAATACAGTACAGGACTCTGGAGTTATGAGATAGGAGCAGTACCACCCTTCACCCTGTAGCTACCCCATTTTTTTTTCTTCTTCAATCCAAAGTCAACAGAAGCCCAACACAATCCTGGTTGTTTTATGCACAATGCAGAAAGGATCTTTTTACTGCTACAGATGTCAACACATTAATCTCTCTACTATATATAGCTAGTGTATGTATCTGATCCCCCAAAGCAATCTGATTGCTCAGTTTGTTTATGGTGACTAATTTGAAAGAGGAATTTCTAGTGTGAAATAATTGAGAAGTAAAGGTGTAAGAGGCACACAGAGAGTCACCTTCAAAGACGGGATGCATAAGAACAGAAAAGAGACAAGCAGGACACCTCAAAATAACAGGGTATGAGAAGCAGGCTTTACAAGAAAGTGCTCGAGTGAGAGTGAGCAGAGATTCAGATACATGAGCATACCAAGGAAAGGTGCTGAAGGTACACGTAGGGCAAGAGATATTAGATATTTTTACATTTATTCTATTACGTACAGTATCTTAAAAAGGTCCCATGCATTATTTGTAATGAAATGGCGTTACATTACTCTGTTCTCTATTAAATGTTTTGCCCTTATTAACATAAAATTATGTATATTTGTAATCTTATGGCCCACTAGTTGTGGAGTAAATCAGAGGGTTTTATCAATCACCATCTCATCATTGTGGACTAGTGTTAGTGTTGGTGTTGCTGCCACACAACTTCATGGACTTGTGTTGATTGCTATCCTCTTACTGTTAGAATGGTCTTTCCACATTCTCTCTATATCTCTGTAATTTTTCTTCAAGTTTGTTCTTCCATCAACCAACATGTAATGTTAACTGGCTCGGTGTAGGGGTTGATAAGCGTGATTGTCTTATTACGGACTGTCATCCCATTGATATTTGTTTATCTCTTGTACCCCATGCTGCCATCGTAGGTTTCATATTCCAATTGCTTTACTGCAAGCTGCCTAAGTATGCAGGTAACTTAATGTTCTTGATCTGACAAGTAAAACTGTTTCTTCCTCAGGTGTAAAGGAGCATCACATTATGGCCTCTCAGGGGATAGAAAACGACGCTCACAAGATGGAGACTGCACCGACTGCACCTCCGAGCTCACTGTAGCCACCATGCCCTCTGAGATGCCTGCCTCTGCGACTGTAGCCTTATTGACTGATGACCCAGGCCTTGTCAATCCTGCCTTTGACCCCAGTGTGGAAGACAGCCAATCAAGCAGCAGTGCTGCTCTTCTTAGCCGGTCTGCCACCAAAAAAAGTATGTATGGTCATGAGTACCTACAGTACTTATTTGTGGGGTATGGGATGAGAAACACTATTAAATGTGACTGAAAGAAGCAGGTAGCTTCAGAGTCAGTTATTGTTCAGGGGTGATCTAACAGAAGTAGAACCAAGAGTGAAGGCAGACCCTGCAGTTTAAATGCTGGTGAACAGCAGGCTTTTGAACCAGTGGTGGATCACATGGAGAATTTCACAAGTTTTTACCACCTTTCAAAGTTATTTCGTGAATGCACAATATACTAGTCTCAGACCACCCACCCATCAAAGCATGGTACGAATATCTGATGTTTATGAAGCACCATTTAGAATATAAACATGTTCTTTAAACTGAACACTTTATAGAGTCATTTCACAAGTCATGCGACAAGTGTTTTGTTTTTAAAAAATTAAAACTTTAATGCTAAAAAGGTTAATGCTATGCACACATTTCTGGGAAATTGCATCACAAATTATAGTTATGAGAAATAAATACAGAATGTCAAACTGAAGATGATTAACATTTTCATTACAGAGACGTATGGGAAGTGCAGTCATCTCCTGTATGTTACGCTTCTGTCATATTGGCTGGCAAGCCAACGCATGCATAGAATTACCCAACATGAAGGGTAAACTATGTTAACATGTTTGATCCAAATGAATTGTCCTATAATTAAAAAATGATTCTCCAGCAAGAACACAAATGTGGACAAAGTGAAGTGCACACTATAGCTTGTTGGATTTGTCTTGTTCAGATTAGCCTGAACCCCTTAAAATTCTGCACAAATTCTTTTAAAAGCAATCCACTTAGTAGAGCCCCATTAAGTGATCTCTACCTTCTTTCCATGATTCAGTCCCCAAGGGAACATTTTACTGTCAATGTACTGTTAGTGCATTTCTTTGTGATAATTCAAGCAATTTGTATATGTGTATTTTAGTCATACAAAAACCAGCTCAAACTACCAAGCTCCTCTTTCTCTGCTGAATGGCTTCAAAAATTGGACACTTTCATGCAATCAGGCCACCATTATATGTTCCTCCATAATGTTTAAAACTTAAGAAAGCATTCTTTTGAAAACTAGTTCACCTAAAAAGTTGGGGGGGGGGGGGGGGTCAGTCACACTATAGGAGCTATGGAATATAACAAAACATAAAATAGCATTCACCAACCCTCTTAGACTAATTCAGGGTCACTGGGGGTAACAGTACAGTATGTCTTTATTGTCACATACACTGTGAGGGCAGAGTGAAATTTTTGTGTCACGGTTGTAGGAGGGGTGGGGACAGGGAAATAAATACAGGCAGTTAGATGATATATAAATAAATAAGAGTAGCAGAAGAATGGCCTACTGTATCTAGTGCAAAACAGAACTGTACAGACATATAGATTGCATTAAACAGTACTGTAGTGGGAGAAAGGAAAAATGCTGATGGCAGTATATATGTAACATACAGTAAAGTTAGACATAAACCAGCAAGTGGGTACAGTATAGTACAGGCCGGGTAGAATCAGGTAACCAAGAATTTGGTGACCTATCAAGGTCAACTTTGGGTGCAAAGTAGGAAACGGCTATGGAAAGAGTGCCAGTCCATCACAGGCCACACATGTGTAAAGACCCCCACTGGGGCCAGTTTAGTATTGCAGATTCACCTAAGCAACATGTCTATGGGACCATGAGAGAAAAATCAGCATGGACTAAGGAAGACCTATGCAGACACAAGATGAATCTGCATACACTCAAGAACAACATTCTGGTGTACTTCACCCACTGAGCCACCATGTCACCAACTACTGAGTACATTTCTTGTGAATTCCAATCTGCATCTTTGCTTTCCTGGATGTTTCTTCTTTTTTGGAACCTTATATTGTTACAAATTAATTAATTTATTAACAAATTAATACTTTAATCAATGAAATCCACAGATTTGTTTCCTCTTGCATATAGTATCAAATGTAATTATGTGTTTAAGCTTTAATTCCTACTGAATGTTACAGTATTTTTGTCATGTTTTTAATATTGGATAAAGGTAGTTAGGAAAAGGGGAGCCATTGCATGCTCTAGTATCAACATAAAAAGAGAAAGGCTGGTAAAGGTGGTCTTTACCAGAACTGGAACTTTCGTTCACAAAGTATAAGTCAGGAATACAGCAATTTGATTTCACATGGAAAATAAAATTGCCATAACCCTCACAATCATTTTCTCTAAAGAACTCCCCCAACTTTTTCTAGGTTCACTTCATGATTCAGCGCCTCCAGAAATTAAATTCAAGGTTTAGCGATTTTCATTAGTCTGACTCATTACGTCAACTGCTCATCTCTGGAAAATTTCATCAACATACAATTTCCTGTGATAATAATTCTTTCATTTTGGTTTAGTAACAGATTTGACTTAATTTTAATTTTATTGACTACGTTATGCAGGTGGAACACTCTCCTTAAAAACTAGGTTCTTAAATCTCAAGCCTAGCAGTAGCTCACTTACACATCTCAAAATAAGTGATAGAGGACAAAAAATCTGAACATTACAGGAAAATTAGTAATTAGCTGTACTTTTTGTGACTTACAGTAACTTCTTGAAACAACCAGTTATAAAGGTGCCAAATCATTAAACTTAGAGTCTCTGGTACAACAGTAAAAAGGTCAAGTGTGGCTTGGTTTGGGAAGAATTTAAAAGGCTACGTGGCTCAGTAACTTCCAACATGACGGCACTGACAGGTTAAACTATTGTGATAGACAGAAAGGAGCTCAGGCAAGTGTAGAGTGGTGACGCTTTCTCTTCTGCCATCTCATTCAAATGTCAGTTACAAGTGAAATGAATTCAATGAATGATAAAAATCTTTATATATGCATTGTACTCTTCCTTCTTCTGTCTTTGACCAGCATACAAGTTTTTCATTAACAGACCTTATGCCTGACCTTCTAATCTTATTTTCTACTTTGTCTCTTGATGTTTATATTTCAAAAATGCCTCATTTCACAGCTTGTATAACGTAGTACAAGCTAAACTATAATTTCTTGGTGTATATGAGCAAGCCAGAACTGTGTGTAAATATGGCAAAAATCATGCACCAGTTATTCATTATGTTATCTTCAAACTACAGATACATAGCAATTTAAACCAGTAACATCACATTCTTTTAACAAATTTAAAAAAGAAGGAGAAAGAAAAAACACAAATTTTCACAAATTTCACTTCTACAAAGTGTTTTGGCCTACACTATGTAAGTAGATGCTTTGTTTTTCCTTTCAGTTAGGTAGCATGTTATCAAGGAGGTCTGACTATTCTGCCTGTCTTATTTTTTTTCTTTTTCTGTCTCAACAACAACCCTCTTTTCATTTTTGCAGTAAGAAACTTTGATCGGTCCACTGTGAGAAGCAGATCTTTCAGACGACTGAATAGAGCATTAAGTGTTCTCAGGAGGACCAAAAGTGGGACAGCGGTGGTCAATGAGAGTGCTGAAGAAAGGGATAATCTGAGGAACGCAAATGCTCCCCAGGAAGGTAGGGCAAATACTTTTTACTTCTTCACTACCGTACATTGTAGGCTTTTTTAACTTTGACTTAATTGAATTTGTCTTAATTGCACATTTAAATCAATCACAGTTTAGTTTAGTTTGGTTTGATAAACGTTTTCCAAATTGTAAATCATCTGTTTACAATCCTGTTAGCTAGGGTCTTGTCTCTCATTATGGTAAGCTTCTAACAATAGTTGCTAGCTTTATTAAATGATGTCATGGTCTTACACTGAGTATAAAGGTGGCAAAAAAGGTAACCGCTGTATAGAGTGGCTTAACACCGTGTTGATCCAGCATGAATCACCAAAACCACTTCATTTATTTAGCCAACCCTTTTATGCAGAGCAAGCAACATTTATGATATAATTGGTTACATTTCTTTTGGTTTTCCAATTGGAGCACAGACATGTCATGTCAGTCATGGGATTTGAGCCCACAACCTTAGCGGTTGAAGTCTAAAGCTTTACCATTACACCACGCTGCCTCATTACACTTTATCAGAATCTACAAGTTACTTGAATAGTGCAGAAGGAATGCAGCAACATTCTTTAATGACAAATTCCTTCATTGGAGGTTTTGATGAGGTTGGTGGAAAATGTTTCAGACTCTTCTATAGAATCTCACACAAGTGAGCAGCTGAAATGAGATCTAGTGACCACGATGCCATTCTGTCCATTCTTTGACCATTCATGTCATGCTTCTCTAAAAGAATGAATGAGATCACTTCAGGTTTTGATATTTACCTTCCTCTTTAAAAAACTGTGAATCTAAATTAGGCCAGGAAGAGTATGTCCCGCACCCATCATGGTGAGGAAACAAAAATTTGGATTTGTAGACCCTTTTTGTGCCACATACAGTATGTATTCCTCATTGAAAATTCTCTATCTGAGAAGTTCTTGACTGGTAACTGATAAAACTTCCTACCCTACCTTAAATTGAAACAATAGTACCTGTCAGATCACTGAAACATTGTCAGGGATTGTATGCTTTCATCCACAACTGCCCTAAAGTGATGACATCCATACTATGGTGACCTCAGGTGATGTTCCACAGCAGATCTGGTATCATCAGGTTTCTTTTGTTCCTGGAACATTATCAGTGTTGTTCCAGGGCAGTTCTTCTTCTTTAACCAGTCAACTTTAAACTTAGCCTTTAACATATAAAAGGGAGATATTTGTTTGAGGGAGATAATTTCACATTTTTGAATTAAAAACTATGATTACCGTAAATAATTTAAACTATGATATAACTTGGAAGATTTTTGTGAGTGTATTCAATAAGATGGCTTTGCACTTTTTAGTTTATGAATGCCAATGTACTATCAACAAGGTGAACAGTCGTCTTCATTAAAGCCCCAGCACAACAACAAACCTTCTCTCAAAGTCATTGCAAGGTTTTCTTCAAGAAATTTACGAGTAATTGGGTTTGCCCAGAATTTCTATGGCTGGCCTAAAAGCATGATGTCAATTACTTCTTTCAAGTTTAGAATCAGCAGCCATAAAAATGATGTGTTTCCTCAAATTTTTATTTTGCTGCTGCCTTAAATCAGTTATATATAACACCTTTAATATTCCACCACAAGTCACTTTGCATGTACAATTTTGAAGAAATGGCATTTTAAACATAGTGTGATAGGCGTCCACGGCCATTACCTGAGCGAGACACCAACTGCACTGAAGGACTGGGGAAGAGAGCATCGGCAGCGCAATACCTTCCCTGGGACCCTATTGTTTAGCTCTCCTGGGCGGCTGTGGCACCATGGATTCCTGCAGGGAATGCAGTGACTTGGAACTTGGCACAGCCCTGTTAGGTTCCATGGTGGCCACCAGGGGGAGCTGCAGAGCCCTACACTGGACTCTCACTACACCTGGGAGTGATTGCAGGTCAGATTAATGAGCCACCTGGAACACTTCCAGGGCCATCATAAAAGGAGCCACCTTACTCCATTTGGAAAGCCAGAGTTGGGAGGAAGAAGGATGAAGCTTGCGAGGGAGGAGTGGAGGTGGAAGGACTGTGAATTGGTAGCTGAAGAAAGGACTGTGTTATGGTGCTGTATGGACTGTGCTGTACTTTGGGGGAGCAAAGAAGAAGCGCTTCCCTGGCTGTAAATGACCACGTGTTGTGTGGCAATTTGTGTCCCTGCCTGTCTGCATCAGGTTAGGTCGGCTGTACGTGCCCTGGTATTCCACAACAGTTACGTTTTATAAAGTTAAATCAAAAAATTGCACCCTTGTGGCTTTGATTTCTCCTTGGTCACCAAACCATAATGGTCTTTAGAAATTGTGCTATGTAGGTATAAAAGCTCATCTATCTTTATCCTCTGTTGCCTTTTTCTGCCGGACAAAGTTACAAATCTATGTTAGCAAAGTGGTTTTAATGTTTAATGAAATTCTGATTCAGTCAGGAAGCATGTTGTATAACTAAGAAATATGGTGCAGTTACTCTGTCTACATTTGGCCTTCATTAATAGTGGATAGCTATTCTTCATAGTTAAAATAAAACATTAATAAAGTGCTAAGAGTCACATTTTAGACCCACATGTGTAAACAGCAAAGCATGTGAATAAGTGCAGCTCTGTATGAAAGTGCACGACAACAGAGGGAAATGTGGGCATCATAATAGACCAGAGGACAAAATGAATGGGACAATTCACCGATCGCACACCAAGAAAAAAATAAACGAAGATGTTTACTCCAGTCTGCCTTCCATCATTAAGAAAAATGGGTAACTACATAAGAGGGTAGTGCTGCTGCTGCAGTTGTTGGGAGCTGGTGTCAGAATTCTTTACTAAAAGGATACTAAAAAACATTTGATGGAAGAGAAAGGACAGCAAAGGTTTTGAAGAGGATGTGAGGAAAAATTAAATTAAAGGAAAAAAATATTCTAGAGGCAGTCTTAACAGGAAACAACCAGCCATATTTATAATTGACACTTATTCAAGTGTCCTTGCATTGTCTGTTAAAAGAAGAGCAGTTGAAGGTTAAGAAGTGCTGGGAGAGATTGAGGGGAGGGTTCTGGTGGGTTCAGTCAGAGTGAATATATTAGGATGGGGGCTTTAGTACATTGGAAAGACTATTAGCACAAAACACAAAAAAGCTGCAATCCGCACTGTTAGAGCCGCTTTGTTTATACAAATAGTGCACAAGTTGAGCTTTTATATTTGGAACCTGGACAAAAGACCAGACAGCCAGATTAAAAATTGGCATCCAGGCTCTGAAACTGAAAAACTGCCAGTCCAGATTAAAAAGCGGCAATTTAGAAGGTTGTCCAATTTGTGACTGAATTTGGGCAGACTGTTTATTTAAAATATTTTTTACATAAATGACAAAATAATTTAGTTAATACAGCTACAGCATCAATCAGTTGGCCAAGAAAAGACTGCGCACATAATGTGTGCATGCTGAGCTATCCCAAAGTGAAGATTAAAAGTAACAGTTGAACCAGCTTTTCCCCATCCTCAGGACATGGTTAGAAAATGCAGCTGTCCACAAGGAGTTCTGTACTATATGCTGCTAGGTCCTGTCCACATGGACGTCTGAACTGAGCGTTTTTCTGCCGTCTGTAGTGTCAGGTGAGAGCTAATCAAACACCATATGTTTTTCTGCTCATTGCAGCGAATCAGACATTCCACACGGGCTTTCATCACATGCGTTTGGTTGGATGTGCGTTCACATGGCATCAAAAAAGCATGCAGCTTTTTCTTGGCATCAGTTTCTGCCATGATCCCAATAAGTGCAAAGAAAACATCTTTATTGTATTTACATGTCATTCTCTTAACATTCTAGAGGATTGGATATTCATGGCTCCAAGACAATTAGGGAACTGGGATATCTGGCAGCACCCTTCAGCGATGCCAGTCCATAGCTGTTCTGTTGGCTCTGGCATGACAAGAGGCTAGAAACACTCCTGTAGCACACAAAATGTTTCATGCACAATTTTCTGAATGGTGCACTTTCCCAGTAGGTACTGGAAATGTAAGGAAGAAAAGGATTCCCCGGGTGCCAAAAACCTTAGGAAAAAAAAAAAGTTAAAAACACACACACACTCACACACATTATCAACAAAATAATAATGATAATAATGTAGAATTCTAAACAGTTTGTAGGTTTGTGCTAATAACATAACTTTAGCAACTACAGATTATTAATGCCAGTGGGTGAGTGCATACGCGAGTCCTGTTTGTATATTTGCTTACTTGAACGTGATAAGTAGTACTTTTCAGGTCTAACACTAACTCATATATTGGTTGACCGACGTGTAATATGGTGTTGTACCAGCAGCAGCAGGCAATCAAAACTCGAAACTGACATCCAACAGTATTTGAAGAACTTATCGTTGCATTTCTTCATAGATTACACAATAGCTTCCTTTCTTCACAGGCTGTATAGTCAGAGGGTTTTCTCTGCCTAAGTCGCCATATCAGGTTTTACAAGGAGGTCAAGGTTCAGGTCTAATAAAGCCAACTGATCCATATTTCACAAATCCAATTAAGGATGACCCTCAACCCCCCACAATTTAAATTTAAAAAACGATCGGGACTGCCTAATAACTGCCCCCACATGTACACACACACATCTACAACCCAAGCTGCAGGTTGGTGTTTAAGAGCAAATGAACACGAATGTAAAGTTGTATTGAAGTCAGTTAAGCACCACTACAAAACGCAATTTAAACACCTAGGTCACTCAGAGCGCATTCATCTAACCAAAATTTCAACGCCCGTGTGGATAAGGCCTTATATGAAGACAGACATTGGCCATCCGCTTACCCCCTTCTCCTGATCACAAGCTTTAACGGGCAGGTGCAGGAGTTTATTGTTAATGGGATGCCATTTCTTAGTAGATCTCATTCAAGCACCCATTGGTTCAGTTTACACTCATCCATAAATCGAACTAACTATGGAAAAGGGAAACGTTGCCAGAAGAAAATACACAGTGAACAAGCAAACTTTATACACAAAAACAGACAGAGTGAGCCATAAGTAGGCAATGCAACCTTGATGCCTCATACAAAGAATAGCAGAAGGAATGAACTTTAATTAGCACCAGGATCACAATTCCAACTCAGACCTGCTGTCTGCTGCTGCTATTTTGTAGTGAGCATCTCAGCAGTCACTTAATTTGAACTTTAGTAAACTATTCAGCTCGGTTTTCTAATTTTTTTGTTTACTTTCATCATGACTACCTTATGTTTAATACACAGAATAATAGCCTGGATTAAGTAATACTTTTTTAAGATTACAATGTAAACCACTGTTTACACTGCTGGATTGACAAATTCAAGAAACACTGACCACAGAAAGACACACCTTGTGAATTCCTGGCAGTATTTCTAGGAATAATGGTGTTGCCCTGAGTATGTTTATGTGCACAACTTTGTTTTTATTGTCATTTTAAAGATGCACACTGTTATAGATGAAGTGTCAGCTGATTTGTCAAGTAATTAACTCCCTACATGAGCTTCCGTAGTGCACCACAGGTTCCAGTTCTGTCACAGCAGGATGTGCTGCCTAGAAGATGCATCCATTTTGTTGCTTTCAGAGTGATTAGAAAAGGAATAAAAAAAAAATCATTGTGAATACAGGAAAGATTTTAGGCTACATCTAACTCAGTGATACTGTATAGAATTTGAAAGAAATCAAAATCAGCAAAAATAGAAATCGCCACAAAGAAACACAGGGATGAAGGAAACAAAGTACCAGAAACTAAAATTAATAGATGAATAACAAGTCCTTGTTGTGTCACACTTGGCTTTAACTCCCTTTAATGCATTGCACATTTTATCCAACTTTATCTGTAGACAGTTGTAACTAGAAAGATGGATAGATATGAAAGGTGGTGTGTAACTTGATTGATAGGTGGGAAAAACACTATATAAGGGATAGATAAATATGGAATGTGCCATAAAAAGATTGATAGGTGAGGAATTATGTAAAATAGATATGTAAGGCATTATATAATAATCAGATGGGCAGATTACTGTAGCTGTGTTTAACTAGAAGTACTGTAGACATAAAAGGCAATATAAAAATGATAATTGCAAGTTATGTGTGTTACAGTATATAAAACAGACATAATTAGATATAATTTCTAAATAATAACCAAAGATAGATTCCTGTAAAGAAAAAGTCTGCTACATAAAAGAAACAGATTTAAAAGGTGCTTTATAAAACAGATAGATATGAAATGTGTTATACACAAAGAGAATAATATGAAAGGCACTATAAAACAGAAAAATAAAAAAATCATTTAAGACATATAGTTTACATTGGTATGCTTTTAAATATAGATAAATATTATAGGTGCTACATAAAATAGATGCAGTAGATATCAAAGGAGCTTTGTCTAAGCTGATAAATAGAAAGAGCATAAATAAATCTTTTGACCATTACATTTACTCTATTGGTCTTTAGCAGTCTGATGTCACTGCACTGTAACACAAACAAGTTAAAAAGAAGGCTGGCTCAATTTTGTCATCCTCTGTTTTCTGAGTTTCATTTGTGCCCATCAGGTTCTCAGCATTCAGGAGCAACTGATTTTAAGAACTCTTTTAATGATTACATTTATATAGCAGTTTTCTAACTACTCAAAGCAATTTACATAGATAGTGGGGAGCCACTTCAACCACTACCAATGTATAGCATCTACCTGGATGATGCAACAGCAGCCATTCTTGCTCCAGTACGCTCACTACACGTTATCTATTAGGTTATGAAGGAGTGAGAAAGAGCAAAATAGAGGCAGGTGATGATTAGGGGGTCTAAAAGGATGAGGCCATGATGGGCAGTTCAGCTTGGACTTCAGGATAAACCCTACTCTTTTCAAAAGATGCCCAGGAATCTTTTGTTACCACAGACAGTCATGACCTTAGATTTACATCCAAAAGGTGGCACCATTTCTTCAGCACAGTGTCCATATCACTGCACAAGGGCATTAGGATCAGACATAGACCACAGGGTCATCTTTGCAAATGAGAATGAAGCAGCTGAGAGTTGTTGTTTCTTCTGTGGTGAGAGTTAATTCAAAAATACATTTTCCTTGTGTTTTGGTTGCCTTTAAGTAGCCATGCAGGAAATTTTAAAGTTTTTTTTTCCCCTTTAGAAGGGTTTTTGCTTTTTTTTTATGCCCACATAGAGGCAAAAGCAGCTGGATATTTTGGGGTACATTTGGAAAATGTACCTGTTCTTGTTTTTTGTATTCGAACTAGCATCGGCGAGGCAGGGTAGTAAGCAGCATCTGTAAGTAAATAACTAGTAACATAGTAACAAATAGCTAATAAGTAACAGAAACAATGATTCCTTAGTGCACACAAAAAGGCTGTTGCTGATTGCAAAGCAGTAAAGGGGAAGGCTCAGTGGTACGTAGTCAGGCAGCCCTTGTTAAGACAAGAGCAGACAAGACAGTAAGAAATTTTTTATAGATTGAACAGTTCTTAGCAGTGAGGAAAGTAGAGCAGTTAAGAGGGTGACAGTGTAAGGGTTCATTAATACAAAGGAATACAAACTAAGCGAGTGGAGAGCTTCAAATAAGGAATAAGGAAGCAAAGTAAGGACAGCAGGCAGAGAAAAGTAAACTTAACCTCATAGAAGGACAAACTGCAGGCAGTCTTGAGGGGGAGAATATTACACAAGCTTAAGGAGCCAGAAGGTGTAAACTAATTGTAGCTGTTCTTTAATCTAATTTCTTTGGCTTAAATTTTTTTAATTTCACCAGGTTAAAACATTTCATTTTAATTACAAAAAAAGTTAAGGCAGTTTTAGTAATCCTAATTCAAATTTTAATAACGTGCCTAGTGCAATGCCTGTTGGATAATGGATGTTTTAGAAGACAGCTTGGAGGAGCCAGTCTTCTATGAGAGATTCATCTGCAGAAGATGCCAGCTGATCCGGTACCTGAAGCTCAGGCTTGCTGAACTCAATGAGGAGTTGGCTGGCCTGCATTGTAGTAAAGAATTAGTGGTCCTGACGCAGGTGTCCTTTAGAGAGATAGTGCACACCCCTAAGGAGTTGTGGAAGGAGATTCCAGAACAGACAGGTAGAGATAGGTGGGTCACGTTCACAAGGCATAAGGTAAAGGGTGCACACTGTCTGGGGGCATTTACCCCAGAAGTGGAAGTGTCAAATCGTTTTCAGTTCCTTACAGAGCTGGATGATGTCTCTAACGATTCTGAGGTAGTAGGTAGGGATTAGAAGCCCCGACGTGCTACTTCAAAAACAGTTATCAGAAAGGGAGGGGTAGTGACAGTTGGGGACTCAGTCATTAGGGGGATTGAAGCACAGGTTTGCTCCAGAGATAGAGAATCTTGCATGGTATGCTGCCTTCCAAGTGAACAGGTGGAAGACCTTCCAGGAGGGATGGATATGCTCTTAGCCAGAGTGGGGGCGGATCCAATTGTCATTGTCCATGTTGGAAAAAATGACATACATAAGTGTAGTCTTTCAGTTCTGCAATCCAAATTTAAAGAGTTAGGTGCCTGGCTGAGGAGCAGAACTGACAAGGTAGCCTTATCTGAAGTTTTGCCTGTGCCATACGCCAGTCCAGGTAAGATTCAGGAGATTAGAAGGCTTAACGCATGGTGCAAAATTTGGTGCAGGGTAGAAGGGTATAGGTTTATGGGGCATTGAGACTGCTTTTGGAACGGATAGGACCTGTTCCGCAGTGATGGATTACATCTGAACCGGAGGGGCACCAATGTGTTGGGGAGGCGTATGAGTAGGTAAGTTGAAGATTGTTTAAACTAGAGAATGGTGGGGCAGAAAGTATATAACAGGCCAGGTTTAGAATTGTACTTGGAGAAACAAGCATTAGTGTAAAAATAAAAATGCATAGCAATGTAAATTTTAACCCAAAGTTTAAATGTAAAAGTAAAACAAGTAATGCATTAAAAATAGCCCACCTTAATGCTAGAAGTATAAAAAATAAAACAAGTGAGTTGGAGTTGTATGTAGAGCAGCATAATTATAATATTATAGCAGTAACGTAAACTTGGCTAAATAACAAAAATGGGGATAAGTAAAACATATCTAAACACATTTAAACACAAGTAAAACACATTTTTAGGAAGGATAGACTAAACAGAAAAGAAGGTGGGGTTGCTGTTTATGTCAAATGAATTTAAACTCAAGTCCTCTTCAGTTGGACGATGAACTCCATCTTAGTTAGGATGTGTGGCTTCACCTGGAAAGCATTAGAGAAAAAGGTAAAAAAGGCAAGTTTACAGTAGGATATTTTAGTCATAGGAACTATATTAACTGGGATAACCTTTCAAATAGCAGAGCATAAGAGCAGAGGTTTTTAGAAGTAATCAGTGACTGTTTTTTAAAACAGTATGTTAAAAAGCACCAACATGGGGTGAAGCCTGTCTAGATTTAGTATTTTGAAATAATCAGGATAGAATTGAGGGTGTAGAGGTGATAGTACCACAAGGGTCAAGTGACCATAATATAATATCATTTTCAGTGTTTTGGAAGAGTGTGACTGTTAAGTTTAACATTGGTAGGGCAAATTTTGGGCAGATGCAGCAGAATCTAAGGAGGATAGACTGGGATAAGCTTTTAAGTGTGGAGATAGTCGAGGAGCAGTGGAAGGGGTTTAAAAACATTTTACATGTAATATAGCACAGGTACATAATTAATTTGGAAATAAAAAAAAAAAACTCTACAGTGGGTTAGTAAAAAGTTGAAAAAAACAGCTGCATAAAGCATATAAGACTAATAACTCCAAGGTAAATCATAGGGCATATGAGAACATGAGGACAACAGTTAAGAAGCATATTAGGGAGGCTAAAAGATAGTTAGAGAGTAATATAACTTACTGTATATGGCGAAAGATGACCCAAACAGATTCTTCCAGTATTTTAGTAGTAAAAGAGTCAAGTAGGGGGTGATGTGCATCAGGAATAGTAAAAGGGAATTAAAAAATATAGACTGTGAAATAGCAAATGCTCTAAACTCACATTTATCTGATGTGCTTACTAGTGAGGAAGTAGATAACATTCCAGTAGTAAAGGACTACTAAGGACAGCATTTCTCAACCTTTAAGTATTTGCGACCTGAGTTTTCATAACAGTTTTAATCGCGCCCCCCCTAACATTTTTTTGAAATGTAGATGCATATTTTATTATACCTACTTAACTTTTATCGACATTTACTGTATCTAACTCTATATTTATTGTTCTAGTATCAGAATGTAGTTTAAGTTAATTTGTTTTGGTTTCAACAGATGTTTTTTTCATATTTTTGATTCTTGTTTTCTTTTTTCACATCTTCGCGCCCCCCTTTTTGTTACTTCGTGCCACCCTAGGGGAGCCCGCCCCACAGGTTGAGAACCACTGACTAAGGAGGTACTGAGGGATTTAGAAATTGTAGAGGGAGATGCACTGCTGTGATTAAATTGCCTGAAATCAAAATCTCCAGGACCAGATAATATTAACCCTTGACTTCTTAAGGAAGTTAATGAATACATATATAAACCCATTTATTTTTAGGAAGTCACTGTGCACTGGGGAAATTCCGAAGGACTGGAAAATGGCAAATACACTTAACAAGCATCACAGGAAAATTAAAGGATGGAATTATTAAGGATAAGATTGAGCAGCACATGGAAAGAACAAGAGTTTTACAGAACAGTCAGTATGGGTTCAGAAGAGGGAGGTCATGTTTTACTAACGTGCTGGAATTCTATGAGGAAGCAACATAAGGATATGATCAAAGTGGAGCATATGATATTATTTATCTTGACTTTTAGAAAGCATTTGATAAGGTGTCACATGAGGGGTTGGGCATCAAACTAAAAGAAGTGGGAGTCCAGGGTGATGTTTTTAGATGGGTGCAGAACTGACTCAGACACAGGAAGCAGAGGGTGATGGTGTGAGGAACTTCATCAGAATTGGTCGATGTTAAGGGTGGTGTTCCACAGGGGTCAGTGCCAGGGTTGTTTAATATATATAAATGACCTGGGTAGGAATATAAGTAACAAGCTGAATAAGTTTGCCAATGATGCCAAGATAGGTGGATTGGTAGATAATCTGGAATCCATTAAATCATTATAGAAGGACTTCGACAGCGTACAGGCTTGGGCAGATTTTTGGTAGATGAAATGTAATGTCAGTAAATGTAAAGTATTGCACGTAGTAAGTAAAATTGGTAGGTTTGAATACACAATGGGAAGTCTGAAATTCAACGGTACACCTTATGAAACAGATTTAGGAGTCATAGTGGACTCTACATTATCAGCTTCCAGAAAGTGTTCACAAGCCATTAAGAAAGCTAATAGAATGTTAGGTTATATAGCACGGTGTGTGGAGTACAAGTCCAAGGAGGTTCTGCTCAACCTTTATAATGCACTGGTGAGGCCTCATCTTGAATACTGTGTGCAGTTTTGGTCTCCAGGCTACAAAAAGGACATAGCAACGCTGGAAAAGGTCCAGAGAAGAGCGACTAGGCTGATTTCAGGGCTATAGGGGATACATAATGAAAAAAGATTAAAAGAGCTGAGCCTTTACAATTTAAGCAAAAGAAGATTAAAAGGTGACATGATTAAAGTGTTTAAAATTATGAAAGGAATTAGTATGGTGGATCAAGGCTGTTATTTAAAAATGAGTTCATTAAGGACACGTGGACACAGTTGGAAACTTGTTAAGGGTAAATTTCACACAAATATTACTACGTTTTTCTTTACACTTGGAATAAGCTGCCACTTTCAAAACTAGACTAGATGTTTCTTGTTGAAGAATTAAGTGGATAGGACTGGCAAGCTTTGCTGGGTGGAATCTTTTTCACTTGTCTAGATTGTTCTAATGTTCTAAATTGCCCCCCTGATGGCCACACTCACTTAGCTCCAGAGCTGTAAGAATTTTGAATTCCAGTGGCTGTAGGGTGTCTGACAAGCTCTAGGTTTTATAGTGCACTGTTAAAACTCAGTATTGCTACTTGGGTTCTGATTGCAAAAAATGAATAAAATTTCTCATCTCAGCTACTTTCTTGTATCTACGGAACAATGTCTTATGTTTGTGTTTTCTGGCTGCAAGTGTATTTCCTTTGATTAAAGTCTAGCTAACCAATTGCTAATCTTACATAAATGCTTCCCTAAATTCTTATTTTATCATAGTTGGTTCCCTTATCTATAACATTTGCTTTGCTCTCCAGATGATGTTCACAAGATAAATTTAATTGACTCTCACATATAGATTGTCTGTATCCCACTTTTTAAGGTTTGCAAAATTGAGGAAGAAAGGTAACACTAATCATTAAATCAGGGTGTTTTTGCTTAAAATGTATATTTTCCTCAAAAATTTCTAGTATTAATCATTCATGCAATATGCAAATCAAAATTTTCTTATAGGTTGTTGTATTGAACGTAAGCAGCCATGCTCATACACTGAACCCAATTGAACAGGCCCTTTTACACTGGAAATACCAGTACATTAGCTTCACTACAATCATTTGGACCGCTGGGACTCAACCATTTCACACTGGATAAGTCTTTGTGAATCTAATGGCCCATCCTGCTTTCTACTTTTTACTGCTTTCTCTCTTCTACCTTCACCCTTCGCCTTAGTGGCAGTGTCTTTAGGCTCCTTCATGACCACTCCTGTGGCGGTCCACATGTAGGCTTAATTCGCCATGTATGTGCAGGTCTCTCACTTTCTCTCATTACTGTAGCATGTTTTTGCATTAAATATACAAATACATTAACACTCAACATAAGGTGAAAATAGATCATAGAGTATTAGATACCGGTGGTAGGAGACCATATTACATTAAACCTCTTAGATTTGGTTGCTTTAGGTCTACAATGTGGGCTGAAACTTTGATTTGCAATGGGCAAGTCATAAAAAAGTTATTTCAAAGCTGTACAGGTGTATGTAACTGCACGACTGTGCAGTTATACATTCACATGTAAGTGATGACTTTACTTTCATAAAAATATAAACAAAATATGCAGTCCTTCATTTTTATTCTTACACATTTTTCACACTCATCATTTAATTTTGATAGCTGAATTTCTGGTTATATTTAACTTTGAAAATACAGTGCAAGGCTGCGTCCACTGTTATGTCATTGCTTACTATGCATGCTTTATTTTTTACTATTTTTGTAATGAAAGTGAATTCAGTCATGAACTTCATTGCAATTCTTTAATTTCTTGTCACCATTCCAGTTTTAGCACTTCCACAGTTGCATCATTTGATCCCTGATGGTGAAATTACAAGTATCAAGATAAACCGCTCTGACCCCAGAGAAGCCTTGGCAATCAGCATTGTGGGTGGAAATGAGACCCCCTTAATCCGTATCCTTATTCAAGATGTTTACCAAGAAGGGGTCATTGCTAGAGATGGGAGACTGTTGCCTGGAGATACAATACTGAAGGTTAGTGCCATGCAAAAATGGAAAGAGTCTCTTTGCAAATATTGTTCAGAATGTTTTCTTTTCCATTGATTTCATTTATGGAAAAAGGAGATGATCAACAGTGTAATGAAATGAATTTCTTTGGCATTTGAGATAGAAACAACTGTAGTTTTCAGGAACTATTTGGCACCAGATGTTATTCCCGTGAGTCAAAGAAGATCACTGCCATATTAAAATCCCTGTAAGCACATCAATAAGGTCTCTCCGCCTTTCATAATGCCTTCAGTCAGCTAATAAAAAGCTCATCACAGTCTTTCCAGATCAGGAGCACTCAGTACACTTATGCTGAGCCTTCCTGTACCTTCTCTGATCTCGACATATGCAATCAAGCTGATCTAGATATAGTCTCAGAAAAATACCATTTACTTTCTTTTCTGGATCCCTGGATCCAGTCAGCTCTCACTGCACCTGAATGGCTCCTCTGTCTTTCTCATAATCCATCACTGCTCAATCTGATGATTTGTATTTGATCAGTCCAAGTAGCATCAACTGTAGTGCTTTAGTTGTTAATACTACAAAAAAATGAGGGCCCTGGGGTACCATTCTGTCCTCTCTGGACCTACCCATAATG
>JANRMT010062809.1:22296537-22327990 GCA_026402145.1 Polypterus bichir lapradei
GAGGGCCCTGGGGTACCATTCTGTCCTCTCTGGACCTACCCATAATGCATGAAATACGTACACTTCCTCATGGGCTCAGAAAAGCCCAGCTGTTAACTTCTTAGAATCAATCGTTCAGTAACTCATCCATTTATTTGTTTTCCAAACCCATCAACTTCAATGAATTTTATTTAACATAGCTGAGAGCACTAATGAATTTAACTTAATATACTGTTTAAATAAAACACAAGTAACATATGAATTAAACATAAGTCCATACACATTTAACTATGTGCAACTTGTATTGTACATACTAGTGCACCTTTTCCATTGCAAACACCTTTCTAAGGCAATTGACAATTACAACTGTTTACAGAAGAAGCACATGAAAGTCAAGTAACCTGCTCATTGTCACATTGTGAGCCAGAGGTGAGTAATGAATAAGCAAACTTGGTACTTACGATTCACTTCTATGACTTCACATCCACATTCTGGAGGGGGCATAAATTGAGAGTAATGGTGGGTGGTACAGGGGAGGCCTGAGAGAAGCATGGAGACAAACGCTGACGGGACAACAGACATCATACTAAGGTGGTGGGTTGAATACCACTAAGACATGGTATGCCATCTATTCAAAAAATGCCATGTAGTCAAAGAGAGTCCCCAGGAGAGTAGTTTTTCCAGGGACACAGAAAAAGACTCTGACAAGTGCTAGTAGCGCAGCTCTTACACAGTACAGGTTGGTTCTTGCTCTACATATACATTTTCTTATTCTCTTTTTCTATTAATAATAAATATGTTATGAAATATTTCAGGTAAAGAAGACGGAAGTTTAAGGTATGGTAGTCAGACATTGTGTTACATATTGATTAGCACATGCAAGTAGGAATTCTACGTTTGACACTGACCTCATTGTGAAGGACAAGTTATTGAGGGCTACCTGCCCCTTTAAAGAAAGAATAATATCTAGGACCACCACAGCAAACTTTAAGAGTATGGATATAAGATTTCCAAAATTATTACTGACTGATGCTGGGATGCTGGGGCTTAAGAACCTTTTCCATTCACATAGCAAGCTTGAATTTGGGAGGCAAGTCAGGATAAGAGCTTGACTATTGAGAGTAAGAGAAAGTCATGAAAGTGTGATGAAAGAGCTTGATCTCTAATGTATTTCAAGTGGTAAACAGGGGGTTATCTGTTCAGTAAGACCTAGAGAGGCAACAGATGCTGACCTTTTATGTATTATCTGTGTTTATCCCATCTTAAACCCTAATAAACGTTTTATTTTGGAATGTCTGATCTCCTTGACAATATTTTGGGTTCAAGGAGAGTGCCCCCACCTTTCACAAAGTATACATTTCTCTTAAACTAAATAACTAATTTCAACACTATCTTCAATTAGGAGATGTGTTGAATTTCATTAAAATGTTAATGGCACTTACCTACATAATGCATTAGTCAAAAAGTAGAAAGTGGAACATGACATCAGTACCAGTATATCATCTCAAATACATTTCCAAATAACTTATTCAGTTGTCTTTCCTAGCCATGTTTATTTTTAATAATGGGTCATGAGGGCCAGAACCAATATATACTTAGTTGCAACCAGCCTGAAGAAGGGGCCTCAGTTGCCTCAAAAGCTTATATATTGTAATCGGTTCAGTTAGCCAATAAAAGGTGTCATTTTGCTTGACTTCTCGTAGCAGAAAGAAAAAAATTATACTGTACTCTGCATCTGTGTCAATAATGACTTAAAAATCTATAAGTTGTAAAATAAAGTACAGCATAAGATAAAGATTTGTGAATCCCACCCCGTATATTGTAGTGTTTGAGTAGTCTCAAAAGACTTACCTTAGGTCAGTACTGGACATTTTTGAAGAGTGGACTGATTGGTTTTATAGCAAGGAACAGGAAAGGTGAGTTTGAAGTGCAGGAAGTCTTGTGAGGTCATCAGCAGGGGCCAGAAGTGAGGTCAGGAACAAGTAGCAGTGTGAGGTCTAGTTGGTTTTTTCTTCTGCGGGGAGAAAGGTTAAGGCATTAGTTCTCAGCGCCAACACCTAGTCTGGTGTATCAACACCCTGATTTGAACCCTTCGACTGCCTCCCAAGTGCACGTTTCTGACAAGTAAATACCTAAATGTTAACATCCTTTATAGGCATATGCTGCAATAGAAAACAGCTGCACCGAGAACTGGTTCCATGACACAATAGCTATGTAGTTTTCCCCATTGCTGTTGCACCCAGTGCCTTCATTCACTTCATAGTCTACTGCAAGATATTACAGGGTGGCCCAGATCTAATTATGCAATTATGAAAAGGCAAACACATCGCACCCACTGTTCGACTGACAACCGTCTCCCCGCCATTTTGGAGTGCAGGGCAGGTGCTGCCATCTATCGGCAACAAAGAGTTTTTTGTGAATTCTCTATGTAATAAACTTATAAAAGTTATAGCGTAATGAAAATTGCATAATTAGATCTGGACCACCCTATATAAGTGCAGGGTGCTGGTGAATTAAGATCTGCTGGATTTTTGTTTCCAGCAGATTGTTCTTCAAAATACATTTTTTATTTATAATGGACCTTCCTATGATGAATGAACATGTATTTATTGTTTTTATCTTTTGAAAATCAGTTATATGGAACCTCCTTTGCAGCAGTACGTAGCAGACCTCCAAGGCCACCTCATCCTCTCACCTTGGTTTAGATCAGCTTTGTATACATTTTCAGGAATCAATAATTAAAATAAATCAAATGCTTTATTATATTTCTCTTAGATGAAATGTGCTGTTCATATTTGAAAGCAGAGAAAAGGCTTGTTCTGCAAATAGCTTCTAAATAAACATGGCAAGATGTTAACTGTTCTGCTCTTGAGCATTGATTTCACGTGGCATTAGTGTTTATCAGCAGTGCAAAGGCTTCAAACCATCAGCCAACCTGGGACCAGGAACTGTGAGGCACTGGGCTAAAACCTAGTTCTCATTTAAGGCCTAAACTGCTCTGTGCTCCTATTTAACTCATTTGTGTTTTCATCACATTTTAACAGGTGCTTCATGAAAAGGAAAATAGGACTTCAGTTTGAAATTAAAGCTTAATTATTTATTTATTTATTTATTTTTTGGATAGACGAGTCAGAATTTGTGTAGTGGCAAAGTAAATGTAATAATGCCTGTGATTATTTTGTATACTGTGCCAATTTACATGCTCATTAGAAAAAGAAAAAAAAAAGCTCAGCGGGAGCCTAATAGCATATTCTTTTTGCTGAAAAAGCTGTAATGACAATGAGCTGTAATTGCAAATGATACTCTGCCTCGGAGAATCATGAAATCTGTCTATTAGACTTTTTGGGACCATAAAGAAAAAATGTGCCATTGCTCAAAGTGCTCATGCTGAGTTGAAATTGTAAAATCCATGCAGGGGAAGATGTAGACCTTTAAATGAAAGCCAGTTGTTGTTCATGTGTACTGTTATACTGAGGTAGTGTGCACCACATGATGACATATTCTGTTTTCAGGTAAATGGCATTGACATTAGCAATGTGCCTCACTGCTATGCCTTGGCGGTGCTCAAACAGCCTTGCCAGCTCCTGAGGCTGACAGTACTTCGAGAGCAGAAGTACCGGTACCGCAGCAGTGGATTCTCCTACTATGACAGCTCCTGCGTTCGAGGAGAGAGCTTCCACGTCGTTCTGACCAAGAGCTGTCCAGAGGAGCAGCTAGGAATTAAGCTTGTTCGGAGACCTGATGAATATGGAGTGTTTATTTTCAACTTACTAGAGGGTGGACTGGCTTCACGAGATGGTCAGCTTCTGGTAAACGATAGGGTGCTGGCCATCAATGGACATGACTTGAGACATGGGACTCCAGAACATGCCGCTTTGCTAATTCAGGTGAGAGTCTTCTCTGTATTTCAAATGTTAGAATAAAGTCAAGCAAAATAATGTAAATCTATGCAAATTATGCAGATATACTATATATGCAGAAATATGCAGATATATGAATTCTTAGCATGTGGTAACTTTAAGTTTTAACTTTTCTTATTCTTACACAAACACCACACTTTGGATTCTTAATAATTTCTTGGTAAAAGATGTCTTTGACAAAAGTCAGCAGAGAAGAGCGCCTGGTAATAATTATTGAGTGTGGGCTGGGTACTGTCATGCATCAGTTTTGATTACAAAATGAAATGAAAACCAGGACTGCTGGGCTTAGGTCTATTTGTGGACAGGGTTTATTAATGTGCTTTTTTTTTTCTTACTTTTTTGCAAAATAAGAAATAAACCATTTTGATTTTTCATACATTTTCATACAAACTCCAAGATTGAATTCAAATTTTTTTTATAAATAAACAGGTCATACTTCTGTTTTCAACTATTCAAGGGCCAGTTGAAGTCTTTAAGTCTAAAGTGTTGCAGCCTGATATGCAATTCTAGTTGAGTGGTTAGTAGTGACAACTCCTGGATTTGAATCCTGGGACTGTTGAAGTTTACTGTGGGCATTCTCCTATCCTAAAGATATATGTATTAGGTTCATCTCTTAATCAGACCAGTGAGGGTGGGTGTACCAGAGATTGTGCCCTATGATGAAATGCCACCCAGTTTCAGGTTGGTTCTTGTCTTGTGTCAAATGGGGCAGAGGTAGGCTCCAGTACCTCAGCAGCCCTAAACCTAATATAAATAGGTTGGATAATAGATGAATGCTTTACATTCTTAATTACATAGTATTTTGCTACCTCTTAATTTATCTATTAGACGAGGATGCTCAAGAATTCTCTTTATGTGTTGCTTTTAAAATTAAATGAGACATTTCTTATTTGTAAAACACGTTAAGAGAAAAATGCATTGGTTATGTCAACAAATTTCAAGTAGAATACCAGATTTTCAATCTTCCCCTTACTCATTGCTAGAAAAAGAAGTGCTCAGTATCTTCAATATACCATAAATGCATATATTTAAAACTTATTTGAAGTAATAGATAATTTCTGTATTCATCAAATGGACATTCAGCATGATATAGTTGTATTAAATGTACACCAAACCCTAAAGTATTCATCTAAAAGTGTTGACTAGATATGCATGTAAGAATTTCATTATAAACTTCAAGGTCATTGTCACGTATTGAGATTAATTTTTAAAGGCTTTGTATCCCTCTGCCATTACTATATTAATGGTAAACTACACATGAAACATCATATTGTGTTTAAAGACTGTCTACATTACACATTGTTATTTTCCATTTGAATTCCTGTTCATGCCTGTTCTTCTAGTATGGCTGCAGCCAGTATGCCACAAAATATCACAGTCAGTTGGCTACCAGACGGTGGGGCTAAAGGAAGCATTCCAGAATGCACAACTTGACATTCCTTGTTTGCAATGGAGTATGACTTCAAATCCTGAATATTTTTGAAGGTGCTGATGAGTAGGCTAAAGGAGGATTAGAAAAACATCTCGTCTGATGGTTCCATTCGTGCTGGCGGTTGGGCCAGAATATGGAAGAAAAGTTTGGTGCCGAAAGTACACAGTGGTGTTGGTGTGTTGTCATGAGGTGCGTTTAGTCCTTTTTGCTAACACTGGATGCCAGAGGATATCCGAACATCATTCCTGATGTGGTGCACCTTTTGAGGCAGCAGTGTCCCCATTTGCAAATGTGTTTTTTAGTAGGCTTGTGCTCCATCTCACCAGAAAGGATAGCTTCCACAAACATGACAATGAAGTTAGTTTCATTCCCTTGTCAATTTGTGGAACTGAAGCAGCTATTTTAAAGTATAGGTCCACCATCAGCCAGTTTGCAGCAATAAAGGGACAAACTGGAGCCAATGTGGCATCTTTTACAACAGCTTGTTTAGTTAACAAACCCGCAAACTTGGACTGTTCTGGGGACAAACAGGGACCAAGTGTTCCTATGACAAAGCTGCGTCTTTAGCACACCATTTAACATGCTTTATTGTGCAGAAAAAGAGTGTGGTTTTTATGGTTTTAGCCACTAAATGCAGAATTACATTTTGGAAAAATAATTTGCCCAATTAAAGCAAAAAGAAAAGAAAATGAAATGTCATTAAATATAAAAAGTGAAGTTTATTGCTGCTTTTGTACAATTTACAAACAAAAACATTGTATGTAATTTTTCATTTGTCATCTGTGTCTAGTTTTAATTGCTATCTATATCATTTGCAGATGATCTGGTTTGCAAAAAACAAAGCATAGAGCACACTAAAAAGTTTTAAGCACAAATTTGTCTTTTATGGTTTAAAAATTGGCAGGATGATGAAAAAAATGTTGCTGCATCATTAAAAAAATTGAATAATGAGCTATTGTTGCATTTGTGCCACTGATGTTTTCTGATAAGAGTTCTCAACAATGTTGTAAATGGTAAATTACAAAGAACAGGATGAAGGCCATACATGCCAAGTGGAGTAATTTATGCAAACAGAAATGGCATAAGAAAAAAGTATGACAACGCATTTTTTTAAAGAGACACATTGTACATGAAAGCAAAAGTCGGGGAGGGATTCTATTTTTATCAACTAAAATAACTGTGGACATTAAAGCTGTGCATTTTTCTAATCAGGATGGTATTTGCAAGGAAGCCTGTAACTGATTACTTTTTTATGAAGTCAAGATGTTATTTTTTTATGGCATATATATTTACAAAGCTGTATGATTATATTAGAACTTGTGTCTATGATAGTAATCATTATAATAATAATAATTTTTAAAATTCCAGAATGTTTATTCCAGGAAACAAATCAAACTTATTTTTAATTCCTGTGAGGCATCTCAGAGTTGATTTATAAAATGCTGAGCTTTTCTTGGTTTCATTTGAAGAATGCCAAATCAGAGCTATAATGTTAGTGTTTTTCTTTTCTGCTTATACATAATTTTTGTCATGGCTGATGAGGGCAGTATGGTGACAGAAGAGTTAGCACTACAACCTCAGAACTTCAGGAGCTCAAATAACATATAGTTTTTCTCCAAGCATTATCTTTAGCAGTCACTCAAATCTAGAATGGTACCCTTCAATTTTATCTTATCCTCTCTTAGAGGGTGCAGATTTTGGGCCAAGGCAGTAGGAGAGATTCCATGTGAACTTGCACTGGATGATTTATGCACCACCACAAGGTAGGTGCCATAATTAGGACCTCCAGTCAAGTGATTTTATTATCAGACTTTTTGTATGGTAGGCCTCCTCTGGTTCTCTGAATTGATGGTTTGTCTGGCATGAAAGGAGTCAGGCATCCCAATTTAGTTAATGTCCCATTTACTTGGTCAGGGATAACTTCATAGGGGATCTTTCCAATTCTGAGTAATTGGTTCATCCCATTGTAGGGGATGGTTTCAGTCATATGATTGTGTAGCATCCTCAAGGTAATGATAAATAGAGTAGGACAGTCAAGCCTAGATGGAATTTTTCATAGGGCTTCCTGAATAATTGAGTTAAAGAGCCTTGGTCAAATCATTGAAAGCCCTGCATAGGTTTTGTTGCTGCTCAAAGCTATCCTTTTTGGATTTGATGGGTAACTGATATCATGCCTTAGAAAAGCCTGATTCCACACTGGGGCAGATTTTCCTCAACAAGTAGTGGCAGACAATTTAGCACTGCTTGGCCATGGATGTTCCCGTGATGAACAGCAGTGTAGAACCATGGTTTTTCCACACTTGACTCTTTCACTACTTTTCTGGTAACTATAACTTTGGTTTGTTTGAGTTAAGTGTGAGTATATTTGAGAGTCTATCCTAGCATTTTGTCTAGGTTTGCTCCCTATTTTGAAACTGGCAATCTATGTTCTCAGAGACCATTTGCTGAGACAAGCAAATAGAGAAAATGTATGATAGAAATTGTGTGTTGGATAATTGCCAGGGGAAGAGCCCAGAATATACAAGAGCAGGAAAAGAATACATTGCCAGTGTGGGAAGTCAAGTATAATAACTGGTTAATCTGGGAGCAATTCATCTGAGGGCATGAGAGAGAGAGATCTGTCAAGGAGTCTTGGTAGGATGTCAAAAGACCTCCTGGGCAACATGTGGTCAGAAGAGTTTGGACAATGTGGCACTTTAAAGGTTAACACTGAAAAAGACTAGGTCAGTCCAGATGGGGAGGAGTACAAACTTAACCTTTTAAGGTCTACAATGGTGGAACCCAGCCACAGGGGATGCACAAACCAGTGTGTTTCTTTGTGCCAGTCCCAAGCCCGGATAAATGGTGAGGGTTACTTCAGGAAGGGCATCCGGTATAAAATTTTGCCAAGTCAATTTGCGGACAACGTAGATGATCCGTTGTGGCAACCTCTAACGGGAGCAGCCGAAAAAAGAAGAAGAAGAAGAAGAAGGTCTACAATGGTGGAGGAGTAGCTGATGCCTGACTTAGCAGCTTTGGGAGAAAGGCAGGAAACCGGCATTGGACGTGGCTCAAGTCTGCTTGTGCTTACAATGGGGGCCAATTTATTGACTTAACATGTATGGCCTTTAAGAATGTGACAAGCAAAGCACTCAGACACTGGCACAAAATCCCCAAATGGACAATGAATAAACATGGGATTCAAATCCTGGACTTTAGATAAATGGAGCAGAAATGCCAAACACTGTGACACCATTCAGTACATAGTGACTGTGAATTGATCTGATATGCACAATATGTGTGAACTTGCCCTGTGAAGGTGCTTGAGGAACCAGGGTTAACTGGCGGCCTGTGGATTTTTCACCAACTTTCACTCACATCTCAAACATGTGCCAGTTAGATTCTTTGGCAACTTTGTTCCAGTGTGGGTGTGTCTCATGTGATGCTTTAGTGTTCTAGTCCACTGACTATCCTGCTTTGTCCTTGATGCTGCCAAGACCATGTGTTAAAAAGAATTTTCAGAAGATAGATGGACAGAAATATTTTTAAAAGTTGATATCAAAATATTCTGAATAGATGGCTTCATAGATATAAAAACTTGCAATTATCAACAAACAAGAACACAATACATTTAAAAAGCAATATCAAAAATACAAATTAAGTCTTCATAATTAATTGTTAGAGGTACCTTCATTGCCTGTTGTGTTGTAATTCTTGTGACTTGTACAAGTCCATCCATTCATCTGCCAAAGCCTGATTTGCTTAGCCATTTGAGGGGGGCAGGGTTCCTGCTATTCCAAGAGTAGCGTTCACAAGCTGAGAAACAATTCAGTGGCAGCCTATTGCTTAGGTGTTCATGTCTGAGATGTAGATGTGCTAACTCCACACAGGCTGTGCTCCAGCTGCAGTCTAAACCCAGAATTAAGGAACAAGTCCATGAAGGTCTTGACTTGACTGGCCTTTTTAGTAGCACCACTTTCATTTCTTCACATCTTCTTGTGAAGATCTTCATTGGCTTGACTCTACACCTGAAAATCTTTGAGTGAGCTGAACAGATGCGATTGGACACACATGCCATTTGTTAAACTTATTAGATGACTTTTAAGGCAATTAGTGTCATCTTGGGTCATTCAGGTTTACAAACTAAATGGTGTGAAGAAAAATTGGCCTTAGCTTAAATTAATTTAATTGATATTACCATCATTATTAGGCTTTAGAACCTTAGAAGATCAAAAACATAATAGAATTAACATGAATGTGCATTGATAGTCATATTTGTAATTTTAAATGTATTGCAGTGCTTCAATACATGTATCACTTAGTGTAAATGAAGACAAAATGGCTAACACTGTGTAACATGATGACAAGTGAATGTTAATAGCTTGTTCACCATTATGATAAATGTGCCACAAATCTTCTAAATAATAATAAAAGGTTCCAAAAAGTAATTTGCCATTAGTGTTAACATTTTTGGAAAAAGTTTATATGAAGCTCTGAACTATTAAAAAAATGAAATGTAAAGATTAAACTCACCCAATAAAGATTCCACTGTTGGATCTCATATTGTTACCAATTATTGTCAACTCTTTCTCTTCACAACACTACTGACTAAGCATGTTCTAGAAGTGTAGGGAATAAAAAGTGCCAAGTGCATGTGCCTCAATGAAATTCTTCTTTAAGACAGCAGGATGTGAAAATGTACATTCTTAGTTGGCATGTATATAGTATTGAACAGCAAATAAGTGAATTTTATTAAAAGGAGGCTAGCACCTTGGAAAAGGGGGGTTTCTGAGGACGTGCCCCACAGTGGATCCATGTCAGCAGTTTCTTCACTCATTTTACAGCCACAAATTTTCCTGAAGGCCCAAGTGGCCCTCCAGTAACTATTTAATCTCCCCATGTTCCTCCCCAAGTCAGCTCATCAGTTGCTTGTCCTTCGGTGACGGCAGCCATGACCACTTTAACTCTTTGAGGGCCGAATATTTTTTCCAAAAAACACAGTTTTCTGAAAAGCACACAAAGCAATCGTTTCACACATAAATCGACATAGAACCTCTGTTGCTGCGTGCATTGGCCGCCAGTTCGCAGTCTCTTGTGGCTCAATCCGCTAACGGGCGGCATGATGGCTGGCAGGAATGGGCAGCAAGCTGGCTGTTATGATGTGGCAGGGGATGGGGCACGGTTATAGTGTAACAAAATCAGGTTTGTACCTCTTGTCATTGTAAGTGGTGGTCCTCCAAGTCCAATGTTGCCGTAGGCACATCAGCTACATGAAAGTGTTCAGCACCATGATCAGCTGGGGTCTGATCAGCTGATGCTTGTACCTCATGATCCTTTTCGAGTACATGCATCAAAATCAGAGTCTGACAAGTCCAGAGTCCAATTCAGTGATGACATGCAAGAATCATCCATGGAGTGTTTTGCTTTGTGCATTTGCTTCGATCTCTCGCCAGGTGTCAGTGCCATTTTTGCCACTGATTGCTCTTCACTATTCAGACGAGCGCAGGGCATCTCAGTCAAACCAACAAAGCTAACTTTCCTTCTAGGAAAGTGAGTTGAACTAGAAAGTAATGGCAGGGTTGGTCACCATTTATAGCTAATTACCACCCTCAACATCTCCTCTTGACAAAAGTCGACATCTGCCCTAAAAGAGTTAACGATTCATTTGGGGTCATGGCTAAATTAGCTGCAACGTAATCAAGTCCACGTGGTGCCCTGTCCAGGTCTGGAAACTGAATAAGCTGGTTTGATAATGGATGGATGGGTAATCAAGTCTGTCATACATCTATTTCTCACAGGGAAGTATGAAAAACACAGAGCAGGCAAAAAACTATATAGTTAGACTTGACCCCAGTACTTTTAGGATGGCACTCTCTGTGCCCACTGCCACACAGTTTTCTTGTTCATTTTAACTCTAATTTTACTGTCCTGCATTACTTCTAAAATAAAAACCAATGATCCAATGAGATTATCCATCCCCCTTGACCAAATGTCACTCCAAAAGTCACCACCGTCTGTTTTTTTGTTTTTAATCAGGAGAGTACAAGAAGATAGTTAAATGTAAGCTTCACAAGAAGATAATAAAGCATGCGAAGTAATACATCTAGGCAAATATGGCAGCCGTAGACGTCCCTATTGTGGGGGTAATAACTGGTTGTGACAAATATCCAGAGTGTTTTCCCAGTGTGTTTAAAAAAAAAAAATCATCAAAATGTCAAGAAACAGGGCGAGACAGACAAGAAGCAGAGCTGCAGAAAGCAAAAGTGCCCGGAATTGCCTGCACCTGCATTCTGGCCTCAGGCTGGGGCAGCCTCCAGGGAAAAAGTAAGACGGGCCTTGAGAGTGTCCTCCATGACGTCCCAGCTGCTAATATTAACGGTCTACGTTTGTTAATCAATTTGAAATTGCTTTCTTTATCCTAATTTGTATTTTAATGTGTGTACATAATGTAATTTGTAAAAAAAAAATGGGTGATGGAATTTTCCCTGTAAACTTATTACAGTGCTTTGAGTCTGTACTCCATGAAGACCACTATATAAAAATAAAATAAAAAAATATATGTTGAGCTAAGTAGAAGGATTCCATCTTTCTTGGTTATGCGAGTTTAATAAAGCAACCATATGTCAATTTGTTAATGGAACGCATAACTTTTGAAGCTTCATGCATAGTGCGACATTAAGTACAGTGGGATTCTTAAAACATATTTAAATTATTTTTATTTTTTTTACCAGTGATTTAATTTATCAGCTCAGTTGAGTATATCTGATCAGGTGTTTTCTGTTGTTTTTAATGCCTAATGGTGGTCTGCTGTTAGAGATTTATTAAGTGTTGTGAACACAGGTTACTCCTAATAAAAAGCATGCTTGGGAGTTTTTTGTGTTCACATTATTTCAATAATTAGCCTGGCTGCCATTAAATCTCATGAACCTGTCGCTCCATGAACACCAAAATAGTCGCTGCAAAAAGCCATTCGCCTCCCTCATAGTTGGTTTCCTTTGGGGAAATCGGCTGTCCTGCCTTTTCTTGTCAGAAATTCTTTCTCATACCCTTTAAAAGTATAACCACACATTCTGACAATGTTGTCCAAAAAGATGTCAGTTTATGTATTTAGTATGTTTCAATAGCCAAAATTAAACCAAAGTCCTGCGCAGTATAAATAAAACTCAGAAAGACGCCATTCCAAAATATACAAAGTCACATGCAATGAAAATCACATTAAATGAAAGGAAGACTCCTCTCCCCGGAAAGCCTTGGAAAACAAAAAGGCCTTGAGCTGAGTCCTAAAGTTAATAGTTCTTTGCATTTATATAGCGCTTTTCTCACTACTCAAAGCGCTCAGCAATTGCAGGTTAAGGGCCTTGCTGAAGGGCCCAACAGAGCTGAGTCCCTTTTTTGGCATTTACGGGATTCGAACCGGCAACCTTCCAATTGCCAATGCAGATCCCTAGCCTCACGTATGCAAGTTACTCATAGAAAGTGCAGCCCTAATAATCAGAGATGGCCTCTTCCAGTCTTCAGGAATTTGTTGGCTTGGGCTGGATTATGACTTCATTCTGTGCAGTTTCTAGTTGTGCATATGGCCTCTCTCCTGCTTTGCACCTGGTGCTGCTGGTTTCGCCTCCAGCCTCTCACAACCTTAAATTGGGCGAAGCAAGACTCAAAACAAATGGAGGAGAATGGAGGGATGTTCTGAAGTTTCAGACTCAGGATATCCAACCTCTAAGTAAATGACATCTGCAACAGTGCCAAGAACTGCTACAAATTTACTTCTTCTAAACTTTACTTTTACTGCTTTTTCATTTTACAAATCTTTTTTTTTTTCTTTTTTTAGCAGACTTGTCAAGTGATCACTGTTTTAACACATCAGCAACATTGCTGTTGGTTTTATAAGCATGTTTTAGTCCCAGAGGTCTTGGCTTTGTCCCATGCAGCTTTTACTGTAAGAGAAACAAATAAACTTCCAAGTGTGAACAGAGGATTCTATGTATTATATTGCGCTTTTTTTTCATTCCTTCCTTCAATTAATTTGTCTGTCATGGGCAGTTTTCACCAGTTTGGAGTTTTACTGCTAGCGGTATGCACAAGAAACCTTTAAAAAGACAATGACACTATTACATTGTCTCCCTTCAATAATACAGCCAACAGAATACACAAAAAAACATCAGTAACAAAAGAGAACTACCCCAATAACTAACAGACACACAATTAGATTCAGCAGCCTAATAGAACACAAGCCACACACACACACACACAAACACACACACTGCACGTCTTTTCGAAGTAGAAGTCGTCTCATATGCTATACCATCCATCCTACCACAAACACCATTTAAATCCATCCATCCATCCATTATCTAACCCACTATATCCTAATACAGGGTCACGGGGGGTCTGCTGGAGCCAATCCCAGCCAACACAGGGCGCAAGGCAGGAAACAAACCCCGGGCAGGGCGCCAGCCCACCGCAGGGCGCGCACACACATTCTTTCCCTAAATACTTTGAAGCAAAGCTCTTGGATGCACTTCACATGTGACAGCGAGTGGGTTATGAGATCTAAAGAAAGTCCAAAAGGAATTGAAGGGAGGCTTACACCGTTCTCAGTGTGCACATCCTCTCCAGTGCCTGACCAGATCTTCAGCTTTACTTTTGGTAAAATAATCATTGTTCACTCAAGATCAAAGCATTCATTGAGCAGGTTTACTTTCATAAGGCCATATCCAACAATTTTGGACAATTTGAAGTCATGAAGTAAATAATAATAGAACTATGTCATCAGGATGGAGGAAAGCTGTGTAGCTCTGGGTTAGCCTTTTCTTTAGGTGTCCTGAAGATTTTATTTATTTCAGTGAACTAATTAATGCTTGTTGCTTGTAGTTGAGGTGCTGACTCTCACACTTAAAGAAAACTAGCAAACGAATGGAAATGTGTGGGAATTCAATGCTGTGATAATGCAATTAAGGAGAGAATTTTTCTAAAACTATTAGGATGTGTGCTTCTCTAACAGACCTCGAATGGGAATGTTGTGTGTATCAAGGGCAGGTGTTGCCCATGTGTGAGCTCAGTGTGAAGTGAATCTGCTCTGCAGGTGCAGTAATATTCATTGTAAAAGCTTTTGATGAATTGACTAAAATCAAGCTAGCATCAAATCAGGTTTTTTTGCCTACCTATTTTCAGTGTTTCACTTCTGAACTGATTTTATTTGCTGTGTAGTTTATATTTATTGTTATGATGATGATGTCATTTCAACACCATCTTGGGACCTTTGTTTTAAATGGGTGCTGCCATTTTGTGCTTGACCGCAGCTGTATTTACAGTCATCAATTGTCAGTTTCCACCTATATATTATAAGGTGGAAGCACACAGCTTCTGCCATCTGAGTTTTGGATTCCTTTTATGTTAGTGGTACTGGAAGCTAAGTGGCACTTCTAGTTTAGGTTCTTGTTTTGGCAACATTCTTTGACTTAACATCTTTGATTTTGTCTCCTCAGTTCTTCTGTACCTCTCTCAGTATCTGAAGCCTATCTTTTAATAGACTATTTTTCACCCCAAGGTCATTTCATCCAGTCTTTCAGATTATAACCGAGATATGAGGTTCATATTCAGACTTTTTAAAAGTAGTCCAAAAGAATTTACTAGATACTCAATAATTAATTGCTCCGTCCAGGATATGATGTCCTGCAAGCAGGTCCTCCAACTTACAGGGAAAACTTGAGGGTTGGTGGCAGGATTGACACTCCAGCCATCATAAAAAACTTCCCACTGTTCCAGTGTGGTGCTGAGGTGTCAACCACTGCACTCGGGTCCCAATCCAGGTGGCTCGTCGTGTGGTTGGTTTGGCAATGTGCTATAACCATATGCTCCCAACCTCACCTCACCTCATCTCAGAATAATTAAGGCAGATATGAATCTAATAATTACTGTACATAACATTCTTAGACCTACATACTGGAGTCTGTGCCATCAGTACTGGGAGCCAACCCTGGATGGAATGCAATGCACATTGCCACACCCAGCCTGGGCCAGTTTACAGAACATGCATGTCTTTGGACACGTGGGCTCTCTGAGAAAAACCATGTAGGTGAGGGGAAGATTGTGTAGTATCTCCATGAGAGGAACAACATCCAGGAAGCCAGATGAGTGTGTCACTGTTTTAATTGCCGAAGCTTTCCTCTATATAGTGCCTTATATCTGTACAATTAATGGAAACAGTACAACACTAATGGAATAATTGAAAGTCTAAAAAAAACCATAAACCACAACACACTTTCGGCTAAACATCTACAGCAAGCCACATCTGAGCAGCCAACCTGAAGCCCTGAAACTCCCATCAGTGAAACCATTCTGCTGTCAATTAAGAGTTTGCTTTGAAATTTACAACCATTTTTATTCCTGATTGCCAGCAGGAAGCAAGCAGCTTAGGAAATTTCCAGCAGGTAAATCAGAGCACAGATTTAAAAAACATTTCGGTAATATTGGAGCATTTTTTCTTTTAAATGAGCACATGAGAAGTGTTTATAAAGTGTAAGTGGAAAAAATGCCATTTTCTGTCTCTATGAAAAAAAGCTGTTAGACTGAGCACAAGTGCCAAATATCCTTTTTGAAAGTTTTTAATGAATTGATTTTTTATTTTATTGAATGTTTTTTTGTTAACTGTTGAGGTTGAACTCTCTTGAACAGAATATAAGATTTAATTGCTCCCAGCAGCACTGTGCTTTATGAACCTGGAAGGCTGCTTTTTATTGTTGGGTAAGTAAGACTGCTCTAACATCTGGCTATTGTCACGCAGGCAAGCGAGGAGCGGGTTCACTTTATAGTTTCCCGGCAGACTCGAGAGCTGACCCCTGACATCCTACAGGAAGCCCATTGGAGCATGAATGGCAACCCGCCACCTTACCCTGGTGAAGACTATGACAACGCTGGAAAGGTGAGCTTCCAAAGCCCTGGCACAGGTCACCATAGCCCATTTACAAGGCTGAGTTTGATTTAGTGAGATGATGCAGAGCAGGAGAGAGCTTTTGTTACTTGCACTCTATATCTTACAGCATTTTTCATGCACTTACTCATTTAAAGTGCTGCAAAGCAATATATTTGTTACAATATTTTATTTAGCACTTAAACACAGAAAACATTATAGATATTAAGTTACATGACTGACAAAACAAAACTTACACATTTATGGAATGTTGAGCTATGGTGTAGTAGTGTTGCTGCATCGTTGCTCCTAGGCCTGTCTATTTAGAATTCTGAGATTCATTTTGTTTGATTGTGACAGTTTACATCCAAATCAGAGTCACAGGGGCCAACCCTATCGTGCAGGCAACTGGTGCAAGGTGGAAAACAAACTTAGAGAGCGTGCCAGTCCATTACACAGGGACATGTTTTAGGTTACGTCTTCACTGCTGTCGGCTGGCCATAGTTCAGCAATGAATTAATGGACACATAATGCTGGCTTCCATTTATATTAATTACTTTCTGTGTGTTTTAACAAATCTGTATTTAGTAATTTGTAAAATCAGAGCACTGTAGGAAAATTAACTGAGGTGAATGACTTACTGTGTTTCTGTTCTAAAAATGTTTTTAAACCAAAACAGTCTCCATTCACACTAGCGTTTATACTCATTTTTGAAAGTATCTCTGTCCACACTGAAACAACTGAAAACACGTATGACATAGACATTCGCCCACACTGTGCGTGCATGTATCAGAGAGAAAATTCTTAATGGGGTGGTAATGCCACCAGCCAGGGGATTTATTACAAAACTGTAGCGGCTGGTAAAGTTATTTACCTTTCCAGATGTATACAGCATTCATGCTGTACAAAACTCAATTTAGATGCATACAGGTAAGCAACACAACAAGTACCATGGAAAGCGGCTCTTCTATGCCCACTGTATTGGAATATGGTTTCCTTCTGTGAAGAATGACCAATCAGATAATGAAACTTTGTAATGAGCAGAACCCAATCAGCAAAGGGCTGTAATAAGTACAAACCAACTGGGGTGTGATTAGAGTCTGCGTTTTCATATTACAATGCCAAACTAGCATTTTTAGAGGTATACGAGGTGTGGCAGAAAAGTAATGAGACTGATTTTTTATTTACCAAAGTTTTTATTTTTTTCAAACATCAATGTTATCTCCTTCAAAGTAGTTCCCTTGGGCAGCTACACACCGATGGAGACGTTGTTCCCACTGTTGGTAGCAGCGCTGGAAGTCTTCAACCGGTATGGTCTTCAGCATGTCCGTTACACTCTTTTGGATGTTTTCTAAAGTCCCGAAATGACGTCCTTTGAGGACATTTTTCAGTTTAGGAAAAAGGAAAAAGTCACACGGACTGAGGTCAGGTGAATAATGGGGCTGGGGAACCACAGGAATGCATTTTTTCGATTGTCCTTCTGCTCAATTGTGAGGTTTTTTGGCACCATTTTGGCACAGACCTTCGCATGTGCAAATGTTCAGTCAAAATTTGATGAACGGTAAATCTGTTCAAATTTAATTGTTCACTCAACATTCTCAATGTTAAACGATGGTCTGATCTCACAAGAGTGTTCACACGTTCGATGTTTTCATTGGTTTTCGAAGTTGAAGGCCTCCCTGAAAAACTTGAGCTCGGGATAAAGAATGTTCCCCATAGGCCTGTTTTAACTTTTCAAACGTCACACTTGCCGATTCTCCAAGCTTAACACAAAATTTAATGCCACACCGTTGCTCCAAATTCCGCTGTTCCATTTTGCGTGACGCACAACCAAAAACACAACTTCGCTTATAGCAGTCACAAAAATCACGTAGTTAACGGAAGGAGTTGAAACTCGCACTGAGCTATGGGAGGGTACTGATACACGTGCTTTATCAAGGACAACAGCGCAGTGTTGCCAGTCTCATTACTTTTCTGCCAAACCTCGTATGGTTCTGGAGAGCATTTTCAAAAGTATCTGTTTTTATGGGATGAGAACATTAGGGTAGAGTGGACAAAAAGCAAAAATGGAGGCTAATGTCTACATTTTTAAAAGGGACATAGCCCAAGAGTGACTAATTAATACATTGAGTTGTGGGAGTAAATCCAGAGTACAGAGAAAGAAAACTTGCATAGACATGAGAATGCGCAAACTATAGAAAGACAGTGACCAAGTATGGGATTCAAGTCAGTTCTGTTCGAGCTGTGAGACAGGAGCGTTAACCACTAAACCACAATGCTGGAAAACATTCAGGAATAAAACAAACTGCTCCTGTTCGCTTTAGTCTCAATCTGGTTAGGCCACCCGCCTTACAAATGTAGTTGCTGCTCTTTTTCTTCACATCAAAGGATTGCACAAAGGAGCAGGTATGCCCACACAAGGATGAACTGGTAACTGCAGGAAGGCCAGCCAAGACAGGCATTAGCTGAAGGCCTAAGTAAACAGGCCCCCCTCTCAGAAATGGCAGCCTAGTGCCTAAGCAACTGGGAATAAAGCCAAAAGGCTGCAGCTCTAAACCCCTGTGTGGTCCTGAGCACATCGCTTAGCCTGGACATGGTCCAAATGGAGAACCCTCTGTACAGGGAGAATGTTTGCCAGAAATGCAAAACTGATAAGAGAGCTGGGAAAAATGCAAATTACCAATTGATGGTGAGCTAAGGCCTTCTTACTGCCTTTTTACTTTATTTTGCAACTGTTGTGTTCAGGCCATTTATACATCTTTCAGCATACTCTATGAATGCACATTCCGGCCTTGGTTTGTACCAGTCTTACACCCTGCGTTGCCAGAATAGATTTTGATTCCCTGTAACTCTGCAGTGGAAAAACCAGAGGAAGAAAACTGACACACAGCATCTTTTCCTGAATTTGACAAAATTTCATCTCCAGTAAGTAACCACTTACCCCAAATGGAATGTTTTCCCATTTTAGGAGAATCAATTTTCTTTGCAAGCTGTAATAGCATCAGGCAACAGGCATGGATGGATCCCTGGGGCTTTAAAAAAAATCCTTTTGTAAATTTCACTATACCACATATACAGGATGCTGGCTGACGTGGAAAGCTGACATTTCTGGGTGTTAACCACATAATGGAGTAAGTAGTATTTAAATAAAAGAGCTACCCTTATGAGTTGCTAAAATGATACACTTCCATTCTAGTTGAGTGACCAGCTGATTTCTAGCACAAAGCACTTCTTTGTAATCTTGCTATTTCACACTTATAGTTATATTTTCCAAATTGCCCAGAAATCAGGAAAGAACTTTTCCAGGGTGTAATTTAAAGCTTACTGGCATCAATGAATATATAGAAAAATAATAGTAATAATAATTTAAACACTCTGATGACTATAATACAGTTTTTAAAAAATCACATTAGTCCATGGTTTAATATTTCTGTTAATGCATAATACTCTGGTGAAATGTCTGTAGTTAACAGTTTATAAGACGTCAGGGAACCTAATGCAGTAATATCTCCAGCCACCACTGAAAATCAGCTATAACATTGTGGACTGTTAAAATGTTCCTTGAACACAGCAGGCTAGGCCACTCGTTCTGCTCCACTTCTAGACTGATAACCATGAGGTCATATGTTCAAGTCCAGAAAGAGATCAGCCTGCAGTAAACATGTCACACATTGGAGTAAGACGTGGGCTAGGTCTTCTTGTGACAGAACTTTGGAGGGAACTGGTTACACTGAGCGGTACAGTGACATTTCTTACCTACCCTGAAAAAGAAGCGTAGCAACTTTCTGAGCAGCATGAACTTTCCATTAGCTTAGCTGAACTTCTCACTTTTTCCCGTGCCAAGGCTCGGCTTGTAGGTTTAAATTCAGGATGGACAGTTTAGCTTGAACATGCTTTTTTAAACTGGTGTCACATCATATGACTTCTACTCGGAAAGAATGACTGCAGTTGTTGATCTTGTCACCTGAGGATATCAGACTACACAATTAGAAACTGTAGAGGATAACAAACTACACGACTCTGTGATGACTTTCTAGCACAGTTTCACATTTCCAAAATACCACAGGCTCCTTCTTTTTTCTGACAGTTAATAATGTGCTTCCTGACTGTGCTGGTGCCGTACAAATGCGTTCAACTACAATCTTGGCGCTTTTATTTCTTCTTTTCCATTCTGGACAAACACAAGCCATCAGACAGACAATTTTCTCTTCTGTCTGAGTAATCCAAAATACTCACGTTCCTTATCCCGCTTGATGCATTCTGTCCAGTGTACTTCCTGTTGTGTGCTCATTGGTTGTCATCTCTCACATACACAGAGCCTGCCACCGTGACTAATGACAAAATAAAAATAGTTGAATATTTTAGGGGGAGTAGCAGACTAGTTGGACTGAGTTACAGGGTAAGCCAGACTACAAGACGAGAGTCACGGGAGCGTGCTGCCTCTGACCTGCTAAGACCCACTTTATAGCCTTTAAAAATATTTCAAGTGAATGATTCTTTATAGAAAAGGATATAAAGTTTAATCAAGTTATGGAACAAGTTGCACTGAGTGAAACTAAATAGGACTATACTTCAGATTTTCATATTGAGAGCCACAGAATGGAAGAAGGTTATATGTCTGAAATAAATTGTATTTTGTTACATTGCTTTTTTTTTCCAATGATATAAATCAATTTTGTTTAGTCACCCATTGGCCTTGCAGATTTTTACCTGTCAAATTCTGTTATGCTTTCCAAATGCTTAGCATTGTCACCTTTCAGGGATGGCCACGGAGAATAAATGAGCACACAAATGACAGTCTAATTTGTGACTTTGCCTCAACAGTAGGTAGGCACCTAAAGATTGCCTTTGAGGGGGTCTGCCTTCACAAATGAAGACATGACATTACTTTGTACATTTCAGAGACAAACATGTAATCAAGTCTTATTTTTGTAAAATAAGGCACAGTCTTAGATTGTTGAGCAAGTCTATTTACAGTATGAGAAGGATAACCTTTACTGAAAATTACATTTATATTATCTGAAAAAGGTTTTCAGCATATGGCAGTCAGTTAATAATGCACACTCTGTAGTAACTGTTGGCACAAGATCTTTAACTATAGTCGACCCCCATTCTTAATTTCTGTTTGTTTGAAGAGTGGGATTTGGATATGCCAAATTTATACCTGTATATACCTTTCTGACTTAAAAGGTACGGTAGACGTTAAGATTTTTTCTTTCTTTTTGTTTCATATACTGTATGTCAACACACATTCTATACACACTACTGTACATATGTAAAGTATGTTTTTACATTTGTGTGTACATACATATGCAGTGTGATGTTATATGTGTGTTTATATGTATAAAATACACATTTTTCTGCCTTTGTAGGTTGATAACATAAGTACACTAAATGGTTAAAATGTATGTGTTTATAGCTACATCAGCATACACACTTCGTACTTTGTCCAATAATAGAGCACCTCTGGCTTATTTCAGTTTTTCTTTGTCTCTTTGTACTGTAGCTTTCAGCTCTGTAAGAGCTTTTTTTCAAATTGAACATACAATTTAAGACACATTTTTTCCTTTTGTTAAAGACTGTTTCTCAGGCAGTATTTGCCCCAAGCAAATCTATGCTTTGTTAGGTTGTCATACTGTGATGGCTTGATTTGGATGTAATTGTCACAGTGTTTGAAAATATTTTCTGATAGAATGAATTGTAGGTACGGCTGAAGGTAGGCACCTTGGGGATCTCCTAGGATTTTAGACATGCTAAGTGAATTGGAAGTAAAGAGCCATGTGGGGCTGAAAGGCCTGTTCTTTTTCGCACTTTTTCTCATGTTTTTCTCTTTATGTTTGCCAGAGCACTCATCACAGCGTGACCTACCGTGAGAAGGTAGTCAGTCTGAATAAAGAGTCACACGAGTCGCTGGGTATGACAGTTGCAGGAGGCATGTCAATCCATGGTACACATTTGCCTATTTACGTTACTAGTGTGGATCCTGATGGAGTTGTGGGAATGGACGGTCAAATAAAGAAAGGTAGGCACTTTTTGATCATTCAGACCCTTTTTTTTTTCCTTGTTTCCAACAAATAAATGTGTTGTATGTATAAGATTTATGCAAGAATTTTTATCATATAAGCAACCCCTGTGTTGCCGGAGGAAGTGAATGATCAGTTGTCTGGTGGTCCAGAGCTTCAGGCATTCAGCTCAAGGGTGTATAACTTCATTATTGCTCATGTCATTGTCTTCAGGACTCTGCATGTTTTCCCCATCTTTCTGCCGGTTTTCCTCCCATTAGCCAAACATTTGTGTGAAGTTGATTGGCAATACTAAATTTGAATGGAACTTGATATGCCTCCTAATGGCAGACAGTGCTGTGCATGAGGTTTTTTTCAGGTAATAAAGACAGACATTTGAAGGTAAGGTAGTTCTACTCACTAACCCTGGCATCACATTTAATGTTCATATGTACATGCAAGTCTGACTTTTGATAGATAAACTAATTAGAAATCAGATAATATGTAAATAGCATGAATCAAATCAAATGAATAAAATCATCAAAAGGCTGCATGGATTATACAGTCCTATTTAGGCAATCCCAGAATTCATTTCATTTAAGTTGCTGTTCTTTGCTGTTCAATCTATGTGGTGTTTTAAACACCTCATCCTGTGCATTTCAGATTTATCTATGGTATTGGAGTAAATGAAAACATAGATGGATAGATAGATAGATAGATAGATAGATAGATAGATAGATAGATAGATAGATAGATAGATACGTTATTAATCCCAAGGGGAAATTCATATAATTCAGCAGCATCATACTGATACAAAAAAACAAAAAAAAAAAACAATAAAATTAAAGAGCAATAAAAATACATGTAAAAAATGACAATAACTTTGAATAATGTTAGCATTTACTCCCCCGGGTGGAATTGAAAAGTCGCATAGTGTGGGGGGGGAACAATCTCCTCAGTCTGTCAGTGGAGCAGGACAGTGACAGTTAGTGTATATCCCTACAACTGGCCTAGTATTAGTCGACTGTAGCTGTGTGGGACAGCACCCAGTGATGGACTAGTGATCTGACTCTTAAACCTTCACTCACGGAATGGGAGGATCAGTGTTGCTGCATCCAATTTGCCACCAAAACAAATCTGCCCACTTTCAAAATCACCTTAAACTGTTTGTGGATTTCGAAGCTCTTAACCATGGGAAACAATCTTTAATGGGTTGCCAGATAGGGAGAAATAATCCTAAGGGAATTTGTATGGAGGAAAACAAGGACAGGAACGCAATGGTTGATGGACCAAATTAACAATTAACTCCCACAATTTAGAGTGTGCCTTAGAGAGAGAGAGAGAGAGAGGTTAGGAGCATGCACTAATAACCCTGAAATAAATTAAATATATAATTTTCAACATTAACACTCCTAAATGAGATAGGAATGATTGGATGTGTGAATGTTAACTTAGATGGTCCAAAATGCTTCTTTAAAGAATTGCACGTCAAACCCAGAATTTTGGAAATGTGCCATACCCTGATTCAAATTCATTTATTTCAAAGAGTCTAATCAGTGACTTTACATTGTTGAACAATTACTGTGAAAATGTGTCCCTCAGTGGGGACCTTTTTTGGCGTGAAGGATTTAATTATTTGTGACAGTGTAAGCCACACTCCCAAACGTATGAAATGAGTCCAACTTTGATGTAGAATGATCTTGGTGTGTCAGAAACAAATTGCTCAGAGGACGAGCTGTAGTTAATCATGTACAGCTCACAAAATTAGCTGAGAAAACTAATCTCTAATTAAAAAAAAAAAAACTAGAACAGAAACAATTGGGAGGCTATTCCTCCAAGTGCTATTTTGAAGCATACAGTCGCTCCTGTGCGGGACGATGATATGGTGGCACGGTGCTCAGAGCTGCTGCCTCACATCTCCAGAACAAAAGCTTTGAAGTTGACTGCCTTTTTCTGTTTGCATGTATCCCCTATAAATGAGGTCATCTTAGGCATTGTGGTGTTCTTCCCATGTGACAAAGGTGGATTCATGAATCTAAATGGGCCTATTGTAAGCATGTGCAGAAGTGAGATGTGGAGGCGATTGGCACTCAATATTGCAGTCTCCTTACAAATCTAAAATTGGATTAAGCCAGCTTTAAAATGGAGAAGTGGATGAATGGATACATATTCTTGCTTATGTGAAATGCATAGTTGGGCATCGGGGTGTTACTTTGGCCTTTGCAAGAAGCTACCTGCTTTCTGCATAACTTAGTTTTACAGATTTGTATTTGTGATAACCATCATTTATGGCTAAAGGCACCAAGTTCACATTTTCAATCTGAAGGATTTGTTTACCAAAATGTAAATTGAGATTCAGAGCGTGTTCCTTTAATGTTAATTTTACCAACAAAATACAGTAGCTCTCATTTTGTTGTTGATCACTTGTCATAGAGGACTGTCACACAACAGACTGGGCACCGTATACATGTTACGTCAGTCCTTTGGGGGGCAGTGCAGTGGATTTTTCACACTGACGATGTTCTTTTCAATTCAGTTTCTGCACACAATTCAAAGCGTCCCTTCATTAACTCACCCTTGTGGTCTACCATTCCATCAGCTTATTACATTTTTAGTGTCCATCCTCTTTTAGGCCCATTATGCTGATCACTTTAAAATGCATTTCACTGTCAGCCAGCGGGCTGAGGTAATGCTGCACCCATGAACTGCAGGCACATTTTCCAGGATACAGCAGATGCTTTGGTTACTGTGCTAACACGCTTCAGAGGCCCAGTAAGAAACCCTTTCTGCTGCTTTCAGAGGTTGTATCCAGTCCTCAATAGTTTGCTAAATAAGCATCCCACAATGCTGAGCACAGCTGCCTCCTCCATCCTGAACGCTTACTTCATACTCAAGCCTCCCTTACTTTCAAGAGTATTTTCTTGTAGTTGAACACCAATGTTTGCTCAAGAAGACTTGAATTCCTGCAAAATATTCAAGATGAACTTGATCCATACTACAAGACTCGGACTGCGGCCCAGCCTGTAAATAAAAATGTGAAAACGGAGGGCCTTCTAGACACATACAGTGCGCAAGGACCAAGAAGACTATATTAAAAGGCTCCCTACTTGTTTTGTTGTTTCTGGTAAATCCTTTCTGTCATGTTCATTCAGACAAGCTTCCAATGACACACCAGACGTTTGCAATAGCCACTGTGGACTAAGCCCCGGACACAGACAGGTCGACATGTTGTTAATACCACCACACGTTTATTTAACACTACTATATACAAAGTTCAAGTGCACAAACAACCCACAGACTTCCCCAAAAGTCCTGGCCAACACCACACAATGCCTTCACTCTTCAGGCCGCCTCCACGTCTCCTTCCAGACCTTGTCCTTCCTTCTCTCCCGACTCCAGCCCTGAATGAAGGGAGGCGGCAACTTTTATCCACACCCGGATGTGCTTCAGGTGCTTCCCGGCAATCTCCCGCTGACATGCCCCCGTGTGGCGGAAGTGCCGGCTGTATCCCCGGAAGCACTCCGGATGTCCCTGCTCCTCTTCCGCCCCAGCACTTCTTGGTGTGGCGGAAGTGCTGAGGTCCAGGGCTGTCCAAGGCATTCCGGCCGGGTCGTCCCCCCAGCCATCTGCGACACCACCTGGAATTTTTTAATACTCTTTGGTTGGCAGGTGAGTCAAGAATCGAACGTTTATTCATATATATGATGAGACATAGATGCACAGTCATCTCTCACCATTTTACAGGTAATACAGAAGATCCTTAACTTAAGCAGACTTACACTGCTCTTAAAGTTCAGCAAGTACGGTTTTATATATACCCAACAATATCGGCAGTATGTATAGTATGTGTATACTGTGCATCAATAATTTTAAGTAAAGCGCAATCTGTATACAGTAAGGTTATTTTGTAGATGACTCAGTCTCCATACAAGAAGCTACAAAAGAGGCAGAGATAGCATCTTCTATTTCATATTAAGTTATAAGCTGAGGTTTGCCTACATGACTAGAAAACTGGAGTCGGGTTTGGTACAAATTAAATGGTTCAATAAATAAGTTCATCTCTAGTATCTATCTGATTTAAGTCACCCAGCCCTTAACAGGATGTAGGTTCATACATACTTTGCCAGTTGCCGAGTGAAAGAGGCAAATTAAAACTGAAACAGAAGCATAACAATATTAGATCAAAAATCCTTCCCCCCAGAATTAATTACTGCACATAATTCCTGGAGATTTAAGAATTACAGGTTAGCAATAATACGTGTCCACAACTGCTAATGTTTGAAAATCGTGGCTCAGTTTGGAATGAACAGGCACAAAAGCACACATCCTTCAAATCCAAATTCTTACTTCAAATTAGCAATGGCCGCCAAGTGTACTTGTGTCTTGCTAACATTGTGCAGTGTATTAACCAGGACCAAAAGAAAAACAACTGTATTTTTGTACTAAATTATTAGAGCTCAGAAGTGAGATACTGTTATTGCTACCAGCAGAATATGTGTGAATAAACAAATTTTTACACAAATGCCAGTTGCTGTGAAGTATCACAAAAACGGAAAATGGTGCCATTTCATATGCAACTGCACTGCATGGGGATTTAATTTTCATGCTATATACTGTATTAGGATGAAACGGGGCAATCAACTAATATTACTGCAATGGGCAGTACGCACAATGTAAAAGCCATGATTTTATTTAGCACCTTTCTATATCAGAATAGCATCCATTCCAAAAGCGCTGTCCACCCTCTGAAATTGCAACTTTTCATAAGCAGATTTTACTTTTGGATCTCAGGCAGGTGAAGTGACTTACTCAGGGACACACAGTGAGTCAGAGCCTAGAAATGAAGCAGCATCCCTAGGGGTCAAAGCCCAAAGCCTCAGCCTCCAGTCTACACAACCCATAAATCACAATAATTAACTGATTAACCCATTTAGGTACCACCAACAGTTGCCTACAACCTTGAACCTATTTGGACCAAGATATACAACTCCCAATAACCACTTAATAGAAAACATGGCTTCAGAAAATACAAGGATAGGAATAATTGGAAAACTAACATTCAGCCAAGTCAATTAATTTCACGTATATTGCAATTGTCTGTTATTGGTTCAGATTCCAAATTCCCCTGGTCTGAAATCTTGTGGACTGTGCTGTGGTATAATCCTATAGACTCTTTAAAGTGCCTGCTGATGGTGGATCTAAAATCACAGATGTACTTATATAAAACTTCATCACAGCCAAGATATTTAACAAAACAGAAAGGCTGTATTTTTTGAAAGTGGGTGACTTACTATGCACACAAACACAGACATTTCTATTTTTACAGTTTGCTTCAGGGGCTCATTGACTTAATAGTGTTTAAAAAAAAAAGTTGGTATAACAGTAACAGCCTGTCAGCCCACCACACTTGTTCCTCTATTTCTTATGTTTCTCCTATATTGTCATATTTTTCTAACATTTGTGACTGCTTTCTACAGCATTTCTTCCATTCAATGTATTGATTTTCATATTTGTATTTTTATTGGTTGTTTATAGTTTACTTTTTGTATTATTGTAGTGCATTTTTAGATTTATTCATTGTTTTCTTTTGATGTGACTGCATTTCATTCATTTTATTTTCATTTAGAATTTCATTGTTTCTTATATAATTTTATTTTGACTTTTATCAAATATTTATTAGTTGTTTAATCTTTCTTTTTTTTTTACATAAACTATACTACTGCATATGTCATATTTTGATTGATTTTTGTAAACTGTATGTAACAGTATGCAACATTTTTGGCAATTCTAGATTTTCCACAGTGTGGATTTTACCTTTTGAAGCTTAAACATTTTTCTTTTTTATGCTTTTCCAGTAGCATTGTAATAACATCATACTTTCTTAATGTGACATTTCAAAAATGTTTTCCTGCTAATTCTTTTTATTTCTCAATTTTGATGTTCCTAAATTAATGATTTGTTACTTCGGTGATGATCAGCAGTATACTATTTTGAAATATTTCATTGATCACGAGTTTTAGAAGTCTCTGCAAATTTTTTCTTTTTTTTAAATATTGTAATATATACTTACAAAGATTTAAATTGATTGGTTGAGGTACCTCTTGCAGAGATCTGATTGGCTATGAATGTTTATTTATGGAGCTACACCTCAGATTGGCAGACAGTCAGGGTCAGTGAAAAGGCAACATTACAGCAGCTTGATAAAACTGTATTAAAACTCTCTGTATATTTTCCACATTATTTTCAAGCAACCGGTGTGTTGCACCTCACAATATAATAGTGTTATTCATTGTATTATGTTATTAAGATTTCCTGTTTTCACCAAAACAAAAATCCCACATTATTGCTTAATGGTAAAAAAAAAATTATTAATAGCATCGTCAACTACCACACTTTGTAGCAAATGTTGAACACAAGCTCTTTAACCTGTTTTACAGAAATTGTAGTAAAGAGCACAACACAGATTTGCATTTTTTACTACATCAGATGTTGTTTCCTATTTTAAGGGAATTGTATTTATCATAGCACCAAAGAGTAGCAACATGTTGCATGCAGGTCAGACATGCAAGTAACAATTTCACTGTAGTTTGTATTCATGATCATACTACAACTACATGCAAGGCAGGATCCATCCCTGTGCACTCCTGCACTCCTGCACTCACTCACTCACTCACACTGGGCTAATCTGGCATCACCAATTACTCTAACCTGCAAGTCTTTGAAATGTAGGAGTAAAATGAGAGTACCCAGAGGAAAACCCACATAGACACAGGGAGAACATGCAGCATCCACACAAACACTGATTAGGCATGAGATTCAAAACAAGGATGCTACAGCCATAAAACAAGCGATCGTATGCTGCTCTACAGAAAATTATTGTACCTATTAAACAGTTACAACTCTCCAAGACAAACAAATGGCAAGACAAATGGACAGGAAGAAGCCATCTCTTAAGTAAGAGGTACAAATAAGGATATTTAGCACTTCTAAACTAGCCCAGTATAAGTGCAAATGTGGGTGTGTCCCTGAGCAGTTGCTATAAGGGGTGATCCCCATCTTTTGTCTAATGCAGAATTAAGCACAAGGCCACAACCAACTCTGATTGGGACATTAATCCACCATAGAGTACACCCAAAGGACACAATCCCAATAGTTCTCACTGAACCAACGCAGAATCCTCAATCATGTCAACAATTCCATCTCTGGGATTTTAGGGGAAACTGCAGGAACAGGGACAACCTATAAATGCAACCCTGGCAGTGACTAAGGTTAGGTATGTACAGGTATAGGCTATAGCACCACTAAGATGCCAATATATGGTGTAGTTGATTGAGTTTATAATCCAGACAGTTTTTGGAGTATATATCGGTTGTTTTCCTAAAGCAAATCAGTTTTGGTCTTTGTTGTTTTCAGGTGACATTCTCCTGAGTGTCAATGGCCTTGGACTGACTGGGGTCACACGCAGCGAAGCAGTGGTCAACTTGAAGAACACGTCTTCACCAGTGGTTATCAAAGCTCTAGAACTGAATAACTGGGAGCACAATGAGGCTTATGGCCACATGCCTTCAGATTCCAATGACAGCCACACAGTGAGTGACGACTGGACCCCTCCCTGGATCATGTGGATCCAACTTCCAAGGTGAACACAAGGAAAAAAGTCTGAAAGTATGCTATTGCATCCTAACACCCCGCCATTACTACACATTTAACCTGAATGCATTGTCAAAATGCAGAATATCTAAGTCTTCTCTATAGTATATCAGAGGTGGCTTTGCAAAGGTTACTGTGTCTACAACCCATGATCACTCTAGCTATCCTAAACACATCATTTACTCCCATACACTTTGCATATCAGTCACTTTTCCAAACCAATTTAATTCCAGGGTCACGGCTAGACACTATCCCAGAAGTATCTGGCACAAGGTAGAAACCTGACAGACTAGTCTAAAATCTGGCATCACCCATATTGTGAGGGATTTTTCATTGTCACAGTTATTTTTAACCTCACATTATTATCACAACTCTTAGGCTCCTTCACATGAGTCCACTCTCAGATTAGGAAAGTACATTTTTCTTAATAATGCTGTTAAGAAGCACAGAAATTCAAAAATGTTAAAAATTACTTTCATTATTTGCCCTAGAAGGTTATACATTGCAGTGCAGTGCATTATTTTTGTCAACATGCCTCAAAACAATATGCCTATTTTTCTCTTAGGAACAGATGGGAAACTTCACTGGTTTTCAGCAGCCTGTAAAATCTTGGGTCCTTCAGGCAAATAAATTAGGCACATAAAATTGTTTCCTTTTAATATTCAGCATATTTTAAAATAATATACAAAAAGTGCTGATATTTCAAATGCACTCTAATTACAGTTAGAGAATTTAGCAGGGCTTCTCAAGTAATTGCATTTATTTCCAGCAACTCATACATGAAATGAAAATGTGTTATTATATACTGTGGATATGCAAAATCTACACACATTAGATAAGGATGCAGCAATAAATGAGAATAGTTAAATCGTTCATTGTTGTATCCTTATCTAGTTCTTTTCCATTCTATTAATAAAAGTTTATCATAGAGATTTTTTTTATGTAATGTCTGAAATCAAGACAAACCTTGTCCGATCTTTTTTTCACCTTCAATACAATCTTGTAGCATCTTCCCCTCTCTGTGCAGTTTTGTCTAGGTGCATCATAAACACGTTCACTTAATGAAGTACCCTCACGTCATGCCACTGGTGATGATAATGCACCAATGCTGGGGCTACATGCTTATCAGTAAACGCAGAAGCACTAAGGTCCACTTCTGAATCATCTTGTTGATCAATCGAACCATTGGTCGGGCCAGTGCGCAAAGATACATATTTTCTTTGCCATCTGTAGTACTATATGCTTGTGTTTACACATTGCACACAATATGTAAATGGTAGGAAAATCTAATGTATTAGTGCCTATGTTAACTAATTAGAAATCAGATAATATGTAAATAGCATGAATCAAATCAAATGAATAAATCATCAAAAGGCTGCATGGATTATACAATCCTATTCAGGCAATCCCAGAATTCATTTCATTTAAGTTGCTGTACTCTGTTCTTTGCTGTTCAGTCTATGTGGTGTTTTAAACACCTCATCCTGTGCATTTCAGATTTATCTATGGTATTGGAGTAAATGAAAACATTGATAGATAGATAGATAGATAGATAGATAGATAGATAGATAGATAGATA
>JANRMT010062809.1:22341680-22398062 GCA_026402145.1 Polypterus bichir lapradei
ACTCAAGCACACAGAGGTAAGTGCTCATGCTTGCAGGCTAGTCTAGTCTATTTAGTCTAGCTAAATCCCAGGGACAGTGATGCTGCAGGGGGCGGCAGTGGTTGTGAGCTGGCTGCCCAATGAATGAATGTCGCCAAATATACTCAGCTTTGGCGTACTGGCAAATTGCACTGGGAACTGACTTTACCCGGTTGTAGCGTTCAACAGATGTACGCTGCTGAATATACTCGGCTCTGGCATGCTGGCAAATTGCATTGGGAACGGAAAACAGGAGAACATTCAGCTGGAGATGTGTCACAGGTCAGCAGTCAATCAGCAGGAATGAAAAATTAATAACACTCTTGGATTGGCTTTACTTTCACCATCCCAAGCTGCATTTTCCTCTATGGTTGCTTCCTGGTCTCTCTACAGTACAGAATTGCCACGAAAAAAGCCATAAAAAATTGCGGAGGATATTTGCAGTTTCCGCTAACAATTATTAGTTAGGTTCTAAGGAAAAATCCGCAAACAACTGAGGCTGTGAACTCTGAACCGCAAGTTCGCGGGGATCTACTGTATTGTGATTAACTCATATTCTTTATTAATTCACATAAGATCAACTTAATCTAACTTGTTGCACACTTTCCTATTTACTTATCACTGCTACATTTAATATTACTAAATGGTTACTATTCCAGTGCTTTTAATAAACATTTTGTTTTTTGCCATTATGTGCCAAAATACAGCCATCCATTCAGCCCTTCTTATTTAGTCACAGAGGTGGTCTTTGTACTCCTGAGGGGTCTTAGTGTCAATTAAAAATTTCACTTTCTTGGATGTGGGATTAATTTTTTTTTTGTTTTGAATAGTCAATTTAAATTTTTTTTCTTAATTTAAAAAATTGACAAAATTACTTTCATTTAAAATTAATTTCAATTTGTTTCATATATATTAACATTTGATGTTCTTTATTTGGTCCTATCTCGTGTTCATTTTTAAGCTCATCATTCCAAGAGAGTATATTATATATATATATTTTAAGTGTCAATACATGAGGACTGATTCATACTTCTAATTTTAGCAAATGCCTGACAGATTGGTATGTGTTATGTGTGTTATTTACCAACCAAAGAGGCATCTGTCACTTTCTGGTGAAATGTTGCTGTCATAGAAAAGCTTCCTCAGCCTATTTAGTGACTTTAGTCAGTTGTTTTGGGGTATGCATTTCTCTGTAAGGGGTGGTTGCTAGAGTTCACAATATTCACAATACAGAATTATACAAAAATACAATACAGAATTATACAAAAATGTAATATAAAAATACATGTAAAGTATGGTACAATTGCCCCAATAGTTTTGAAATTATACAAAAAACAGTGAGACAAAAAAATTCATATACCCTTGGGGGTTGTTTTGCTATTAAAATAAATCCTATTCCTCTAGGGTATAACCCATTGAGTCATTATGAGAACTGACTTGACACTGCTAGCACACCATTTTATGTTGCTCATCTGAAGGAATCCTAACCCACCTACCATAACTGCTTGGCACCATAAATAAAGTTGGACTTCCAGCTGCAGCTAAATTCACTTCGGTACACAACCAACTCTCCACGCAGCTGTTTAGATCTGGCAGTAGGGCCGTGCTGATGGTGTATGTGCCCAAAAAGAAGTCTGTCTGCATTCTCAGTACCAAGCACCATAACGTGGAGACTGGGCAAGAACGGGGGGTCAGGGGCAGAAACACACCATGTTCAATATTATACACTTCACGTCTGCATTTTGCCATTATTACAGTAAGATGAAAAATGTTCTGTTTTAGTTATGTGTTGAACATTTCTTGCCTCGGATTTCCTGTCATCCTACATTTATACAGATCGTTGTAGACATGGAACACACATAAAATGTATGTATTTCAAATAACGATATATTATTTACCCTATGCAATTTCAAACACCTCACTGTCAGATAAAGAGACTTCAGCTCTGTTGGTTGGGGATGAGTGAGCGGGCTGCCTGCTGTCGGTGCCGATCGACACATTTGCGAGACAAAGATGCTGATGATGAGAGGTGGAAAGGAATTTAAGGTGACCCGGATTATGACTTTTTTCATAGGCTTCAGGGATTCGAATGTTAAAAATCAAAAACTAAAATCTCTCATTTGTATAAATATTCACACTCTTAATTCAGTATTTTGAAAAAAGCGTCTTTGGCAGCAGGGTTACCAAACAGAATGATTAAGACAGAAAATACATAATTTGCCGGCAATGTGGCATTATGAATCATGACAGAGAAGCAGTTATCTTCGTACTTTTGGTTTTAAACAAACTGTCTTTTAAACTCTCATCTCCTTAATGATCATTAGAAGAGCTATCTCTGTGGGCCTAGCTGCATGGATGTGTAGTGTACTGTACCCTTTGGTTTATAGGGTGTGACCTCCTGCAACTTGCTTATTGTTGGGAACCGCACAAAGAAAAGATTATTCCGCTGACAGTACTGTCTCAAAGTGAAAATGGCCAAAAAAAAAAAAAAAAAAAACCGACCAGCGCAATAATAAAACAATCACAACACAATTTTATACTTAGCTTGTATTAAAGAACTTTTTTTCAGGAAATTATCCATGTTAGGCACTCCCTTAAATAACAGCAGGCCAAATGTTCCTATGGAAGTCAGGGTGTGCTGTGTGTCCATGTTAGCTGAGGTGTTCAGTTCACAGGCTTGTTCTACTGTCCAAGTGTTTCTAGAGTAGGCTGAGATGACTAGAGGGTATAAAGTTATAGAAAACCATAAATCAAAAGTGTCAGGGAGGAGATAGTCAGGGTAGATGGTGCTCCAGCATGTCCGCGGCCCAGCAGTTGTCATGGTGTGGTTACAGTTTATGTAACTTTAAGATAGCAGTGTTTCAATTCAATAAACCAACCAGTGTCTCTCACTGGGAAGCTCATTATCCACCTTGCTAGAAATGCCTGGAAACAACTTTCTCTGTGCTTCTTCAAGCAGACCTCAAGAAGTGATAACGAATGGATGCAAGCCTCAAACAACATTCAGTTTAACTTTTTCATTCTTTACCATCAATAAGACCAACAAAATTTCAGCCTAAAAAAATAAAGGTGGCTAATCAGTCTAGTCATTATAATTTTGTCAAAAAATGAAAAGTCTGTGATTTCTGGATTGATAAATTGAACACAAAATTTGAAACCCCTTTAATATTTAATCAAGAGGAAGCTCCTGAATTAGGAATTGGTTTGAATGAAAAGCAGCAGTGATAATGTTTACTGTCAAAACAAGCTAAAGGACTTGAGACAAATAATGAAAATATCCAATATGCAGCGTCGACTGGCTGGTGAAGCCTAATATGAAATTCATCAAGAGCAGCAACTGTATCTAATCCAGACTGGAATAAAGAGTTTCTATAGATTACAAATGATTTTCATTTTGTGTAGTTTTCTTGGTAGCAAAACTATGAAGAAGTCCCAAAATTAGTAGGGTGAAAGGAAAAAATAAAACGGTTACTCCAACAATGAAAAAAATGAGCTTAGAGAAGGTCAAATGTGATGAAGGCTACACTACCCAAAAATTGTCTCTAGCCACCTTCTTTACAGATACACTAAAAGTAATTATGGCTGCTTTTCTAACCTACTCAGAGCCATTTACTTACATTGTTTCAGTAGTTTAAAGCTTTACATTTGGTTCTACTTCATTAGTTTGTATGTATGTTAATTCTCTTCATACAATGCAAAGTTAAAACAAGCAAACAACAAAAGAGCAGAAATAAGCTCTAATAATTCCTTTAAATGAGTCTGTCATTATTGAACTTTATGATTTATTTCCAAAGTTTCATAAGCATTGGCCTAACAGGCCTAACTAAGCAAAGAGAAAAATGCTAGGAGCAAAAGTACGCCATGGCCAGACTAAACTGGTGTTTGAAAGGTCTTTAATAGAGGCTACTTTTACAATTGAGCTACAAGAATTTGAAAATATCCACTTTGGACTGAAGAAAAAAATGGGGCCAGTCTTTAAAATAACAGCCAGTATGTTTTCTTTTGCAGATACCTTTACTGTTGCAAGGATATCGTATTACGAAGAAGTACTTCTGGGAGCCTTGGATTTAGTATTGTCGGAGGATATTCAGAAATGAATGGCAGTCAAATCTTTTTTATTAGGTCTGTTGTAGAAGGAACCCCGGCTTATAATGATGGCAGAATAAGGTAGGGTTAACACATGAGTCTGAATTCAAAAACTTACATATAGTACATTTAAATACTGTACTAAATGATTAGTGCAAGCAGTATTATTCAATACATGGTTTTTAAAAACTAACCACTCTAAAATCCTAACCATTTTGTTGTCCTAGTCTTATTTAATCTGCATTATCAGGAACATCTCTAGGTGCCTTCACCTCTTTTTTTCATACAGCAACTGTACTTGTGCTGAGAGAGAGGTCCATACTGGTGTGGGTTGATTTATTTAAAAACAGTGCACTCAGGCTTCCAGGTGGCCACAGGCACATGTGTGGTAGCGTGGAAGAGCATCCCAGGGGTGTTGATGTAGGAACTGGTGGAGCCCATGTTCATGTGCAGATGTGCACAGTTTTGACGATTTCCTCATTAGTGCTCTGGGGTGCAAAATTAGGCACCTGTGCCTGCTGAAGTGTAACTAGAGCCTGAGTCGGAGAGAGAAAGAACAAAAGAGAAATCAAGACAGTCTTTGGTGGGTGGTTGAAAGAAAAGCAATATGGGAACACAAGCCAGTGCAGTGGATAACAGGCAATGGCGGTAGGGACTTGGTCCTGTGGGAATTGCTTTCCAGAGGCAGGTCTCTCCTGCTGATCATTGAGAAGGAATGACAGTCGGACAATGAAGCCCCAGTGGTGACTGGCTGGAGAGTAGGCCATTTAAAGAGTTGACCGCACATGCCAGTGTCCAAGTATACCAGATAGGTGAGCTGGGGCACCGATGCTCAGAATTAGAGAGTACCCCCCTTATTTTTTGATTTTAACCTTGGTTTAGAAATATTTCTGGATTTTAACTCCTGCAGATGAGCACTTGGTTCTACTGGATTAGTTATAGACTTAATGTATTACTGGACAATTCTGCACTGCACTGATGGCACTATTGCGACTACATGGAATAAAAGTACTAAGTCCATCTCAGGCTTTTACTACAAATGTTCAGGTGGTGCAAAAGAAGGTAATGCCAGCTGTGAGGAGCCCAGGCACCACACTAGTCCCATGTATAAACTAAACATTGCACTGTAGTTAACACAATAGATATGCAAATTAGGCTGACTGATGCAAAATCTCCCCATCCAGCAATGTTAAATATGGAGATCAAGAATGTACAAGTTTCATTTTAGTAGGTGCTAAAGCAACTTTAAGGAATCCTGATAGAAAATTTTAAAAGCCTTGTCGACTTCATGTCATTCTTCCTGCATGTCAAGTAATCCAGCAACGGGAATCTCAAACAAACCTGTATAAGTATTATTGGTAAATTATGAATTCACAGAATGGCAAGTGGTGTCCCTTAGCTGCAAGACAGCTAAATGGAAATGCAGGAATTTATTTCAGATGAACCGATTATAAATATGCAATTTAAATTGTACAGAATAAAATGTAAAACAAACAGGCTCTTGTAGATAGTGCACACATGCAATTGGACGAAACAGAGGTGCAAAAAGCGACACCAATTCACATTTTAACTGTGACAAAGATATGCAACTAGGAATTGCCACTGATAGTTCTACTAGTGTTTTGTTAATATCTGTTGTAAGGTCATGAACATGTGATGTAAATTTGAACTGTCAGAGTAACATATTGCTGAAATGCAAGATTAGGTTCAAAATAAAATAAGTATAAAGTGTTTAGATTTAAATATATTTTTGCACAGAGTTAAAGCATACCTGGTTAGTAAAAAGAATTTTTGAACTCCTGAGATTTAGAAACAACAACATAGGACTACTCGATTTATTCCATATACAGTCAGGTCTTGTATGTATTTGGACAGAGACACAATTTTTATAATTTTGTCACTGTATGCCACCACAACGGATTTGAAATAATCATTATATGACTGTAGAATAGACTTTCTCCTTTAAGGGGTTTACCAAAAATATCGTATGAGCAATTTAGAAAATGGTCTTGCTTATTATTAGTAGCTGGAGAATCTACAGATTTAAGAAGGAAAAGGCAGAGAGGAACCACTTAGTGAATAAACATTAATTACCAGACTTGCTGTATTTTACAAAGAGGTAAAAATTATATTACAAAAAGTAGTGAAGACAACCATTTTCCATGGATAGAGCTGAAGAGACTTGATAAACAGAATGACCCTTACAAATGCAGAAGATGGCATTTCAAAGTTACCTACACAAATGCAGTCAAGTTTAGACTCCACACCCCCTGCTTAGACACACATTTCTGATTTTTACAAAGAGCAGAACCAGGCATAATAAATGTTGTCGAACTGAATCTTAAAAGCTTGTAGTACAGTGCAACAAAATGAAATTCTATCTAACGGCCACTCAGTTACACACATACACATTCAATTCATGATCAATTTTCACTTGAACCTCTACACACATTTTGATCAGAGCTCATCAAGAATTTTCTCACTGTTTCACCTACACTTTGACCACGTGCCCCTGATCATCGGAATAAAGTTCACTCACCTGTGTCTGCTCAATACTCTTAAATTTTAGTCCCACACCAGGAAGGCAAACATCTGCATTACAGTAAATGAAGTCAAATGGGGCTTATATGCAAGAACATCATGACAGACTGGCCAGCACCTGTAGTAAACTCACGTGCATCTGCTGTAAATGGTGTAGTTCAAGTATACGACACATATCTGTTGAGGTTTTGTTTCTGTATTATTTATCAGCCTTTTAAAATATTTATTTAGTGCTATAGAGTACAGCAACAGCTTTTTGGGTTACTGCTCAGCACCTTAACCACTAGACGGAAGTAATGATCTCCATTATAAATAACCAGTCTCCTAATAGTTATTCTTTTACTGACTAAGGACTGCAACTTTTAATGCTTTATTTTTTTAAATTTTAGGTGTGGCGACATGTTGCTGGAAGTGAATGGGAAAAGTACATCAGAAATGACTCACAGCTCGCTTGTGAGAATGTTGAAGGAACTAAGAGGACGAATCACATTGACAATTGTGTCCTGGCCAGGCAGTCTGCTATAAACAGCAGAAAAAAAACCATCAGTTTAAGATATTGGAAATTCTACCTGGGTTAGCTTCAAAAACCCAAAGAACAGTTTACATTTCCTTGTGTGTGCAGTTCTCCCAAAAGGTTCTAAAAACAATCTTAATGTGACTGCCTCTCAAAGAAACATAATGCAACCAACAAAACAGATTCTGCAGCCTTTGAGGAACTAACACTATCCAACATTCAGATGAAAGACTGGGATACACTATATATTGCCAATTAAAGTCTACGTTGTTAAGAGTATGTACTTACATGGACTCATTTATATAAATGTTGCTATGTGAAATTGTTTCAAGTGCTGGCATTTATTTAATGGAGAGGAATAGGGTCATCTCAGAATTGCTCTTCTAATATTATAAAAACCAGTATTTGGCATATAAACTCTTTTCTTTTCCATCAGGGTTGCAACATTGTTCTACAAACTATTAAATGTGTTCATAATAATATGTGGAGAAAATGGTTATGATGGAGGCCTTACTACTTTTCATACTAAGAATGAAAACATTTCTCTGCCATGTATTTGTGGACGTCAGCAGTAGGAGAATTATTTATCTTGGTCTGTCTTTTCCAATTGTTTTACATGCTCAAACTTGTGTAATATCACATGGTATCTTTGGTAAAAACAAATAAAAAACTTTAAAAGAAATACTGAAGGGTTGGCTGGAAACAATAAAGGAATCAAGAAGGCCTGTACACAACATATTATCAAAAATTCAAAACTTGCTTTTTTTTATTCAACAAATTAACATCTTAGTGCTTAATGCACCAAACAACAAACAATCTATTTATACAATTTAGTATATTGCAGAGAACATTAAAGAATAAGAAACTAGCTGGCACTTATAAAGAATTCCGGTTACTTCAACATCATGGAACACTATCCATTTATTCCAAGGCCCCAGCTTCTGTGCTCTCCTGTTCAGTTGCATGTTCATCATTAGCTTCCTTTCCTTCTTTGCTTCTTTTGGATTTTTTGTGCTTGTGTCTTCGATGGCCTTCACCGCCTTCTTCACTATCATGACGCCGCCTACTGCTGCTACGAAGAAGTAACAAAATATGAGGCACTCTTCCAATTGGAGGACCACTTGTAGTCTCCAGAACATTGTGTAGTTACAGCCTACTTTCTTTTTTTGTGATGACCGTATGATATGATACATAGCAATGTAAAAACAGGAAAACATATACAGTACATAAAATTACAGGTAAGTTAAAGATAAACTTTTGAACTTCTGAAAATATGACATCATAGTGAATAAAAGCTGAAATAAATCTGTTACTTAACCTCCTTGGTGTTAACCCAAAGCATCTCTTGGGTTTGGAACTCTATTTAAAGATGATTATTCCCGAATGTCTCTCAAGATATAGCTGTTACAATCCAATGTACATTGTTAAGCCCAAATAATGCTCAGGACAGTATTCTGCTGCACATGTAGTGGATAAAATAATATGCTGAAAAATAATCATGAATATTTCTATGTGTTTTGTCACTTTATGGTAACATTACTATTCATGAATAGGATGAAGCCTTCAACCAAAACATAATGGCATGTAAACAAAAAGATGTAAAGCCAGTTTTAGAACAAATTCAAACTGAACCATTAGTTGAACCAAGCACTACTGATGAAAATGTGAAAGTTCATCAGATGTTGACACGGATGCTGAAACTGCTGCATATGGCAATGTATGACCAAACTGCTGTATGATGTTTGGTGAACTTGGTTGCTCGAAGGTCAACCGTCGTGCAAAGTAGCTTTGCGGCAAAAAGGCAAAATGATAACAATCAAGTAGAAGAAAGATGTTGGACCATTAAGTACTATTCACAATGCAGTTAACAGTCAATATTCGTATCAGGGGATATGTAGAAGTGGACCAGGCACTGACATGCTACCCTCTCGTGTGTAAGCAAAAGAAAAAAAAAAATCTATAAAAGAAAATTGTATAAAAAAAACACACTTGTTGCATTCAGGATGGCACAATGGGTTGTGCAATGGTAAATTGGTAAATGTTTCAAAACATGTCACACGAAGGACATGAACTAGCAGTACAGTACAGCACTGGACACTCAACATGTCTTTAATACAGTAAACATTTTGATGTTTTGGTATTAACATGTATCTGTTGTACATAACTCTTTTGGGTTTGCATTTCCAGGAGTAAACATAACACTAAGGAGGTTAATCGTTATTTTAGAAAGAACTCTTATGGAAATTAAGTACATACACTAATTGACATAAAATGTGTATTTTTTGATAATGTGATGTATGTGAATTTGGGAAATTGAGTTTTTAGCCAATGTGTAGGTAAACTTATGGCCTCAACCATATATAGCACCTTGTATATAGTAAACCCAACCCCCCAAAAGGGCACACAGGTGTAAATGTGAAGTATACTTGCCTATAAATAGTTTTCTTCTTATTTGAGTACACACAGGATATGTGACTTGTTCACGTTAACACAGCAAGTCTAAAGTGGGGATTAATCTGCCCCCTTGGGAATAAATGCCCAGTGTTTTATCCACAAGATAAATCCAACAAACCGTTCCCCCATACCATATACCTAGAATTAAGCTTGAACATTTAAAAAGAACGTAATCAATAACCCAAAAAAATGTTAGCCAGACTCGGCTAATACAATATATATTTACCAAAAATGGAACTCAATTGTTATTATGGGTTTCATGCATTATCATAATTAGCAACATTATTAAAGAACGCATTCTAATTACTAATATTGGAATGAATGAATGCCACCCTAATTTTCCAACACATAATGTACCCTGTTCCAAAATATAAAAAAACTTGAAGAAATACGATACCTTCGTGAAGATTTGTGCCGACTGCTCTCCTCTTTATCCCGGTGCCTTCTTTCTCTGTGTCGATCCTCTTTTTCCCTGCTGCCTCTTTCCCTATGCCTCTCATAGCTTCTCTCTGAATACTCTCTGTATCTAAACCGCTCTTCATCACTGTGAAAGAATGAGATAATTAAATAAACAATGGCAACATTTTTCTACTCATTTTGTCTGACCCATTTATCCCACTTAAAAGTGCAGAGAGCCTTAGGCGCTATAAACTGCAATACAGGAACAAACTCAATTCAGAGTACATACAACCTGACAGGAAATATTCGGACAACAGAGATGGCAACATTATTACTCCTTAAGTAAACCTAAATAATTCAGCTTAGCTACGATGAATTCCTGTTCTGTACTAAGAATCAAGAAGAAAATATCCTTGCTTTAAAATTATCAAGTGGTTTATTCTGCAGTGACCACTACTGTACTGATGCACTAATCGTGGTAATTACAAGAACAAAAAGTTTGTGTTCTTACAATACACAAACATTACATATATACAATGAATAAAAACTCTGATTGAAGTAAATAACATTAATTTCTTTAAAAATGTATCTAGTGTGAATTTTAGTTTTCTTTGTTTAAGAACTGTGTTCATGGATTAAACAAACAATGCTTTTGCTGAATTATTTCTGGAGATTAAGTTGTTGTGTCATGTCTTCAATCCAAAGACATAGCATCCATTTTTTTCTATAATGGCACAGCTTGTACGAGTTCATTTTGATGCAGTGACTGTGACACTGTGTGTCACAAGACTGTTTTAAAGCATCAGGTGCAGTAGAAAAGGACTATGCTGCCAGTGAAAGGAGGCAGTGCCAGTTACAATGGGCTCACACAGAGTTGCTGATGGAGGAGGTCCGCTAATTAAAAGACACATGCAATTGAGTGATCAGGGTAGTTGCCAACTTCACCAGGAATAACCTGGTGCAACGCCTGTATCTTGAGAATAAATTGATTGAAGAGGAGAAGGTTTGTACAGACTTTTTAATTATGTCTTATAGAACTGACTGATCCAACTACACAAAGCCTCTATGCTTTAATAATTTTAAACTTCATTTCATGCAAAACTGATTTTCTCTTTTGTTATTCAGACATAGTAAAGAAATAAAGTGAATAATTATTAAATGTTGAAACTACCCTTATTACCATTTCTTTGCTATGCAAAACATTGCAGAAAATACATTAAATTTGTCAAAGCACAAATTTTTGAGATGCACATCACTGCATACAATAGTTACACAAAAGGTGTTATGTATGCAGTACGCTGTGCATCATCTGAATATGTCTGCATGTGTTTAGTAAAAGAAATTAGCTTTATTCTACTGAAATTTTGTAACGATAATTAATTGAAGTTTTACTGTATATACACTGTGTTGTAATGAACAAAGCTGAAATTAGATTGCCACTCCCCCAGAATTTAATATAGAAGAAATATTTTACCATCAGCCCTAGGCAAAACTTACTTTTCTTTTTTTTATTCATTCCATAAACATAGCATGCTGTGCTCAATGTAAAGTGCTTAGATATCTGAAAAATTATACAACAAATAAGTTGTTTTTTGTCACGTATATTCTCAAATTCTATTCTAAATGTTTTGTTTTTAAAATCACCAAACCAAAGATCTTAAAAAAGAACTGTTTATTTACAAGGACACAAAATAAGCATTCTTTCCAAAGTCATAACACAGGAAGATGACTAAATTCATGGCTGGCTCAAATTTCTAGTAATCAGAGTCATTGAAATTGTTTTCTCAAAAGATCCATCAAAAAAGCCAACAAACTCTCAGGGGTGATGAGTCATATACAATGAAATAAGGAACAATGTTGGCCAAGATGCATTTCAGAAAATATATTTTAAACAGTGATGGAAACACAGACAACACAGTTAATATTTTAATTCTTGTACTATTCAGTAGTAAACAACAAATTACCATTACCAAACATTCACATGTTTTGGGAATATCAAAATTCTGCTCTGGTGCTATTGGGATCAACAGTAGTCAATACATTTTTTAACAAAGCTAGTTTGAAATACCCTGAATTCTAATACTCTTGGGTAAGTTTTTTGATAGCACACTACATTCAAAACTCAAAAGGAACAAAATGATCTAGTAGAAAAAAAAAAAACAACAACTCTCTAAAAACCCACAGAAGCAACCAAAACAGAAACTATAAATGGCTTGTCACAGGTAGTCGTAGACAAAGCGGTGATAGACATCCTGACCAATGTCCTTGCTTCCTCGTGCATCGATTTCCCTCTGGACACTAACCATTACTCTACATTAACCTTTCTCAAAACTCATCTCATCGCTTTTTGTGGCATCTTGTCAAACACCATCTATCTATCAATGAATGCATAATGCACCATTGACCCCCTCCATCTGTTGGTTTTCCTGCATTTGCCTGATAACATAGACCAAATCGGATGTCCGAAACACACTGCATTTTGTAACTTTCACCAGACTCTTGATGATTTTCTCGAGTAAACTTACCACCATTTTCATTACTTGCTCCAAAGGCTTAATTGCTTGAGGTGACCCAGATTCCAATTGATCACCCTTACTTTGTTTAATGGTGTTAAGGGAATACTCCACACAAAAATGATATATTTTGTTTTTTATATGTTACTTACCCTATGTGGTGTACAAGAGAAAATTTAATCTCATGTTTTTGTGGAGTAGAGACAAAGTTTCTGATAGAATGGAACCTAATAGTGACCAAATCTGGACAAGATCAAAAATGTCCATTAAAAATATCAGAATTTAAGTCATTGAATCCACACGTTATCAAGTAATCCAATCATATGCTTACATTACATAACACCATGAAAAACACATGCATTTTTTGTTAAAATATTGTTAAATAAATGAAAATATTCCACAAACAGGAAGCACCTTCACATAGGGTTGTGCTTCTGAATTGAAGACCCACCTCTGTCACTCATTCATTTTGTTTTATTTTCATTCACAAATTTAATCTCATATGAAGGGGCTTTCTGCATGTGCACAAGGATTAGGAAGTGAAAAATATTGTGAAAATTTGCACAGTTGACAACACATTAGTGGACTCTCTATAATTACAGACATATTCTTTTGGGAATTTCAGAAAGGCTGGTAACTAGAAATTCTTTGAATTTCATTTTGGTATTCTTTACCTAAATCCAGTGAGATCTCACCCAAGAAAACCTAAAACTTGAAGACAGATATTGTTTACCTAGTAAACACATTCTACAAGGGCTTTCACTGTCATACTGTATTTGACAAGCTCTGGCAAAAAGAAAAGACTTCATTCCACACCATAGATAAGAGATTCAAACCTGATCTACATCTTTCTATACTTTTCTGTTGTGACCACTGAAAAAAGGGCTACACATTTCGGTATTATGCAACTTTGTGTGCTGCAGGCTTTAAATATGGCTTTCTCCTCAGTGTTGTCATTACCCTATGATGTACAACTGGAAAGAGGAAGTGGGGAAAGAACTAAAATTAAAAATTAGGGGCCTCATGTATAAATGGTGCATACACACAGAAATGTTGCGTAAGAACGTTTCCACGTTCAAATCGCAATATATAAAACCTACACTTGCCGTAAAGCCACGCACATTTCCACGGTACCTCATACCTTGTCGTATGCAAGTTCTCCGCTCGGTTTTGCAGACTGGCGGCACCCAGCGTCAAAGCAGTGCTACTGTTCCTGTGTGGTTATCCTTTCCTTTCCTGACGCGGCTTTATAAATACACTGAAGGATAGAATAATTAAACATGTACTACGAAGATATTTCAGTGTTCCTTAAACGTTTCAAAGAATCGGCGCTCTAAGCTTACAGATGGCTTAACGTCTATTACAGTGCCGATTGTGTGGCGATCGGTTACTTGGAGAAAGAAAAGCAAGGACTGCAGGGGTGGCCACACTAATATATATTGAATATAAAACAGAAAGAGAAAATCACGACACAGCTAAAAACGCAGCAGCAAAGTTAAACGCTTGTGTCATGAGCACGAGGCGGCTATGCAGTGTCCGCAATGGACGTGGCCATCCACCATGCATAAGATACCATATTGACATTGGCGGGCGAAGGGGCCACCGATTCTTTCTCTGCCCAGGGCCACCACGAGCCTAGAGCCGCCCATGAGTACTGCTGCAATAATTAATTTCATCGATGATCGTGCATAATCGCTGCGCTGTGAAACCCATGTTTAATAATGTGCTTTAACTCTTATCATCATGAAAATGATATCACGTATACATCTCAGTATTTTAGTTATTCAGAGCTGTAATATCACGAATGTAATGGATTCTGTGTCCAGTTGGAGGAAGTGAGCCGGTTTAAGAAGCAAGTAGTGATTCACACACATAGAGCACATAGAAGATCACATACAAAACAAAGCATTTAACGTGCTACTTTAATTACAATGTGATTTGAGAAACTGGTTAAACAAACGATTTTAAGATGAAGTTTATGATGTTCTACTTTAATGACAATACTGTATAAACTACATGATTAAAGTGGAAATTTCGAGATTGAAGTTGACATTTTGTGCTTCCCCCCCCCACTGTGTGCCTTTATTTTCTCTGTACCCTAATAAGCTTTCATATGACACTCAGACAGTGGGCTACAACTCGCCTTTTCACGGCGACTTTGATATCTGACAACTTCTTTTTTATTTCCGGCACTGTGCGACTTTGTGAACTTGAGCTTTCAAGTTTCTCCAACATGCTATGTCACTCGATCAACTTCCTTTTGTTGATTATACCACGGTTTAAATCAACAAATAGTATGTTTTTCCTTTGCCTCCACTTGGTATTTGCTGAAATTCTTATATTCTCCCCCGTGCTTTTCCCATTGTCTTTTCACAGAAGGCTGAGCTTAAGGGCTATTTAAATTGATTTGCATATTCAAAGAGGTGTAATTCTGGGAGTAATTGGAGCGGGACACCACGAGCGTTACTTTTCACGCTGACCGGGATTTAAGTAGCGGAAGAACGCGGAAGTTGGAGTACACACAGATTCCAGCATCTGGATTTTTCTGTGCGTAAGCACATTTCAGCTTTTGTGCTTACGTCATGTTATAGTGCAAATTCTACGCACGGCGCTATGCATGAGGCCCCAGGTCTGTAGAACACAAATGGACATAATGAAATCAGCACTGGACACTAAAACCTGTTACAATGGAAATGTAAGAAAGGTGTTTACTAAAACTGTACAATCTCCCATTGTTTACTACAATTAATATAAAAAACAATATACTGCTCATATAAATATCTAACATAATTTAGCAGCTAGGCTATGATCATTTATTGGCGATTACAATCCAATTTCCCACCACTAACATTGACACCCTTGGTAAATAAATACAAAATGGGCTGTGAAAAAAAATATTTTTTATTCTTTTAATCCTCCATACAAAAATTTATAAATCAAACCTTTATCAAGTAAAATTTAAGTAGAAAAAAAAATCTTATGTACTTTACTAAATGAAAGCCTTAAATTCTTAGCCTTAGTTAAGAAATATTCCTGAACCATGGGATTAGTTAATGATGTATTAGGCCCCAAAGAGGCACATCTGGACCCATCATTGACAACACACAGCCATCTGTGAAACCTTCTTTTATTTGATGAAACCAACACCTCTTCAAAATATTTCTTGAACATTCCTCAATGTTCCTAGTCTTGTATTGTCCCATCCCAAAATTCAGCTCCCCAAATTTCAGTCATGAGCATCAGTAGGCTTTTTGCCTTAGGAACCAAGTTACCTGAACTATTCTATGACATTTCAGTAATCATTTACAGCTCTGACACTGATCTTTCTGATCAAAAAATAGGATAAATGATAATGATAGCAAATGGCAAGAAGAATTCAAAATTAATTGCAGAATTACAGTATTTGAGAGTTCCTTTAGAGTACCTTTTTCTCTTGCATGATATGGTTCAAAAACTAATCAGCACATCGTCATTTCATAACAGGCTTACGTTTCGAGTTTGGCATTTTTTGGTCCAGCTGTTTTAACTCTAGGCCATCCTCAAGAAACTGTGACATACAGAGAGACACACAGCCATCATCAAGATACAAACTTTTTCTGTGAAGGAACATTAAATTCCTTGTCATCAATTTAATAAAAGAAAAGGAAAATTAAAATCACTGCATCCTGTTTTTACAAACTACTCTTAACTTTTTTCGGTGTTGTGGAGAAGAGAAACAAGAGTTCTGAAACATGGTGGATACTACAATCCCTGAAGCCTACAAAAATATATGCAATGCTGGGAAACCTTAAATTCCCTTGCGCCTCCTTATCAGCACCTTTGTTTTACAAATGTGTCAACCAGCACAAGCAGCAAGCAACCTTATATCCTATGCCCCACCGAGGCAGCTGAAGTCAGACGCAAAATTCTCACAGCTAAAGTCACTTTCTTTGGGAGTTATATTTGATTTGAGTTTGTAATAGCTGGTGTAACTTTATGGAACTTGTAAAAATCAGCATTTTATCTCTCTCAGTTGATACTGTGGTTGATGCCTGGTCACAACTATTTGTTGTACCAGCAATCAAAGATTCAATGCCCCGTTACCGCTATCAGACTGTCATGCGGCACTTGCATTTTAACAAAAAGGACACCCATGCAGAACCAGTGAAAAATGACAGATTCGCTGCAATCTCAGACATCTGGCAACATTTTGTTGAGAACTGTGTTTTGAGTTACAACCCAGGGCAACATATTACTGTTGATGAGCAACTGTTTCCAACCAAGGTCTGTTGTCCTTTCTTGCAATACATCTTGGCATAAAGTTTTGGACTGTGGAAGATTTGGAGACAAAGTACATGTGCAATGCCACTCCTAATTTAGGAAAAGATCCCAGTCATCACACGGGAGAAAAACTTTCCGAGACTGTGGTCATAAAGCTTATAAAGCAGTTTGTGGACAAAGGCAGAACCGTAACAACAGACAACTTCTTTACGTCCCTTTCGCTGGCTAATAGACTGCTGCACCGCAACACAGCTCTGCTTGGCACAATAAAAGTGCAATGGGAACTTCCACCTACAGCTAAAGACACTTCAGCACGCAAGCAATTCTCCACACTAGCGTTTTTATATGTGGCAGTGCCATGCTGGCAGTGTATGCATCCAAAAACAAGAAGTCTTTCTGCATTCTCAGTACCACACACCATAACGAGGAGATTGTTTTTTTCCCAATCTTGCCCATATACGGTCACAGACTACAACCACATGAAGGTATAAGAATTAATAAAATGTGGTGCCATGATGTTTTCTGATATGTACTATTCAGGTCATAAAATAATTTTTTCAAAATGTCACATATATTTATGTCTCTCTTTGTCAATATGGCGTTTACATCATGGACCAGATAAGCTCCGGTTCCATGACCTCTGCCTTCCCCTAGACTGACAACTCATGTTCAAATGACATAGCATTTTCAAATAAAAGATGTTTTTAATGCAAGGATGTGTGTGTGTGCATGCGGGAGAGAAAGTGAAGGCACAGGCAGATCTGATGTCATTCAAGTGATTACTAGAATGTAAAATAAAACACTTTTGCAAAGGTATAACAGAACAAGTGTGCTTTTTATTCAAGAATGAAAAAAAATTTTTGTGACAACCATCGTTTGTATCTGCTTATATCCCTTCGGGTGTATCTTTTACAAGCACCATAAATTTACACCATCTGTTACAGCCTCAAATCAAATGTATGCTTTTATTATATAATAGTAATGATAATAGCAGCTCACTACTCAAAACAGTAAATGCGGGGAACGCCTGGGATCAAACAACCAACCTCTTTATAATGAGACAGCAGTTCTTACCTCTGCACCAGCCAAACGGGCTTCAGTTTTAACACATTGACAGCAACATGTAAATTGAACAATTTCTTTTTCTTTGGTTATATTCTTGAATAAAAGCGCACTTGCTTTGTTATACCTTTTTTGAAAGTGTTTATTTGATATTTGGAATTCAGTCTTTATACCTTATACACTTCACATCAACATTTTATGACTACAGTATTACCAAAACATGAAAAAAGGTTTCCGTTTTAGTTATGTGTTAAACATTTCTTGGCTCGCATTTCCTGTCATCCTAGAGTTAAACAGATCGTTGTAGACATGGAACACACACGAAATGTATGCATTCCAAATAACAATATATTATTTACCCTATAAAATTCTAGATGCCTAACTCTCAAATAGAGACTTCAGCTGTGAGAATTTTGCATCGGACTTCAGCTGCTTCAGTGGGGGATGAGATAGTAGGCTGCTTGCTGCTTGTGCTGTTTGACACATTTGCAAAGAAAGGTGATGATGAGGAGGTGCAGTGTGAAGGAATTCAAGATGGCCTGGCATTATTAATATTTTCGCAGGCTTTAGGGATTCTAGTTATATTATTATTATTATTATTTATTAACTAATTCCTCTAATTTTAATAAACAACAAACCAGAGTCTGAAATTTTATTCTGTGACATTTTATGCCAAACTCCTGAAGCTATTTTTGTAATGTGACATTGTTTAATTTTAGAAAAAAATACTAGGAATTCAAATGGAACTATACTGTTCGTATTACAAGTATTCCATTCCCAAATTTTAGTATTTTATTATGCCACCCTTAACAGAAAACACATAGTATATATATTTACCAGCTTTGCACATTGTTACAGAGTGTTTGGGGACTACTCGCCTGGGGACATTTGTTGCTGGGATAATTAAGTTTTCAACTAGTGAAACAGACTCTAAACTATAGTAAGATTAAGGCCTTTGTTTATTTAAACTTCAGTTTCATTGGCCCTCAAAGCTCTTTATCAATGTACATAACATTAATAGTTTTGTTATAATCTGCGTTCTTCTAAAACACCATGAAAGGTGTTTTATTACGACACAATTCAATTATTCACACTCTTTTTTACCTGTTAAACAAAGCTATTTACATAGCCATGGAGCATATTTTGTGCATTAAGAACTTCTCCTTTTCTGTGTAAATATATATAGCAGCAGCTTCTTTCACAGATGTATGAAATTTAGAAAACCTGTACATCCAAATTCAGCTTCAGCAGCAGTTTTTGCTAAAGACATGTTGAAAACCTGGCAAGCAGGCATAGCCTGGAAATCATTAAGGTTAATTTCAAGCAACTCTTGAATGACCAGCATTTTTTATTCTAGCCAGCAAGGAAACAGCCTGCCAACCAGATGTTAAAATTTTGCTGGTTCTTAAGTTTGGACCCTGTGTTATTCTGTAATGCACACATTAATTTACACACCCCCATATAGAAATCAGGCACTGCACCAATACTAGCACACAGAGAAAAGAAAACCTAAATATACACTCTACAGACAGACTTGAATTCATGATTTCTGTAGTAGATCTTGCCAGGTAGAAAGCTGGGTTAAACAGTACAACACAAAACATTGTGGATCATAGTCTTTCCTCATAGAATATTAAGGTTTTCTAATGTATCTGTTTGTATCTGCCTCTGCTGCATACGTCCCGGGGGAGCCACCATGGACAGTGCAATGCATCCCCCGGGGCGCCTGGGGGCAGCCTCCCTGGCCGTGGGTCCTTCCTCAGTCTCCCCTGTGGCTCCATGGGACATGGAGTCCACCACAGCCCGGTTGGGAGATGGGGTGGCTGCTAGGGGGTGCTGAGGAGAGCCAGCCACCACATTGGACGACTTACCAGCCCCACCCGGAGGTGCAATTAAGACCAGCTGGTCAGGCACCTGGAGCACTTCCGGGTGGGCTATAAAACGGGCCAACCTCCCTTCATTCGGGGCCAGAATCGGGAGGAAGAGGAGGACGAGGTTGCCTGGGAGGAGTGGTGGTGCCAGGAAGGGTTGTTTATATACTGTGTTTTTGTGCTTTTGGGACTATGTTGGGCCTGTGGGACACGGGGAAGACGTGCCCCACGGCTGAAGAAAAGAAATAAAGCCTGTTGATTTTACACGTGCCTCTGCGTGGTCTGTGCCGGGTCAGGCGCTATATATAGCGCCTTTTACAATATATAGATAGATAGATAGATAGATATACTAGCAAAATAACCGCGCTTCGCAGCGGCGAAGTACTGCATTAAATTTTTATTAAGAATAAAATTAAACCTTTTTAAACTGAGGGAAAATATGCCAATAATTATTTGTTAAGGATCATTTTGTATACCACATTGTGAGTTCGGCCCTCCGGTTATAATATGACCAAGCTGTGCGCTGAGCTTACTCTTGAGCATGCAACGTACAGTTGGCCATAGGAACAGTAATCTTGTTTCAAATCTCACAGCTTGGATTGCTGCTGTCATAATTGGTTTGAGTTTCATGGTTTGTTTCAATTACGACAGTATCTGCAGGACTTGTGTTGAAGTGACATTCGGCATCTGTCAAGCATTGTAAGCATACAACCGGTTTCATCGATAACTTCACATCCAGCTTTTGAGAGTTTAAACATTCATAAACATCAAAGTGTCCACTACTGAAATAGTCACCTGTGAATCTAAGATGTTTAAGAGGCATTGGCGGTTGTCGAAAGGTGTAAAATATTTGGCCATTTCGGTACACTTGAAAGCAACAACCGAACAATTCAGCGGCAGCCATCAACTCACATGCAGAACCATAGGTGAAGGGCTTAAGCATTTCACTCTTATAGTGCGCTCCTGTGTAGTATAATTATCTCCTGTACCGTCATCAGTCCACACCTTGATCCTGTCCCAGTCATTCAATACATAAGACACAATGTTCCTCCGGATATCAAGAGTGAGCCTGATATGGCCGTGCAATATGTAACAAAGAGAATGGAAAAGGTAGGTGCCATCTCCGGGCATGGAAACCACTCGGTTAGTGACAGTTCTTTGATCGATGGTGATCACCTCGATAGACATGGTAATGGGGGTACGGTTGGAATGATAAAGGAAATGGGCACCTGAGCAATGTAAAGTAAGTCTAAAATACCAACACAATAAGTATAATTGTAATAAACGAACAATAAAACAGCTGGGAAGCCGTGGATTAAATAAAAAGGCTGTAGTTATCAGCAGGGAGACGTGAATCCCGTGGCGAAGCAAGGAAGGGAATGTAGAGACCGGAGCGACAGACAGCCTTATATAGGCAGGCAGCCAACAACGTGGGAGGCGTTGGGATGGGGGACCCAACGCCGCCTCACACGGTGACCGTGCTGCAGGCTATGGACGTATATATGTACGTAAGTAGGATTCAGTTAGCGTTGGGAACCCGTGTACCAAATTTCTTGAAGATAGGCCCATAAGTAACAAACACTGTTGAAAAGTTCAGTAGAATTTCGAAATGAAGCCTGCTTAACTTTTGTAAGAAAGCTGTAAGGAATGAGCCTGCCAAATTTCAACCTTCTACCCACAGGGAAAGTTGGAGAATTAGTGACATTGGAAAGTTCAATATGGCGGCCGACAGTGGCATCATACTACTGAAATAAGTACATACATCGGTTTTGGTTAGCGCAGGGAAGCCACCTACCAAATTTCGTGAAGATGGAGCCATAAATAAGAAAGTTCAACATGGCGGACGTTGTTGACCGTTATGACCATTATGCGTAGAATTTCGAAATGAAACCTGCTTAACCTTTGTAAGTAAGCTGTAAGGAATAAGCCTGCCAAATTTCAGCCTTCTACCTACACGGGAAGTTGGAGAAATAGTGATTAGGTGAGTCAGTCAGTGAGTGAGTCAGTCAGTCAGTCAGTGAGGGCTTTGCCTTTTATTAGTATATATATTATATATACACATATTTTAAACACACAAAAAATGTAAAATCTCTTTAGTACAGTGGGGATAAGTTCAAATAGAACTGTTCTAAGTAATGAGATGGCCTTCGGCAATGGAGATGGAAGAGGATGGGCCAGCTGAGGATACAGGGGGTAGGAGGAGGATGGAAGTGGACAAAGATGATGATGGTGGTGCTAAATAATAGCATATCTAAACCTTATTCACTTGAAATCTGGATAAAACAGAAAGCTGAGCTAATTCCTTGCTTGGTATTTCTAAGCTCTTGCAATGTATGGGTTGAAGAGAAGAAAGGTAATGGCAAAGAGTGAGGAAAGCGTAGAACATCAACCTGCCATTTCGTTGGATAAGAGGTGTTTTCTGGATAGCACTATCACAGACAACAATTGTCTGTATACCTGCTGTGAAGGAAAGAATATTTTGTCTAAAGGTGTGCTTTAGGAAGAGAAGAAACCAATTGCAGACATATGTCTACAATCACACTCTGCAATCACCGAGTAGACGTTTACTTTAATTTTTCAGGAAAGTGTTGTGGCTCTTTATTTTTTAGGAAACCATGAAAAAATGGTCTGTCAAAAGTACTACATTTTATTTTAAAACTAAAACAGTATGTGTGCCAATGTTTCTAACCAGGCTTGGTAGAAGAAAAGAACTGACTGAAAAGGGAAGTTTGTATTTGAACTATTTAACTATAATATATCTCTCTCTCTCTCTATATATATATATATATATCTATCTATATATAAATAACTCTCTATATCTCTCTCTCTTTAATATATATATATATATATATATATCTATCTTTAAATTTATGAGACTGGGATTTGTAAGTAAATGGTTACATAGTTGTTTATATTTGGCTATTTACTCGTTTCCTTGAATTTAAATATATTACAAACAGGTTATTTTATTAATGGCTTGTTATCAAGTGACCATGTAATTTACTTTATTGCTCTATCAAATAGCAGGAATTATTTATAAAAATGTTTAGGTTTTTGGTTTGTTTTGGTAAATAACACAATCATACTGACATAGGCCTTTGCACATTGCAAACTACCTCTTTATAATTTTTTTTTAATAGTGCCAGCTCTATCTTCACAAAGTATGACAGAGGGTATTTCAATTCCCTGTGTACGGAAAGGACAATCATCAGCCTCCATGTTGTAGGCCATCGGTTTGGCTAAATCTTAATTTACAAAATTTTAGAGGTTAGAGCCACTGCCTCAATGCTTCCTGATTTATATGACTACTGGAATTATCTGACTTATACAAAATCTCAAAGACAGATGAGCTGATTTAAAACAGTCACTAAGAGACCCAACAGTGAATACAGAGGTATGCATTTTTGTGCCATGTGACACCATATATGAAAGGTTTTTGCAATGCATTTGAATGCTGCTGGGAGAGGATCTAATTACTTGCTGGTTGTTTTAGGAATCATTAAAACTCATTTACATCTGACTCTTCCATTTGCATGTCCTTATATTCAGAAGGAGGATGCGGAGTTGACTTTCCTACAGAGTGAATAAGTGAAATAGCAGCAGGGGAGTACAACAGAACTAGGCTACGGAGGATAGCTTATAAGAACGGTTGGATTCCTAGTAGTAATTTTTACAAGACATGAACAACTTAGTTCATTACATTACATTACTTGTATAATAGAACTGATCCTTAAATATTTACTGTATTAGGTGAACAAATTGAATTTTGCAATGAAAGGGCAATGCAATAATTAAAGACCACAAAAATGTTTCAATTTAGGAGCTGAAAATAATTGGATTTCTAATTTTATGCATAAAAGGAACACACTTGTAAATTTACCAAGGAATGTTAAATGTCAAAGAGACATACAGATTTCACTGATTAATGAATCCTCAAAACCAGAAGGATTATGTTAATTCCAAGACAATACTGAAATGGTATAGCCTTGTCTGGATAGGACAGTAGTCTTAGCAATACAACAAATTTGTTATTAAAAAAAAAAATCCAATTCAACTAATGTTTCCAAAATAAACTTGCCAAGCTTTTCCATATTGTTTGCAAATTAACACAAATTGCTTTTCTACCAATATATAACTATCTTGTCTTGCTTGCTTTATGAATCTGCATATATAGCTTAAAGTTTACATAATGCAAACAAAAATGTAAGAAAAATATTATGTCGAATTAATGAAAGAAAGAAAAAAAGGCAAAATATGCCATGTCATTTGCTAATCCACTTAATCCTAAACAAGGTCACTGTTTGGAAGCTGGAGTATAACCAAGTCAGCACAGGTTACAAAGCAGGAACAATCCCCTAGAGAGGGCACCAGCCCATCGCAGGGAAATTCGCACATTTACAGTTCATACTTTCAACAGATTTAACTACTACCTATTTTATTCATTATTAATCTGAACCTTAACTTCAGTACTTAACTGTTCACTACTCAATTTAATTTTACATGAGTGCCTTACCTGTTGTATACCATGGATGAAGGACTATGATCTCGTTCCCGCTCACGTTCCCTTTCCCGCTCTCTTTCTCTATCATGGCCTCTTTCTCTGGGCCTCTCACGGTCCCTTTCCTTATCTCTTTCTCGCTCCTTGTCTCTTCTTGAATAGTAGTCCCATTGTTTTGAGTTATCAATTATATTAGACCAAGATGTTATATTGCCTGGGAGATGTGGATATCCTACAGGATAGAAAGAAAAATTAATAACACTGATTGAAGAATTCTCTCTCTCCCCCCCCCCCACCCAAGATCAAATTAGAACTCGCTAAAGGGAAGTTAAAATGAACAGTACACAGATTATTACATTCTCTTTTCCATTATACATTTGAATAAAAAAATAAAAAATAAAAAAAAAGTTAATCCTACACACCAAACCTCATTCATTTACAGTGATGTTAAGATCCTAGTAAAACTATTTGCTATGAGAATAGACAAATTGCTCTTGTTTATAATATCACATGATCAAATTGAATTTATTAACAAAGAAATCAATAATTAATCCTTGAATGATTAGTAAAATATACCATTCACAATTTCAGAAGTCCGGTTATCCTTGGACATCTTTAATGGAACTAAAGACAGGTATCTGCTTGAGGGTGATCTCAATATATATGCTTGGAAGAAATTATTATAATCCAGACCAGAAGCCTCTGTTCGAATTAACAAAATAAATACTGACTATTCCACAATACAATGGGAAAGTGCCCTGGGAAGTCAATTAACACCAAAGGTTTTTGCAATTGCTATTGAAGCCTATCAGACTGCTAATAAAGAGATAAAAGATATACAGAGGGAAGCACTTCCACAAAAACTCTATGTAGATGACAGATTCTACACATTAAAGATATTTATTCATCACTGACACCCATATTCAAGCTATTGGGTGAATTCCAAAAGATCATGGATTTTACTTAATAAAAATGCATTTCCCAGTAATAGTCTCGCATGTCAGAGCAAGCTAAATAACAATGATCATCTCAGAAAGGCTAAAATATCTAGAAGTAACAAGAAAAGTAAACATCTATTCAAATTTAAATTCTGATGGATACCATCAAACAAGATGTTAACAGATGTTAATATTGTTCTGTATGAAGCATGGCTGGCTCCAAACCGCTCTCCTGCTCCAATTATTTGGCAGACAACATGCAATTTGCCACAGGCAGCAGGCCAGGACACATCTACTCTCTAAACCCGAAAACCATATCTTACATAGACTGTTGAAAACTAACAATTTATAAAACATTTTTATGGATATGATGATTAAAAAGGCTTATTAATGTAGTAATGCTTCTATTTAAAAACAGAAACTCTGGATTTTTATTTATTGCCATAACAAAATCTGATATGATGAGACACATTACAAAAAAATCAAATAAAAATAGCATAACAAGGGCAAAACCAATGATCGCTTTGCTAAACAAAAAACATTTAAATAATCTTAAGATGTTACACTCGTATACCTCAGTCTATTGAAAAGTATTTCTATGAATTTGGGTAGTACTGGTTTGGACTGATTCTGTGAATTCTGAACTCTGTGAACCATGTTTGGGTGTGGGGCACAAATTAATCTATTATTATTTTTTTTTTAATATTGGGTTGTGTCATTGTAAACAAGGCTGGAAAATGTAAGACAGCTATTCTCTTAATTTCCCTGCAGGTGGCCACTGAGTAATATTACATAACTGAAGAAGCATTTTGACAAGAAAATGTTATTAAACTTAACACAGCTCTCTATTTCCTATTCTCATAACATTTCCAAAATATTACTACGCTATCAAATTTTAAATAACCTGTCTGATACTATCAGTTGTATTTCCATAACCTCTTTTCTTTAGGCAGCTAATATCCTGGATTTCTGTAATTTGACTAGTAGTTTTTCACTGGACCCTGTCCAACATCATGATGTCTTTCTTTAAAAAATAAAATTCAAATCCATACAATCTACCATTCTATGATTCTTTTTTAATAGCTTTGGCACACAATCAGAAAAGTGACAGATCCACCTAGAGTCTCAAGTGTTCGTGATAAGTCACACTTTATAGTTGAACATTTTTATTGTGTAAAACCGGCATGACAAAAAACTTTTCTGAAAATAAAAGGAAGTTGTAGACAGTTGCAGCTCTCTACAACTATGTGCAACCATGTCATCAGGTGTGTATTTAGACACCCCGTGACTCAGTTGTAGCATTGTGTCACCTACTATATAAAAAAGGAAACTATTTTGATTTAAGTGTAATCATTTACTGGTTGGCTTTTGTCTCCACAAGAATTAACAGTTGATGAGTGGTCAATGGGAACTAAAATGCACACAAAGCCCACAGACAATGAGAAAAGCAAGTGTTTTGGACTGAGCAAACACAGAGACGCCTAATCAAACTTTTCAGCCTTTATAGATGTCTGCTCAATGTTTAATGTTTATCACAGCAAACTGGATAAATTAAAAATGTTTACCATTGCTGGCAGCCAATTCTGGTGTGTTCCACACTGACTGAATGCCAGAATGAGACAAAAGTCACAGTACATTTGCAGTATAACAGAAGATTCAGAACAACGATGAAAGATCACGGTTGAATCATGTAATAAGTCACCCTCTATAATTCTACTGACAACCTCTGAAGCAATCAGATTCAGCAACTGCAGTTATTATATGTGACATGCTTTCCAACTAGAAGTCATGTTGAAGCCTGTAGTGGGATGTCATCTTTAATTCTATTTAAATTTTTTTTATTTTTCAAAAGTGTAAGCATTTAAATATATTTATATGTTTTGTCCAAACCCTAAGTAGTAGTTTGATTGACCCCAAATTGTTGGTTGATGTAGACAGCAATATATCTATAACTCTTTCATTAAAATCATTAAAAAATATTGAGCTCTTTCTCTTCATCTTCTTTTACAATCACATCCATTAATCTGACTGTGATTAATGTTAAGATCATTTCAATACATTTTAGTTACACAGGTCTACTTAATCACATCTTTTAATTTTTGCTAGCATTCATTCCTTTAGTAATTTTTCTTGTATAGTAATCCCTCGCTATATCGCGCTTCGACTTTCGCGGCTTCACTCTATCGCGGATTTTATATGTAAGCATATCTAAATATATAACGAGGATTTTTCGCTGCTTCGCAGGTTCTGCGGACAATGGGTCTTTTTACTTCCTGTACATGCTTCCTTAGTTGGTTTGCCCAGTTGATTTCATACGAGGGACGCTATTGGCAGATGGCTGAGAAGCTAACCAATCAGAGCACGCAGTTAAGTTCCTGTGTGCTGCATGGCTCAGCGACGGAGCGCTGAATTCGATTCCGCGGCGTTAACCAGGTCTCGTCTCGATCATTCAGCATCAAAGTGTTTCGCTGTGTAAAGAGTTAACTTTGTGCTCTTTAGTGTTTATCTTTGTGCATAGTCAAGCCCTTCATTATGGCTCCAAAACGATCTGCTCCTGCTTGCTGCTTCAGGGGCCGTGTCCAAGCTGTAGGACGCCATTACGGCATCAACGAGGCTACGATTCTTTTTATTTAAAAATTAGGAAAGGAATATAAGATCTACGGCTGCAGTGTCCTTTTAACCAGGGTGCAAAACAAGTTGTAAGTGGATGTAATAAGGCAGTAGTCTGGATGGAATCTGCTTTAGGGATTTGGATTGAAGAAGAATAACGGCGGTGCTACACAGTAACCTGAAGTGGCTCCTTTAGAAGAGCTGTAACGCTCTCCTTTGTTGTGCAGTAAAATTAAACTCATCGTTATCAGACAAGTTGTCGTGTCATTGTTGGTGAGTAACCATAATTAATTTTCTACTTACAGTACTTAGTACATGTACGTACATTTAGTGTCACTGTACACACATTTACTGTATACAATTCTTCTTGTATTGTACGTATTTATTGCTGGTGGCCTGTCTTTCGTAATGGCTGTAACATATGTGATATCGGAGACACTCAATATCTTTAAAATAATATTTAGGTTTTTACTGTATATAAACAGTGTGTTTACATACATAATTTCAATGAATCTTACCTAATATCTAAGAGAATACAAAGGGATTATGCTGTATAACGCTGCGGGGAATATTTATAAACAGTGCGGGAGAGTTTATAAGGGCTTAAAATATATAAAAATAACCATACAAACATATGGTTTCTACTTCGCGGATTTTCACCTATCGCGGGGGGTTCTGGAACGCAACCCCCGCGATCAACGAGGGATTACTGTATGCAACAAATTTTTTATTATAAATATGTGGCCTTACTGACAAAATGCAACATATTAGATGTCATTCAGAAACCTGTTAAATACACATAATAAAACAAAAACATAACAATAGTAGGACCTATTTTAGTTGTGTTGTTAAAATTTGTATTGACGACGAGATTGAGATGGAACATAAATGATGCACAGAAATTCCAAACACAATTCAATATTTGTCATGTACAGAGAACAACTACCAAAAATACTGTTGGAAGTAGCAGATACCTCAGCAGAGAGACATTATATTGATATTACTTAGTCGTTCTCTAACAAAATGAACTTGATTCTCCAAAATAACATCAAGTCTAAATTTTAAGGTCCCTAAAGACCTGCTTTCTCCCAAAATACAATTAATTCCATATGTAGACTGTTCTTTGTGTGGGAAGAAAAAAAACTAATAATTGTGTGAAAATTGTCGCTAATAAGTTAATTATGTTCCAGCACTCTTGATGAAAGTTATAGCAAGGATCACTAATTTAAACTGAAAAGGTTCAACTCCTTCAATCTCTCTTCATAGCTCATACCTTTCAGTCCTGGAATCAGCCTAGTAGGTCTTCTCTGGATTTTCTCTAATGTTGCTACATCTTTGTTTTGTAACATGGACACTGAAACAACACCCAATACTCCAATTGAGGGCTCACTAATGAATTATATAAAACTTAAGCATAACCTCTCTTTATTTGTACTATACACATTGTGCCACATAACCTAACATCTTAGTACTCTTCTAAATAACTTCTGCACTGTCTGGATATACTGTAGATAATGAGTACACCATTACATTAACCAACATTTCATCTGCCACAAAATTACCCAAAACCTAAATCCCCAGGTACCTCTGGAATAAATCAGCTGACTCTGTATTAATTGCCTTTCCTCCTAGCTTACTATCTGCAAAGGTCATTGGATATATTCTTATACAGGTAATGTATGTATATTAAAATGAACAGTGTCCACTATAGCACTGATCATTGAAGGACACCACTTATAGTATCATCTAACTCTAAGAGGGCTTCTCCTATCATAACTTTTTGTTCCTAGTATGAAAGCTACCCACACCCACAACACACACAGAACACCGTAAATGCTTAGTTCTGTTAGTGCTATTACTAAGTTTTCATTTGGTATCTTATTCACAACCTTTAGAAAGTCAAGGTAAATATCATAAGCTACCTCTTATCCCACATGCCTTCCCACATATTAGTGAAACACAATCTTCTCGGTCTGAAACCATGCCGGCTAGTTGCTAATGCACCAATTTCTTGCAAGTGAGATTTAGCTGCTATTAGTTTACCAGTGATGTGCGTGAAGCCCACTTCAATTTTGACAGATTACCTTTTACTCATCTTTTGCCTCTTCTGCAATATTTCTTCCCAACTGCTATTTAGCTTTCCTAATATATTTCACTGTTGCCCCACAGTTAGTGCTGGAGCTTTTAGACTTAAATGTCTCGCACAACTGTTTTCTCCTTTGCAGCTTCTTATTTACTCACTTCAATTATGTTATTAAATTCCCCACAGCTTCTAAATGTTAAATGTGCCCTGCATTACATGTAAAACACTATTAAACCTGTTCCAAAAGTTATCAATTAGGCTTTGCTGTATCTGTTCAAAATTTGCCCAGTCAGACTTTTCCATTTTAAAATATGTGTTTTACCAAAACAGAGTGAAATGTAGTATGTCATGGTCTCTAGGTCTTAATGGTTCAATCACATCTGTCACCAGAGTTTAACATTAAACATAAAAAAAAAAAAAAAAAATACTAAATTTGCAAAGGCCTTACTCCTTGTTAGTGCTTTAACATACTGTGTTAAAATAGTTTCCTTTAATTTGTGAAGTTTACTTTTTTCTAGTAGACTAAAACAACAAAACCACTTTATTTTATTTTAATTGTGCAAGTACTTACCGCCACTAAATGGATAAGGTGGAAGGTTGCGACCATCATAGTTCCCAGCATGCCCGCTAAGAAAAACATTAAAAGCTATGTTAACACAATATATCATTAACTAGTTTCAACACTGTTAAACATCTAAAAAGGCTTCAAGCACTGTACATTTGATTCATATAGCATAAGTGATTTAATTTTTGCACAATGCTTAGGCAGTGAATTAATATTAATTAGCCACAGTACTTCAATTCCACTGAAGATCTTCTGAGCATACAATAATAAAGTGCAGCCTTAAATTATGTGGACAGTGACATAATTGTTATTAGTGTGGCTGTCTACCCAAGTATACTGAATCTGAAATGAACCTTTAATGTGTAGACCTTCAGCAAAAGATCAAGAGTATTTACATTAAAAATGGTTAGAAGTATAAGAATTGCACCAGTTCCTATATGTAGTCTTATGAATTTTAAAGAACCATAAGTAACTTGACAAATGACTGCTTAGCTGTTCTGTTGTGAGGAATGAGGTGCTGCAGCTTCAAGTCATGTACAATTAACCTGAAAAAAGGTCTACAGGAATGTACTGGTGAATTTGAAGTCTACAAGGTCAGTTTGGTATTCATGGAAGCCTACTTTAGTGGATGACAGAAGAATACTTTCACTTCTAAAGAAAAAAAAAACACGTTTCAATTTTGGGCCAAATCAACTCTGTCCATGATGTAAGCATAACTTCAGAGGGTTCACCACAAAATACAAAACACTTGTAAGCCTTAAGAGGAGAAATCCCAATTTACAATTTGCTCAGAATTACATTAAATAGGTCATATGGACAGTCAAATCTTCCTTTCACCTGGACCAGAGTGATGGAAAACGAAATGTGTGGAGAAAGAAAGATTGCTCAAAATCTTAAGAATGCCATCTTCTCTGTGAAACATTGTGGAGGTTGTGTAAATGATTAGTCATGTATGGCTGCCAATAAAACTGCTTTCCTTGTATTTACTGATAAAACAACAACTAAGAAAAGCAACAAGGATGAATTCAGAAGTGTACATAGATAAACACTTAAATTCAACAGAATGCATAAAACCCATGTCAGTGCTTTACACTGTAGCAGGATAATAATCAAAGCACTTTGCTAAAGAAACCAATGATTTTTGTAAACCGTAAAGTAGAATGTTCTTTAATGGCTGAGTCAAGCACCTGTCCAAAATTTGACTTAGCATGTATTTTAACTGCTAAAGACAAGACTAGAGGCAACAAACACCTGAAACAAATGGGAACTGAAGATGGCACAGTACTGGCCTTGCAGAGCATCAGCAGTGAAGAAGCCTCAACGTCTGGTGATGTCTACTGGTTCCAGACTACAAAGAATTTGTAACCATGTATTAAATATGACTGCTTTCTTTAAGGTATTAATTTGTCTAATTACCTTTGGTTTCTTAAAAACATAAGGAAATGTAATAAGTGCTGAAATGTCATTCATACTTTATGTAAATACTCATGATTTAATGCTAATAGTCTATACTACAAGCTCATACCCTTGGTTTCATTTCAATACCAGTACACTTGGGTAGAGAGTCACCCTAATGATAACTGTGTCTCTGTCCAAATATTGCATTGTGTCTATATTAAAGAACAAATATGGACAGAATTAGTAAAAATACTTATTTTTTTGTTTATATTCACTCAGTGGGAGATTCATTTGAAAAACTAGCACATTAGCACAAAATACCAACTAGCCAATAAAGTGGCTACAACTCAAAATGCACAGCATGCAGTAATACTCAAGATGTTTAGTTTTTGTTTGACAGATCATTAAAATAAATAAGTTGTATTATTTAAGCAAACTAACTGTGGTATGACTGTTAATGTCAGATGCAGAGGTACAAGCATCTCAGAAACAGCAGCACTCCAGGGATTTTAACAAACTGGAATCTATAATGTTTATGGAGAATGTTTAATCAAAACATATTCCCCAAATAGCAGTTTATGTGGGTGAAAAAACCTTGTTAATTGGAGAGGTGAAGGGAGAATGTGTATTCTCGTTAGAGCCAACAGAAAGGCCATAAACACTGAAATCAGTTTCTCTTTGAATGCAGTAAGTGTCAAACTTTGAAGTAAAAGGCTTCATAAGTGGAAGACTACTCCAAACTGCACAGAAAAAGGAGGTTATGGTTGTCCGATTTCTAAAACTGAACAACCAAAGACTTCAGAATTGCTGCTGGCATGTCATCTTCTGCTGCGACATATAGATGTTATAGTATATATTTGGATAAAACAGAAACAAGTCATAGATCTATCCCATACCATGTCAGTGGTACAAGCTGGTGGGGATAGTATAATTGTGTGGGAAGTGTTTCTAGCCCCACATTGGGCCTGGTAATACCTACAGTGCATCCGTAAAGTATTCACAGCGCATCACTTTTTCCACATTTTATTATGTTACAGCCTTATTCCAAAATGGATTAAATTCATTTTTTTCCTCAGAATTCTACACACAACACCCCATAATGACAACGTGAAAAAAGTTTACTTGAGGATTTTGCAAATTTATTAAAAATAAAAAAATTGAGAAAGCACATGAACATAAGTATTCACAGCCTTTGCCATGAAGCTCAAAATTGAGCTCAGGTGCATCCTGCTTCCCCTGATCATCCTTGTTGTTTCTGCAGCTTAATTCGAGTCCACCTGTGGTAAATTCAGTTGATTAGACATGATTTGGAAAGGCACACACCTGTCTATATAAGGTCCCACAGTTGACAGTTCATGTCAGAGCACAAACCAAGCATGAAGTCAAAGGAATTGTCTGTAGACCTCTGAGACAGGATTGTCTCAAGGCACAAATCTGGGGAAGGTTACAGAAAAATCTCTGCTGCTTTGAAGGTCCCAATGAGCACAGTGTCACGTTTGGAGGAAATCATGCACCGCTCATCACCAGACCAATACTATCCCTACAGTGAAGCACGGTGGTGGCAGCATCATGCTGTGGAGATGTTTTTCAGTGGCAGGAACTGGGAAACTAGTCAGGATAAAGGGAAAGATGACTGCAGCAATGTACAGAGACATCCTGGATGAAAACCTGCTCCAGAGCGCTCTTGACCTCAGACTGGGGTGACGGTTAATCTTTCAGCAGGACAACGACCCTAAGCACACAGCCAAGATATCAAAGGAGTGGCTTCAGGACAACTCTGTGAATGTCCTTGAGTGGCCCAGCCAGAGCCCAGACTTGAATCCGATTGAACATCTCTGGAGAGATCTTAAAATGGCTGTGCACTGACGCCTACCATCCAACCTGCTGGAGTTTGAGAGGTGCTGCAAAGAGGAATGGGCGAACTGGCCAAGGATAGGTGTGCCAAGCTTGTGGGATCATATTCAAAAAGACTTGAGGCTGTAATTGCTGCCAAAGGTGCATCGACAAAGTATTGAGCAAAGGCTGTGAATACTTATGTACATGTGATTTCTCAGTTGTTTTATTTTTAATAAATTTGCAAAAACCTCAAGTAAACGTTTTCACGTTGTCATTATGGGGTGTTGTATGTAGAATTCTGAGGGAAAAAAATGAATTTAATCAATTTTGGAATAAGGCTGTAACATAAAATGTGGAATAAGTGATGCGCTGTTAATACTTTGAGATGCACTGTATGAGGCATAATTTCAATGCCACCTAACCACTGTTCCTGATCATAAGCATTCCTTTATGGCAACAATCTACCCTTTTCCAAATATACATTTTTACTTGATAATGCACCATTTCACAAAGCACACATCATTTCTAGTTAGATCTGCAGACATGCCAGTGACTTTAGTTTACTTTAACAGCCACCAGATCTCAAAGCAAGAAATGGCTAATACAGTTGCCATGGAGTATGTGTTTGCACAGACATTTTCATTATAGTTAAACACACACTTGTATACATAGACATACAATCCAATATACACAAACAAATAGGACATTAACAAACTGACAGTACAAAAAAACAAAACTGGACACAAATGATAGAAAGATTTCCCTTAAAGTCTCTATTACTGTAATCCTACCCATATTTTTGCAGCCAATACTAATGCTAAAAATCCATTCATCCATCATCCAACCAGCTATATTCCTAACTAAATGGTCATCAGGGTATACTGGAGCCAATCCTAGCGCGCAAGTCAGGAAACAAACCCCATGCAGGGTGCCAGCCCACCACAGGGCACACACACCCAAACATCAGACATACACTAGGGACAATTTAGGATCGCCAATGCACCTAACCTGCATGTCTTTGGACTGTGGGAGAAAACCGGAGCACCCAGAAGAAACCCACGCAGACATGGGGAGAACATGCAAACTCCACGCAGGGAGGACCTGGGAAGCGAACCCAGGTCTCCCAATTGCGAGGCAGCAGTGCTACCACTGTGCTGCTCTTAATGCTAAAAATACAAAATATAAATAAAAGTTCACTGATGCTTCCTACAATAGTTTTAATTAAAATGACAACATGCCTGATTCTGAACTATTACTGTGTTACACCAAAACCGTACAGTCATAACCATTTGCAACCAAAGTCATATTACAATAATTTGGAGTATACAAGTATGCAGTTAAGTACTTTACATTACATTCGATCAATGATCCTAACCAAAAAAATACAATGACAAAAGTGCATTTAAATTACCAATCAGGGAGAGGAAAAGATACTGCAGTTACTACCTAAAAATTGTGGATTAAAAACCAAGAGCAGACAGTAACTGTGTTAAGTTTGCATGTTTTTTTCCTTTAATTCCATATCTCAAATGTGTACATGTGAGACCAGCTAGGAGCTTTTAACTGCCTTAGTTTGTATATGTGTTGGCCAGTGATTCCCAACGTGGGGCGCAATTAGATTTTTTAGGGGGCAATTTGAGAATTTAGTTACGTTAATTTATAGAATGAAAAAACAGAAATTCACTGTTAAACATGATAGAAAAAAAATTTTTTATTTTTTACAGACACATTTATATACTTATATAAACATAGAAGGGATGGTGAAAACCCCTTTAATTTGTGATTTTACAACCAGCTTGGATTTTTCTACTTAGAAATCGTTTTTACCATTAAAATAATATGAATTGTAACAATGATTATAAAATTTTGCAATATAACAAAAATATAAAATGATCAAAATATTACAAAAGAGCTATCATTAAAGTTACTTCATATTTATGAATATCACATCTCTTATTAAATGTTTTCCAAACTGTATTTGCAGTATTTTCATACTACTTCATATTAATATATATATATATTTTTTTAACAATTTCTTAGTGATTTCTTTGTCATTACTTCAACTATCCTTTCCCACTTTTGTTTTCATGTTCTTTGGAAGCTTGTTTAGACCAAATTAATGACATTATGGGCTTCGTGAGTAGGAGTTCACTTTTTAAATAGGTAATAATATGAATAAGGCATGTGTTACAGTGGGGAACATCATGATTTTAGAGTTCATAGGTGGGACATTGGCACTCTAGCCACCATAAAAAACCTCATACTGCTCCACTCCATCTGAACTAGTGTGGTGCTTAGAGGTGTCCCCATTGCATGGCTGCACTCGGGTCTTAATCTGGATCCTGAGTTGGTTTGTTGTGTGGTGGGTGCAGCAATGCACTGTATCAGTGTATGCTCCTAACCTCTAGGTGGGGCATGGCCAAAATAAGGTTGGGAACCACTGGTGTAGGCATAATACAGAAACTCAGAAAATATGATGCCACTTTGAATTTCAGGATAACAAATACTTCTCTGAAAGTAGGTATGGAATAGAAAAGAGGCCAACCATAAAGGAACTACTTTCAATGACTAGAGTGGCACTTCATAAAACAGGGTCAGAGAAAGGGACATAGAGGACGCTCACACACTTGTAATCATCTGTGCCAAGAAAAAAGCAAGGATAAACGTTTTATCACAGATTAAGATTTCTGATCATTATGCAATGATCTTTTCAAAAGCTATCACACTTAAAATCTTACATTTCAAACAGTTCACTTGTCATCTTAAAATAACCTTCTTGTAATTCTAGAAATCTATATATATATATATATCAATCATAAAAAAGACACTGTTTTGATATAAAGCTTTTTGTATTTATGTGACTGTAAGGCAAGGCACATAGTTAATTTTATTATTTATATAGGAGCTAATACAGATGTGAAAAATTGTGTTGAAAATATTAGAAAATCAGGAAATATACCACTTGCACTATTGAAGCCCTATTTGGATAAAGGAGGATCATTACATGTTGAGAACTGGTATACTAGACCAGCTAGTTTTTTTCTGAATTGCATGAGCATACAAAAAATTCATGTGGCACAGTGAAAGAAAAGAAAAAAACATCAGAATTTCATGTCTCAGATGAACAAAAAAGTAAAGGTGAAGCTTTAATAAGATAATTTAATAGCAGTGAAATGGATGAAGAAAAAATAAGTTTGAATGTTGAACAAATTAGACTCCAGTGAAATGAAAACTACATGGAAGAAAAACAAAAGAAATCTTTTAATTGTAATTCAGGGGCTACTGACAAAAACAGACGTGCTACTAAGTTAAACAGAGTAAGTGCATAACTTTTTTTTCATATATTAGATAATTGTGTTAAAACTAAATTCCGGTGTTAATATAGCAGTAGCAATAGTAACTGGGATAGAATTTCAATACAGGATTCTGTAGCAGTATGGTAGCAATGCTAACTGCTGCACTATTGTAACCAGCAGACAATTAACTTTTCATTCTTGTAGGTGTGTTTTCATTTCCAATGTAATGTCACTTGATGAGGCAGAGCCTTGCTTGGAAGAACAGGGTGGGCCATGGAAACTCTTTGGATGCTACCAGCAGCAACCAGCTAAAATCTTCCAAGAAAAAAAAAAAAGGCCTTAAATTTGTGAAGCTATAAGCCTTGATTATTAGGCACATTCCAGTTTTGGAAGCAGGGAAGGAAGTGTGCTTTGTAATTGGCTAGTGAGGATCGGCTACCGTAGATCCCAGAATACAAGCCGAGAATTTTGTCCTAGATTTTTGGCTTGGAGTTTGGGGTTCGGTTTATACAACGAGTATCATTTCAGATTCAAGATTTCCAGCGTAATACCGGTTTTGCTGATGAATACGGAAGTAAATAATGACGAAACCACAGAGCCATCTTTCAGATGAAGAAGTAACTTTGCATGCCGGTACTTTAAATTAAATAAAGAATTTATTCAAAAAAGTGTTTTAGTTGTTGATTTTATTAATAAAATTTATAATAAATTATCGGGAAGTTTAAAATAAAATTTTTTATTTTGATTTACGATCCACATCTTGCGTTACGAAACGGATGCGGTCACTTGTATCCGCTTGCGCGATTGTAAACAAACAACCGAGAGCGTTAGTAAGCGTAAGTCGGAGCCCAGATACATGTGCTTGTGGATGTAATTTCGAAACGAAGATGGACATTGTGTGGAAATATCTCCTCCTCCTCCCTTCCTGCAGCCCAAAGATGTCAAATTAAATGGTGAGTACAGTATGAAATTGTTTCTAGAATAGAATGCCTTTTACTGTCACTATACGCATCTACAATGAGATTAAAAGCAGCTCCTTCAGTGCAGAAAAAAGTTCTGTATAGGGCTTGTATGGTTGTTTTTTAGCCTTAGCATAACGCTGTATCTGCGGCCCCGCTTCTGCTTTCTTTCCATCCTCCATCTGTGTCGTCTCCTAGACCCAACAACAAACCACAGAGAGCCCGCTGGTCTCGCTATGTTGTCTGGGATGTTGTGCATGTGATGAAAAACACTCAAAACAGATGTCTGGCTCTGGACACCGATGTCTATAAGGTTCTGAATGGTGTAGCGGATGTTCGCCGAACCGATCGTGCACAAACAAGGACAAAAAAAAAAAAAAAAGTACAAAAACAACAAAAAAAGTGCACTGAAAAGGAGAGCCCTGAGCCGTTGCACGCCGCCATGCTCCTAGCCTAATCGAAGTAGGCTAGGCACTTTTTATAACTTTTTGGTTAGTACATTAGAAAAAATATTGGTGTTTTTTATTATGAAAAGGTTAAGTAAGTGTTGTAGTGGGAGGTTTGGAACGCATTATGGGTTAGCCTTTGCGAACGAATTAAGTTCGTAAGTCAAGGGTCCACTGTATTGCGTATTTAAGTTAATCAAATTTATAACAAGTCTCCGGAAATCCACCCGCCGATGTACCGTATTTGCATATATAGTTTCAACACAAAGGTTCCAATTTACCAAACTTCTCCGCAATCACTTCCTAGTTTCCATCAAAAATGCCGGCAGTCTCAAATTCTCGCTGATAAACATTATAAATATACCCGAAGAGACACTTTTAAGGAAATTTAGAAAATTTTGCTTGGAGAAGGGGGTCGGCTTAAATACCGGTCATCGGCAAATACATGTAATTTAGTCGGTAGAGAAGGGGATCGGCTAATATACCGGGTCGGCTTGTATTCCGGGATCTACGGTACTCCTACTGGCTAGAAGAATGAAGCATTACCATTACCTATCTTCTTTTATGCTCATATTTCAGAAGTAATGCTGTGTAAGGACATCTTAGATTTAGAGGTTCATTATTGTCACATATGCAGAGTTCAGTGAAATCCTTGCTTGTATGTGCTAATCAATCATTTACTGCGATTATAAATAACAATTACACATTCTTTTAAACTACCTGTGTAACTGGGTCAATAAATGTTATTCTTTTGATTTATCAACAGAGTTTTGTCCCACTTGAAGGATGAATCACAAATGAAATGATTTAAATAACTGCAATGGCAAATATTAAATTATAAGAAATATACAATATACAGGTATATTAAAGAAAGAGGGCACAAGCATAACGACAAAGGAAGTGTTTTGTTTTTTTCTTTTTAATTCGTCTTAGTTGCTTTGAGTATCTTGACTGCCTAAAATGCTTTGGTTTTGTGATTTGGTATGTTGTTTGCAATTACCTAATTTTGAAAATGACATGAACTAGGATCCCGCTAATTGTTCACTGGTAATGATTTAATTTCCAGTTTGAAAGTAAAAAGTTAACAGTATGTGCTGGGTGTAGTCAATAAGCTATATATCTCTATACAAGGGTCCATATGAATAATTTAAAGTTGAAAACAAAAATAATCGTTACAGAATATTTTTATAAGTTTCAGTTTTGTGTGACTGTGTTTCAATTTACTTAATGTACAAAAGAACATAGAGAAGTTAGTTTAATATTATGTTTATACATTTAAAAGCAATACCATATGCACTTCAGAATAGCTCACCCATTTGAAGCTAAGCATGTTCGGGCCTAGCCAGTACTGGGATGGGAGACCATCTAGGACAAGCTTAGGTTGCTGCTGAAAGAGGTGTTGGTGAGGCCAGCAGGGGGCATTTACCCTGTGGTGTGAATGTGTATTCCAATGCCCCAGTGTAGTGGTAGGGACAGTGCTGTAAAAATGGTCCTGCCCTTCAGATGCGAGAAATAAAATCGAGGTTCCGACTGCTCATGGTTATAGAAGATCCCTGGGCTACCTTCATAAAGAGCAGGGTGTATCCCGATGTCCAGGCTAAATTGCCCTCCATACCCTGGTCATTCTGGTCTCTAATTGACTACATCTGTCACCACTTCACTACATAATAGCTAATGTGTGGTTAGCAAAAAAAATGGCAACAAAAAAGGCTGCTGTCGCATCATCCAGGTGGATTCTACACATTAGTGGTGGTTGAAGTGGCTCCCCACTCACTAAGTAAAGTGCTTAGAGTAGTGACAAAAGTGCTATATAAATGTAAAGAATTTTTAATAATTTACATTGGAATATAAACTTACTAAGTGTTTGTGTGCTGTTATTGTATTGTACATGAGAGAATCATTAGCGAGCAAGTTCTTGTTCATCAGTAATGATTCAGTACCAACTCTTAACATACTTGAGTAGAAATCATAAGAATCGTGAATCAAACTGCTGATGTTTAATTTTAAATATGTACTTGCATAACAAAAAAATACTAATGTAAATCATACATGGACCACAGCGCTAGTGTCGAGTTTATGAATCGATTTATATGACACACTGAAAAAATTTGTTCAAAAAGAGAGAATTGCCTATCACTAAAGAACACTCAAATATTTGGAAAAAAATTTATTGTTTGTGCATGCTCAAACTGAAACTCATGCTTACAGAATGTGTTGAGCCTAGTAAATGACTTTTGGCAATAGTGGTGCACCAGGACACTGGCAAAATTAACAGGACTACAAAACACTTGCAAAACGTACTGCTTGTGCTTAAAATGTGCCATGAACACTTAAAAAATGTACTGCTTGTGCTCAACTGCTTACAGTGGTATTTGCACAGTGACTTCTGGTAGTAATTTCACACTGGATGCAATGTAGTACTGCTTTTGCAGCACACCTTTTACATATGTGCTGTCGCTTGTAATTGTATAGTGTCAGCTGCTTGGTCACTTGCATGATGTTTTGTGAGGTTGAGAAAAAGGTGTATGAAGCAAATCTGCAAACTGAAAAATATCCACTTTTGAGCAATAACCTCCTATCAAAATTGCAAAAGTTTTAAAGTAAACCAAAGAATAAACCAGTACAACTGTTACAGCAGGCACACAATGAATAAGCATACTTCTTTGCTTATGTTGCAACAACAAGTTTAGGCACTGTGTGGATCAACTTTATAATAACCTGACTTTCAGGAGCTTACCACTGATGATGGTTTTAAAAACACTGGCATACTTGTATAACTTAAAATATAACATAACCATTCATCCTTAGATCTATCCTAGTTAGACTAAATCTACAATACTGAAACTTTACAAAATTTAGGTGATCCCTAGCTTAATAATGCGAAAAAAAAAAAAAAAACACTAGTATGTTCAAACCTACAATTATTTCCTTTTTAAATACTCCTTCACACGGTAGCCTAAGTGTTTACAATGTGTCAAATAAACAAAACCTGCAAATTTCAGCTTAGAAATGTGGAAACACAATTTACCTTAAACTGGCTTACTGATCAAGCAGGAACAGGACTTCTAAAGACTCAAATAAAATCTTAATATTTCAAGACAGACTTTAATGTATTGGTCTTACTGATCTACCCTATTGCTACTATAATTCTCTTGCCTTGTCTGGCCCTGTCGCTCTCTTTCAGCCTCTCGCCTCCTCTTTGCCTGCCTCTGCAAGTTCCTCTGGCCTCTCTGTGTTAAGGCTTTTCTCTCTGAAGCCATCCTGTAAGCACTGCCTCCTCTATGATCACAGGATCCCATCTGGAAAAGACTGTAAAATCTTTCAGCTCTCATACTACATTATAAAATGGCTGCAAAAAGGTAAGGATTATTTTAGCAAACAAATAGTTCTGCTAGTTTTTAGAAATGAAAACCTAGATATCAAAAGTTTAATTACCTAAAATGAGGGATGATCTTTGCAAATTTTATTTTTACTCATTTTAACATGTGCTCGTACATCTACTTACACTTTCACATTGTATGATTCTTTATAGCTGACAGTGAAACTTAACTCAATAGCAGCTGGCAACACAACTCTTAAGCGGACAAGTAAATGATGACAAAACAGAACACACAGAGACAACCTGGTAACTCACCCATCCAAAGTTGGAATAAGAGAAGGTGGTGGACCTCCCGGTGGTGGTGGAAATCCTGAAAAATCACATGAGAAAAATAAATTACAGTAGAAAATTTATTTCAAAATACATTTCTTTTATAAATGAAGTAGTATCTTTACATTTGAATTAAAATAAAGTGGAGATCTACACTCAAGTATAAAAAGTGGTGATACATGTGATATCATGTACAATAAGTTATTTTAAGCATTACTAATCCTTTAAAAAACAGCGTTATAAAGAAGTGATGTTCGTTTAAAAACAAAAAAGTGAGAAAGAGATAGAGAGAGAAAAAAAAAAAATAAATCACAAGAATCTGACAATTTTGTTTTAAGTGCCAGAGCATAACAAAGGCCATTAAAGAATAGGCACTTTTAGCCAATGATCAGAAGTGAATATGTTTGGTCAATGAAACAAGCAAAATTCATAACTGTCAAGCGAGAGAACACTAGGAATAATAATCAAGCTGATGAGTAACTTCACTTCACAAAAAGGTGCAACTCTAACAAGTTTGAGTGGCTTGGATACAAACGACCCAACACTTAAACTACTGTCTCTTGTACAGTTGAAGGAACTAAGGTCTAACTGTTTAGGCTAGCAATATTTTAAACTTAAAGAAGTGGTTAAAACTGCAGGGTTTATCATAAAGTGCATTTCAGTTCATAATCATTTAATATAGACATTTATCTTATGCATACCTAATACTGTAAATCGAGAATATCATACTGTGCATGATAGTACAGTGAGTGTTTAAGACAAGTTCTAACTAAAACCCACTCTTGGTTTCCAAGGTCTATGTAAGACAATATTTCATAACGCCTTAAATTAAATGACAAAAGTTTAAAAAATAAATCTACAATATGCTGCACATTTCAAAGCATTTATAAAATTAGCTCTCATACCGGTTTTACTTTTGGACAAAGTGTTCTACAACACTTAAGGCACTCATTTTTATTCAGAGAGGAATAAACGCACAAAGAAAAAAAAACATTTTTGTATTTTATTTTAGCTCTAGTATGACGACTACTGACTGAGGATACACAAAAAAATAAATAATTCAATTTTTTTGCATTATAAAGGTGGAGAAAGCTAATATAAAAGCATGAATTGTTTACTACATTATTAACTGTTCCAGGCTTTTTTTTTTTTTTTTTAATTCCTTTAAACACTATATTTTAAACAAGGTAAGTGTTAGCCTGCACACCTGTTTGATACGATATTTTGATTTCACACAGGTTTCTCAAAAAATAATTTAATAATTAACATGATGTGCATTTCTTTCTTAAACTATACAGTGTGTTTGTTCACACACAAATACACACAGTGAGTGGCCAGAATATTTCATCTGCCCCATCACATAAATTCTACATTTGAATGTATCATACTCAGGATCAACATTATTTGCATTAATTAAGTAGTGCTTAATTTGGTGTTGCAAAAGGAAAAACAGTTGACCTTAGTGTCTTTGAACATGGTATTTAACATTAGGCATATCTGTTTGATTAGTTCCCAAATGGTGGTCTCCATGGGCTTTAAACGCAAACTGATCCAAGGGTTTAATGGGAAGGGTGCAAAAGGCAAGCAATTAAAACTGATAGGTTACATTGTAGCCCAAAACAGCTTGTGGATCAGAGAGGTCAAAGGGAAATGATGAGAACAGTTCATGCAAAAAGATGGGCAATAACCAGGCAAGTCATATCCAAATGAATGTGCAGAATTTCCATTTTAGAATGTGCCACTTATCAGACTTTGGTTTGATTGGGTACAACACCCAAAGGCCATGCTACATGCTGATGTAGCCAGTGAAACGCAAGAAAGAGCAACTTCAATTACGAAAAAAGTATCAAGCCAGGACCATTGATAGACGTAGAAAAACAATGGGCATGAAACAAAATGTTGTAAAACTGGAACACATTTCATTATACCAGCACCTCACAAAGATTAGTAAGAAAGGACTAAAAGCAATAACTGGTAAAAATACTACAACTGCACAAAAGCTTTGAAGTATTCCACACCACATCTTTAAAATAGAAAATAAATTACAATATTTAGAACAGAGATAAAAAAAGGATGTTAAAAATGTGCCAGATGTATTTATTCTGCTCTGAAGATGCTCACTTTTACTCTTAGCCTCTTGCCTAATCATGCCCTGCTACCTTCAAATATGTTTATTACAGTACAATTTACCTGGAGGAGGAACAGTAATTGGGAGTCCTGGAAAAAAAAAACAAATAAATGTAAATCAGTGCCACATAATACATACAGTGAAGTTAATACATTATTCCATTTTGAACATGAAACCCATATGGATACTTAAAAAGAAACTATGTATGTAAATCTGTGATGGAAAATGCATCAAGCTTTTATGGTATATTTAAATTCATATACATACATACACACACACACACACACACACACACACACACATCTACACAAAACATTCTGTATGTCTAGATACCCATTATAGTGTTTTTTTTTTCCTTTTATTATGTTTTAGATACAATAATTTTTGAGGTCAAGCCTTAAAAATGCTTGCATGGAAGCACTTAAACAGTCTTCCTTCTTTTAAAATATACCCTATTACTACTGACTACTAATAAGACTTTCAAGTTAATTTGTAATGACTATTTGTGAGCACTCAGGTAAATTGAGTGATCTAATGCTCTGCTCAGCAAAAAATATTACAAAATTAACAGACCTAAAAAAATTGATGAAGATCACAAGAATGAAATCAAATATTTTTTTGTAAAAATTGGTTTCCAACTGATCCAGAGTCCACTTTTCATATTTTGCAGCAAAAAGCATACAGCAAATAGAAATAACACAACTTGAGCACCTTTCTAAATAAATACACTTGTCAAGCTAAGAGAGGAAAGGCAAACAATTTTAAAAGGAAACAATAAAATGCAGGTAAGTTGTTTGTTATTTGTTTTAGTATCGGCACTGAAGTGCAAAAAGCTGGTATTGGTACAAAATTGAAAAAATTAAGGATCGATCAAACATCAGTATCTTCCTAAGGTTTTCCATCTTGTTCTGTCTGCTACTTAAAGCATAAATGTGAAAACTCTGGAGATGGACTGGCAAAATCACTTGTAACTGGTTAAAAAAAAATAGAAACAAGCACTCATTAATCAATATATCTTTCTCAGTATAACACTATCTTCATCTAATGAAACAACATAATGTAAATGCTGGCCTATCTTTATATGTGACCCTGCATGTCTTGGTGTTTCACAAAGATATTTACTTATTTTGCAATACTCAATAAATGACTACATTATGATACAGACGATGCCTTGAACCAAGGCAGCTTGAAAGAACAGGGGAAAAAAAAAACAAAAAAAAAGTATAATACATTTTGGCAACTGCAAAAAAGGTAAAAGGTTAACAAATGATGGAACACAAATTAAATACAGAGGACAACTACTAGACTAAACATGTTTACGAGAGACACTAAGCTTATAAGAATATAGGATTTTTAATTAACATAGTACTTTTACAGATACAGAGGAAATCTGTTTAATACTTTCATGCATTTTTCCAATTAGGGTTCTAATGTTAAACCAGAAGAAAGTTGAATTAAAATTAAACTGCAAAAGAGCATGTCATTGGTTTGTTTGCTAACAGTTTAAAATTTGTAAATATGAGAATCATTTAGCCTCAAAATGTTTACCCTTTTTCAAATATTCCTCAATGAAACTCAATATTAAAGACATTTTAATCCTAATTATTAACCCAGATGGCTGGTCAATTTAATTTAAAAAGCACCTAGGGTTCACTTTCCAATATAATCTATGATTCAGAGATGTTGAAAAATTTTTCAGTGATTAAAAGTTGGAAAGAGTGCAGTAGCTATGAGCTAACATAAAATGCCTCTACGTAAATAATGAGTTATGAGAGATGATCAACACCTTTTGAACCTAAACTTGAAAATGGCATTCTATGCTGCTGATCTTATGTTATTGATTGCTGGAAGAAAGAGTATCTGTTTATAGCTGATGAGTTGATAGTCTGCTGGAATGTTTAGATTTGCTATCTCCCAGATTCCCACTTGTCATGTAACTGACACTACAGTAGCTGTCACATTTAAAAAAATAAATAAGTACTTCAACAGATCTGGCTTTTGCTCAAATTACTTGATTCAAAGAAAAACGGCAGAATCCCCATCAATAATCTAAGATTTCTTATTTATTTCTGCAGTTACCTGTTTGTTTGAACTTCACTGACACAGCATATTCAGCCAGGGAAGTTGCATAATTGGTTTCACAGCTTTTCGCAAGCTAATACAGGATAAGTAAGGAACAAAATACACAAAGTATGCTTAAAAAAAAAAAAAAAAAATTCCATCACAGCTCTACATAAAAGTAAACACCAACACTTTGTACAAATGTAAAAGCATATAAAGATTTGTTTAATGCACACAAACTCCTTTTTGTTCCCAGGCAGCAAGGCATTTTGTGAGTTTATTTGCATAAAAAGTAATTGTCTCTGTAGCTAATCAGAGCAACATGTGTAGGCTCTTCCAAAAGCAAAGGAATTCAGTTACTTTTTTGAAATATAACAGCCAGATTGAAAACATGCTATTGAGTTGACCTCAAATATAGGTTGGCATGCACTTACTAAAACACAAGTTGTCATATCAAGTAATCACTGCAAATTTACAGAGGTAAGTTTATATGCCTTAGAAAGCCAAACTTCTGCTATTTTGACAGATGACAAAAAGGACACTTCAAAAGTCAGACTGAATAACAACCTGCATGTCACTTTGATAAGAAAACAGAAGCTCTAATAGAGGTGGACTGCTAATCTGCAAAGTCTTACTGTGTAAGTGTTCTATCAAGCAATCACTGCAGCATACAGAGACAAATGTATAACCATTTACAGGCAAAGAATATGCTTTTTTTTTTTTAACTGGATAAACAACTAACGTTGGAAACAAAGACGGTCTTAGCTACTGAGTGAAAACCTTGTGCATGCTTATACTGTATTAGGCTCTGAAACAACCATTTCAGCAGAATAAAGACATTGAGCAAAATGTAGAACAAGGAACATATTTTAAATGGAAAAATGTGAACTTCAAATATAATAGTAAGTAAATAACTGACTTTATATAATCTCTATAAAGAAATATGTCTTAAGTTCAATCCCAGGACAGATGAACTCATACGAAGTTTAGTATTTTGAAACCCATGGAATTGTTAGTACAATGTTAATGCTCTGTTTGTTACTGTCATTGTACATATCAGTCAAGGGGGAGTGGCTTTTCAAAGCAAGGCCAATAATCAGAGGTGGGTAGTAACGAGTTACATTTACTCCATTACATTTACTTGAGTAACTTTTTTAAAAAAATGTACTTCTAAGAGTAGTTTTACTGCATCATACTTTTTACTTGAGTACATTTGTGACGAAGAAACGCTACTCTTACTCCGTTACATTGGGCAACATTCTACTCGTTACTTTTTTCCATTTACACATTACACTATATTTTTGCAAGAGAGAATTCGCCGGTGGATCTACTGCATGACTGTTTCACCAATCAGACGTAGCCATGCAGTCACATGACCACACACAAACTTCATGCATCTTGCAGCCTGTGAGAGACTTTTTAGTCATGCGGGGCACAGCTTCACTGCAAGAACCAGACTGTCATTCCCAAGCCTGCTTTTCATGTCTTTTAACCTCTTTTCTTATCTCCTTTTTTTTGATTACCCCTTCCTTTTTTGTGCTGACCCGTATATATACACTCCCGACTCTGTGGGCCTTAATCACAGGCCGCAGGAAGCCAATGAAGCAATTGAGAACAATCGCACCCGCACGTGGAGGTGCAACTCGCTCCGTCTACCTCATTAACTCCCCGCGGTCGTGCAATTGCGCCCATGGCAATTGACACGGCTTTATGGATTTGAAACTAGCCTCTTTTTTTTCTTTGAAGCCGCGGACCCGCTACACCACAAAGTGAATATGCAGTATTATACTGTCAGTGTATAGTGTATCTTGTCACTGTAAGTTGTTTCCACTGTTCAAACATACATGTTACCTACTGTAGGTATTGGCTTCAAAAGCTTTGTTGTGAAAAACTGAGATTGCGAACTTTGTGTTATTTGTGCATCTTTATTTTGTAAAGATGTTATTTATTTTTACTCATTTTTTTTATTGTATTATTTGGAAATAGCAGAATTTGCACATTTTATATTTTTGTCTGTCTTATTACAACATTTCTCAAAAATAAATCATTTATTAAGTTCAAACAGTTACTCAGAACTTGAGTCTTTTCACCAAATACTTTTTTACTCTTACTTGAGTAATTTTTTGAATGACTACTTTTTATTTCTACTTGAGTAATATTATTTTGAAGTAATGCTACTCTTACTTGAGTACAATTTTTGGCTACTCTGCCCACCTCTGCCAATAATCTAATAGAAGCTTTGCTTGGAAGAGATTCTGCATCATATTATCAGTACAGGTTCAACAGATACAAATGCATATATAGTGAACAAATATTTGCCTGATATATCTGCACCTGATATTAGTCAGTGCTTGTTTATAGTGTACAATTCTGGTTTATCCATGGCCTGGCTAGCCAAGAATATTGACAAAAAAAAAAATTATGCAACTGTTGAGTGAATCATAATAGAGAATCAAAGGTGCATGAGAATAGGTACTACAGGAATTAATTATGGATCCATGTTGGTTCATGTCAGATAAGCAGAATGGTGACTCCTGCAATTAAGCTACACTCTTCCCAAAAAGAATCCTAATGAATTCAGTTTATGAGAAATTTAGGAAGCGTTTTACAAATAGGAATGAATTTAAGTCTAAACTAGGATTGTCAGATTGAAGGTCACTGTTCAAACATATTTTTACAAAGTATTACATGTATGGTTATTAGTTTTAACTCACAGTAATTCTGATATCATGCTATTTCAGAAATGCTATGCACTACTGAAGTATTTCACAGATTTGTTATTTCCACAATCGGCCATTTCAAAATTTTGAAGTCACCCAAACTTCCCTACATGCTGCTGTTTTACGCTAGAACTTTTAAGCAATCACAGCAAGCAAAAGTAGCTTCCTTCCTTATTAATGACAATGGGGAAAAAGTGCCATATTTCTGAATTTCCAAATATCATTATTATGGTTTTAAAAAAAAAAAAAAAAAAAACTTTTTAAAGAGGCTTTTGTCAATATAAGAAATGCTTATTTAGCCACCTGATCCAACATGCATTTTAAAATGCAGTACATATCTTTGTTGGCCACTGACTTAATAAGAACTGCCTAAAACAGCAAGGCATAACGAAAAACACAGCTGCATTTGTAAAAGAGGAGAAAAAAAAAATCAAGTTTAGTTAAGTACCGTATTTGATTATTTGATCTACTGCTCCCACCTGAAGCACTGAACTAGCATCTTGCACAACAAACTAAATTTTTCTTAGTTGATGTGAATAAAAAATATTTGCTAAATAATGTGGAGGAAGTACTTTAAGTGGAATGGTCATGTTTAGTTATTTCTGATGGCAAAAAATGCTCTTCACGTGGGAGCTTAAACAAAAAAAAAAAGTGATACGAAACTGCATACATTTTAATAAAATCGCCAGACTAGATCACACCAGACATGCAACAGGTCTAGAAATAAGCTGGTGAAAAATCTCAATTCCCATGAACCAACAAGGCAGCTTTGATTTAAAGCTTCACTAAGAAGTCATCTTTACCATTAAAAGAAAGCAAAAACAAAAAAACAAAAAAAAAAGCATTCTTCCATAAAGATCATTATATAGTATGTTTAGTTTGAAAATTTGTGAAGTTGTAGTAGATTTCACAGTGCCTCAATTCACAAAATATTAATGAACACGTTTAACTTTTTTGAACACTCAAAAGCAATTCTGTCTGGTTTTCGTATGTGCATTAAAGGCAATGTGAAGTGTTCCTTGCTCACCAAGATGTTTGATTATGTCCCTTGAGCAAACAGAGTCTACAGCTTTTGTAAGGTACTGAGCTTTCAATTGTTACATTAATTTGAATGTTCATGTGTGTCTTTTAAGCAACAGCAGTATAGTCATACACCTAAATATATTGATAATAAACATTAAAAAAAAAAAAAAAAAGCATGTAACATACAGATGTACAATAAATGCAGCTCCCAGAATGTTTAATCTGTGTTTTAGTATATTCAATATTGTACTTATTTTCATTACCAATATTTAAATATTAGGCATTGTGTAACTTGACAGCACTCATCCAAACAACATTGAAACAAAGGAAGCATGGTGACTCTCCCAAGACCAAAAAATTGAAGATCTAAGTAATGTTGGCAAGGTTGTAAGTACAAAGGTTTTCATGATATTGAGGATATAACACATTTTTGATTGATTACATCTCTGAAAAGACCTGCATAACTGATCAATATAAAGTTGACTTGCTTTGGGGTTTAAAGCAATGAGGGCAAGGAAAACAATTTTTGTTCTACATCACAATAATACCTCTATGCAGTGTACACACTGCAAAGATTGGAAAGACATCTTTGTTAAACCACACACTGTACATGCAGCTTCTTCTCCATACCTGGCCCTTGACAACGATCACTTGTTCCCCAATATGAAGGGCTACCACTAAGGGATGTGCTATGCCAATAATGAAGGGGTTACAAATGCTCGAGAAGTGTGGTTGCAAAAGACAAACTATTTGAGACCGTGGGAAAGCCTTATGCATATTATAAGAAATGTGTTTTATCCCCAAGGAAGTTACACATATACACTTATTTCAGATTATGTTGAAATTAGACTTTTTGTAAAAAAAGAAATCACTAGTACAGTACTTATAATTAATTCAGTTTTTAAAGCATTTGATCTACCTTTTACTAATGCAAAGCAATTATCATAGTATTTCTAATTTATTAACAGATTAATTAAAACATTATCCCGCCACTCCATGGAAGGTAATGATGAAGCAAGTTGAAATTATGCAAATCAGCACACACAAACATCTTTGCCTTAAATATGGATGAGAATGCATATGTGAATTGCAAGTGATATCACAGTAAAAATACACAGTTGGTAGTAGATGCAAGATGTATTGTGGTAAATCAGCAAATTACCCTAAAAGAAATCAGGGCAGGATGGGCGATTTACAGCAAAAAGTCGCATGGGTGCTATGAGTTTTGCATTCCATAAACCCCAGGAACATTCACATTATAGTTTATAAGCCCATGAAGGCTTAAAAAGGTAGACACCGATACCCAGGGCACTGAATAAATACAGTCTCAAAGAATATAAGGGAGATAACAGAGTTACTGGAAGAGTCAGTATAATTGTAACTTTACAAGGTGCTTCTCTTGGCTGTAACAGCAGGAAGAAGATTCTTCAGACATTCTTAAACAAACACGTCTGATAGTCTACTCTCATTTGGTGTGTTTCTCTGTCTTTTCATGTTAGTGCTCGTTACAGTATAATTTATGATGTTCTTGCGAATTAGCAACAATTATGTGTAGCTTTACACAATATCCTCTTACTCCTTCATGATCTACATGATTTATCTTAGAATGTGTACATTCTAAATTAATTGACATTTTCTGTCCAGTAACTGAAACAGTAATCCAAACTAAATACAAAAATTCAAATACTGTTATAAACAGTATGTACTGCTGAATTAACAAATTACAAGATAATTTAGGTTATTTCCATTAAAATGTACTCTTTGAAGACGTTTTTGTAAGAGCTTGCTTTTAAAGTCTAGTTTATATGAGAAGGAAATGCTGCTTGAATACCTACAGTATAATCATTTAATATCCTTGGGAGTACATATATTGTATATTACAGCCTAACATCTGAACATACAACACACACAGAGTTAATGTAGGCTCCTGCAGGTGTGATGTCATCGAAAGGTCAAAACTGGGATATCAAAGGTTTGTGCAACAACAAAAAAAAAAAAAAATCAAAATAAAGTGAGCAAAAGTCAAAATCAGAAGGAATTTTTAATAAAAATCAGCAAGTGGTTTGAAAACATAGGCTTTTTATTTTCCACAATTTAGATTAGGAAATAATCCCTTGGCCTACTTTTTAACCTACTGCATCATTCATCAAAGGTCATGACCTCAGAGGACACACCCTTAAAAACCCAAGCAGCATAATCAAAAAAAAGAAAATGAAGCTTAAACAAGGGAATTAAAAATAAATGTCAGAATCATAATCAATGACACCAACATTTCCAAACAAAGTGTCAGATTCCTGAAAATGGTCCAAAGAAGCCTAAAAACATAAGATTAGAAAGCAATTTATAATGGTAGGGAACAAGCGATTTCAGCTTAAGTTTGTTTTTTTTTTTGTTTTAAGCATAAAAATGTTCATGTGCACAGTGAAAAAGAGAGCTGTTGTGCTAAATGGAGAATTTGACTGGTTGGGAGAGACCATGTCAGTTTTAAATGTGTCAGAATACTTACTTTTAATCTGACAATACCTAGGAAATACATGACCTCACGTAAAGTTCACTCTTCCTTTAACATTGTGAAAACCAAACATTCTCAAATCTGTTTATTCAATTAAGAGTAATGGTGGCCTAGACAAACCATAAATGATGTTGAAGAAATGCACACACCATCATGGCTTTTTTTCTTACTTTTTGGTTTGTTAAATGAAACATTTTATTAAAATATTAAAAACATAAAAGTTATCAGGACAAAAATAAAGAGATCTATTTTGTACTCTCTAATAACCAAAGTTCAACAATTAACATAAAAAATTAACAACATGAGTACAAACATCAGTGCTCGTTAATATATGAATTTATCTAGACCTTTCAAGAAGGTAGTTGTAATACTTTTAATGTACATAAGTGAACTGAACCAGCGTGTGTCTCGCTGTACATCTTTACAACCAAGTTTTTAAAGCCTTCAATCCTAGAGGCAGTTTCTAAATTATACTAAATTGAAGCAAAGAAGGAAGCTTTGGTGTATTTGTTCCACCTTGCCAACATTTTCATATTTACTATTAACATATGACACCACACATTTTATAAATAAGAACATTTATAATTAAGGATTTTAGGACATCACAATTGTGAATGGTTTTTGTTAACTTGGATAAAAATAGATAGGACTTAACTAAGGTTACACTTAAGATGGTAACCTGACCTAAGCAAGTATTAAGTACAATTATGAGTCACAATATATTTGCAAAGCATCTGTTTTGGCAGACAATCAACAGAATTTAAATGCACCTGTAAATACATAAATATTACACAGTGTCTAAGTGCTTTCACCATTACTAAGATAAACAATGCCACTTTACTTAACAATATCAACAAAATCTAACAGATCTCAATTATGCTGCAGATAGGTTTATTACATTTCTGGTGTATCATCACTAAAGAGTATGATGAAATAGTGTGAGTAGCAAGTGTGTCAAGCACTATTTAAAACGTTCAGCAGCTGCATTTTCAAATTTTATAGTACCCAATGAACATTCCTGCTCAGATAAACTGAACATGGAAAAAAAAAACTAAGTGATTTACAGTGCTTTACCATTTGGACAAAAAACAAGACAGAAAAGACATATGCTGGAAGGGATGTTGAAAAATTGTACAACGTTAAGTCCATATTTTGTGAATACTTTAAAGTTTATAGTTGCATAATTATATAGAACACTGCTTACTTTATTTGTCTTTCAGAATCCTCTATGGAATTTACTGAGGTGACCAATGACACTGTTAATAGCAACAGGCAAAGTACAGAATTAAAGATTTCTATGCCTACAGAACATGTGCCTGAAACAGAACAGCAGCCTTTATAAATTCAGGCTTATTAAATAATGTTGGAATACAACTAAAGACTATATCTGAATTCAACAGATTTATTATACTATCACATAATGAGAAAGGAAATAATAAAGGAAACTTCAAAGAAACATCAATTTATCAAAGAGATTATTGTAGGATGTTTTATATTTTCATCAAATGTAAAGTCTGGCAAGTGTGTGCAGTTCCTACTAGGTAACAGGTTCATTTTCTCTAAACAAAAATTTGTGAAATTTCAGAACCAACTTTGAAGATTGAGAGCTGTCAGCAGCTCAGTTAAAACTCAGGCCAGCAGGAGCTAAATGCCAGGTTGTAATGGTTATTTTCCGATTTACTATAAGCATTGAAGGATGTTTTAAAGACTTTATAAAGTACATATAATACAACTGTGCAAGTAACAAAGCCTGCAATACCTTTGAACACATGTTGCAAGAACTTAAACAAAAAGACAAAACACATAAGAAAAGTTCAAACTACATATGAAAACTCTTTCTGTAAGTACATAAATACTACAATGTACACAGATGTCAGTTTATAATATACAGGTGGGTCTTGGTTTAAGAATGAGTTTTGTTCAGTGGGACATTCACAACCCAATTTTTCATGTAAGTTAGAATTTGCACTTATTGTCCAATAATAGGAAAATCTGCAAAATGCATAATGCTGTTTTATATATTTAACAGAAAAAGTTTCAAACCTAATAAAAAGACTAACTTTAAATCAAAAAATAAATTTAATATAAGAGTCTGAAACATAGGTATGTACAATAGGCTGACCTCATGCTTAAACATCTATGCCTGAGTGCTAGTAAAACAGAGCACCAAAATTAGTTACCTTCAATCATAAGTGAAAAACAGAAGCAACTAGCTGAAAATTAACTGAAATTAGGGTGAAAATATTTTTTTGTCCCTTATCGGCTTATTTGCATCTGTAGAAATGCAAAAATTAGAGACTCTACATAATTTCACATACACAAAAAAAATTATATAAAAATGTAGCAGATACTAGGAATACAAATTGTACATGTACCTCAAGTCAATATTTAAACAAATGGAATAAATACAACTTACTAAATATTTGGTCTTGTGTAAATCCTACAAGTCAATACTTAAGTTTACAAAAAGGCCACAACAAAAGGTGGTTAAGAATGAGCAACAAAAATGATTTCAGAGATGTTAAACTCCTCACGTCTCACAATATAACATACAGCATTCATCTGCTAATCTCTCTCAAGGATGGCTATTTATTCAAAATTCAGAAAAAGTAACTAGCAGGAAATCCCACTGTTTTCTGAAACCGCTCTTCTTATTACAGAATTGTGGGGATCCCAAGTCCATTATGTGCAATAATCGCAAAGCTAAAAGGATTAGTGACACACATATCTATATTCTGTGAATCAATTTAGAAATAATCAGCATGTGTGGGTATGTACTGAAGGTAAAGATATCCTAAGAAAATCAAAGCAAATAAAAATATAAAAAATTCACTAAGACCAAGCTAAAGCAGAAGAGGCACAAGTATAAACTACAACAATATTATACTTACATGTTGCAGATAATATAAAAAAAAAATAAAAGTTAACCTTTACCCAATCTATGAATTATCTTTCACAGAATAAAGATATCTTACTTGGAGGAGGAATCAGAGGTGGTGCACTGCTGACATTGGGTGGCGGGGGTAAGAATGGAGGCGGAGGGATATTGGGAGGCAGTGGACCAGGAGGAAAGAATGGAGGCAGCTTTGTAGATGATGGCTCTGCATCTGAGGCAGAATGCTCAGAAATGACCTGAAGGGGGAAAAAAAAAGCCATAACATGAGATTTGGTAAGTGATAATTAAATTTTAATCATTTATATGAATACAGATAGCTTAGTAAATATTATATATATATTTATATTTTGTTAATTAGATAACGTTAAGATGATCACAATAAAATAATTTTCAAAAACATATCAGTGCCTTATAAATCTTTTCTCTGGAGGTACAAGCATCTAAATTGCCATTTAGTCACAGTTTTCAGAACTCGCACAATAAGCCAGGCTACACAGATAAAACAATGACATTCTGTACATAAAGGAACATTACTAGTTTTAAACATTCTGATTAAAAAGAAAAGAATCAGAAGACTGGCCTAACTGGCCATTTTGATACAGGGCTACAGGACTGATTCTCCACAATAAAGTGAGGAACTTAAAAATAAAGATTGATTTGCATGCCTTGGTCAAGAGAAGCCAGGTATATGTCAATAGAATGAAAAATAAAAATAATCAATTGAAATTGTATGATGTAGAAGACTTTTCAGCATTTATTTAATGTAACAATGGTTAATAAAGAATTTTAAAACTCATTAAAATATAAATACTACTGCATTGATATTTCATGATGCACACAAATCAAAAATTATATATACATATATATATACATACATATATATATATACATACATATATACATACATATATATATATATACATACATATATACATACATATATATATATATACATATATATATACATACATATATATACATATATATATATACATACATATATATACATATATATATATACATACATATATATACATATATATATA
>JANRMT010062809.1:22443062-22523360 GCA_026402145.1 Polypterus bichir lapradei
TAGGTTTACATCGTGCTTTGTTTCCGAAGTAGCAGAACTCATGAATATGGTTGTATATGTCACTCGCTCGCTTCTTATTGTTTCGCTGCCTTCTCAATTATATAATGCATGTTTTCTTCAGCGCTTTTTGGGCCTCTTCCTGGTTTTCTACCTACTGCGTGATTACGTGGGAGGTGTGATGATGTCACACGAAACTCCGCCCCCACGGGTTTCACGCTCATCTCCATTACAGTAAATGGAGAAAAATAGCTTCCAGTTATGACCATTACGCGTAGAATTTCGAAATGAAACCTGCCCAACTTTTGTAAGGAAGCTGTAAGGAATAAGCCTGCCAAATTTCAGCCTTCTACCTACACGGGAAGTTTGAGAATTAGTGATGAGTCAGTCAGTCAGTCAGTGAGTCAGTGAGTGAGTGAGTGAGTGCTTTGCCGTTTATTAGTATAGATATATAAACTTTCATCAGCAGAGGACAGCTACAGTGGATGTAGGTTTTTAAGACAATCACTTTCTTAATGAGTACAGTGTTCTCCCGAGAAATTTTTTCCAGCCGGGTGGCAAGAAAAAGTAGCCGGGTGGGGCAGGACAGGGAAATTTGGTGGTGGGGAAAATTAAATGTGCACTATTTTTATTAGTTAATTATTATTATTTTCCAAAGCTCAATATGACTTCCTTTTTTAAGGCTTGACACTTGTGCCAGAATATTTTTATTAAATTTAAGAAGTACAGTAATCCCTCCTCGATCACGGGGGTTGCATTCCAGAACCCCCCGCGATAGGTGACAATCCGCAAAGTAGAAACCATATGTTTGTATGGTTATTTTTATATATTTTAAGCCCTTCTAAACTCTCCCACTCTGTTAACATTATTAGAGCCCTCTAGACATGAAAGAACACCCTTTAATCAAAAGTTTAAACTGTGCTCAACAAGACAAAGATGACAGTTCTTTCTTACAATTAAAAGAATGCAAACATATCTTCGCTTTAAAGGAATGCGTGTCAGGTGCAGAGAATGTCAGAGAGAGAGCGCGCGCGAGAGAGAAAAGCAAACAATAAAAAAATCAATACGTGCTTCTTGTCTTTTAAGTATGCTGAAGCACCGTGATAAAGCGGTCGGCCGCAAAGGGAGCAATGTGAAGTCCGTATCCTCTAAGCAAACAGCCTCTGTGCAAACATCCCCTCTGCTCACACCCCTTCCGTCAGGCAGAGAGAGTGAGAGAGACAGAGAAAAGCAAACAATCAAGCACCGCGCGGGAAGCATATCGTATATCATTGAGGAGTTTTATTTAATACGTAATACATGCTCTGATTGGGTAGCTTCTAAGCCATCCGCCAATAGCGTCCCTTGTATGAAATCAACTGGGCAAACAAACTGAGGAAGCATGTACCATAAATTAAAAGACCCATTGTCCGCAGAAATCCGCGAACCAGCGAAAAATCTGTGATATATATGTAGATATGCTTACATTTAAAATCCGCGATGGAGTGAAGCCGCGAAAGTCGAAGCGCGATATAGCGAGGGATCACTGTATCCAATTCAGGATCCTGCAACCCTAACAAAAATTTTAAATAACAATTGTTATGATATAAACCAAGAGGCAGAAGTATTGTTGCTGTCGGGAAGAAAAGTGAAAACAATGAAAAAAGTATAGGAAGCCTAATGAAGAAAAATTTAAAAATATTCTTCAAAGCCAACTTGCATATGCAGAAGGTGTCTTCAGTTAAATATTTATTCTTCTTTTCTTCCTAGAGGCCCAGTTGTCTGAAGCTTTCCCATAATCAAAGTCCCCAGGATCTGGGCCCTCCAAGGAGATCACTCATCATACACTGTCGTAGTGACTGTACTGCAAAGTCATCCGGCAGCCATCTAGTGTCACTGGCCATTTTCAGCTTAACCTGGGGAATGTTCAGAATATTTTGAATTTCCGTTAAACTGGCTACCCTAACTGAAGAATTTTGGAAGAAATAGAATAGGTGCCTTAAGATGTTCAGTTTTGTTAAATAAGGTACAGCAGCTGCTGCTTGGGCACTTGTAAGGGCCAATCGGTGGTTTTACACAGTGGCAGTTGACCAAGAGTCCAGATGTTTTATCTCTAAGCAGTTTTGCCACACCTTTCTGTTTCCCAATCATAACAGCCAGAAAAAACAGAAGCAATGATTTTAAAGCAACTGTTGCTGCCCATCAATCTGCAAAGGGTTATAAGGCCACTTCCAAACAATTTGAATTCCATCATTTAATAGTGACAAAAATTCGTCTCAAGGAAACACATTCAAGAGAGTTGTTCATCTTCCCAAGAGTGGACATCCCAGCACATTCACCTTAAGGTCAGACCATGCAATGCTCAGAGAAGTTGCAAGAAACCCAAAAACTACATATCAGACTGCTAGAGGCCTCAGTTAGCATGTTGAAGTTTTTGACAGTACAATCAGAAAAAGTGAACATGTATAACTTGTTTGGAAGGGTTTCCAGGAGAAAGCCTCTTTTCTCTAAAAAGAAAAACGTGACAACACAGCTTAGGCTTGCAAAATTGCATTTGAAAAAACCACAAGACTTCAGAAACAATGTCCTTTAGACAGACAACACCAAAGTGGAGATGTTTGGCCATAATGCAAAGCACCATGTTTGGCAAAAAAACAAACACAGCATATCATCACAAATACCTCATAACTGTCAAGAACAGAGGCGGAGGGGTGATGATTTGGGCTTGTTTTGTAGCCACATTACCAAGGCACCTTACAGTCCTCTGTATATCAAAATATTCTAAAGTCAAATGTGAGGCCATGTGTCTGACAGCTAAAGTTTGGCCAAAATTGGGTCATGTAACAGGACAAAGATTCCAAGCACACCAGCAAATCTACAAAGGGATGGCTGAAAAAGAAAAGAATCAAGTTGTTATAATGGCTCAGTCAAAGTCCAGACCTCAACCCGAATGAAATGCTGTGGCAGAACTTCAGTGCTGTGCATAAATGAATACCCACAAACCTCAATGAACTGAAGCCATGTTGTAAAGAAGGGTGGGCCAAAATTCCTCCACAATGATGTTAGGTGGTCCTACAAGATATTGAATCATGGGGTGTAGTTAGTTTTCATACATGGCTTCTCCACTTCGGCTTAATTTTTGTTAAATAAATAACACGGTCAAATCTGTTGTGTGTTGTTTTACAACTGAGGTTAGATTTAAATAATTTTAGAACCTGGCAAGGACCATATTTTTTTTTTTTTTTTTTTTAAATTATGTCCTAGTCCGTAAAACCATAAAACTCCAAGAGAGTTTTCGCATTACTATATGTATCCCTGCTAGGAGAGGGCAGTATTGCCAAAAATTTTCAACATAATTTACTATATAATTAAAAATGATCATGGTTATGGTACAGTGCATCCAGAAAGTATTCACAGCGCATCACTTCTCCCACATTTTATGTTACAGCCTTATTCCAAAATGGATTAAACTCATTTTTTTCCCTCAGAATTCCACACACAACGAATACTGTGAATACTTATGTACATGTGATTTCTCAGTTTTTTTTATTTTTAATAAATTTGCAAAAACCTCAAGTAAACTTTTTTCACGTTGTCATTATGGGGTGTTGTGTGTAGAATTCTGAGGAAAAAAAATGAATTTAATCCATTTTGGAATAAGGCTGTAACATAACAAAATGTGGAAAAAGTGATGCACTGTGAATACTTTCCAGATGCACTGTAGGTTCAATACACCACCACTGAAAGGTTGCCAACCCCTTGTATAATCTATATACTTTTCAGACCAAATTCAGTTTAGGTTTTTCTGTTGGTCCAGTTTAATAGGGGTGGAATATGACCCGGACACAGACAGGCAGACACGTTGTAATCACCCCACACACGTTTATTGAGGTTCTCCATATTTACAAAATTACTCTCACAGATCCCAATACCCCACAGTCCAGGCCAACACAACAATGCCTTCTCTCTCTCCAGACCGCCTCCTTCTCTCCTCCAGAGACCTCGTCCGTCTTTCACCCGACTCAAGTCATCCTCTGAAGGGAGAGGGCCCCTTTAAATAAGCACCTGATGTGCTCCAGGTGTGTTCCCGGCAATTTCCCACCGCCACGCCCCAGTGTGGTTGAAGTGCCGGCTGTATCCCCGGAAGCACTCCGGGTGTCCCTGCTTCTCTTCCTCCCAGCACTTCCAGGTGTGGCAGAAGTGCGGAGGTCCAGGGTCCTCTAGGTATTGGGGTGCCCCCTGGCGGTAACCACGGGCCCCTACAGGGTCGAGCTTCCCAGCTTTGTACCCATGGCCCCCAGGGCGGTCGCCCTCTCGAGGTCTGGAGGAGGCACAAGCCCTCCTCCGGTGGTCTTGGGCGTCCCGGCTGGGTACCACCCCCATCCGGGTACCACTTAGGTTAACAGTGGGTAGTTCTATTGTGATGTTTCTTTGCATAAGGACCATTTTAATCATTTAAACTAAAGTAACAATAATAGTACATTTTATTTATATGGCACCATTTCCATGTTGTTCATGGAATTTCAGAATGAACAACTTGGAAAAAACAGAAAAAAGATCTAAAACACTGGATACAAAATAATATTAACATAACTCATCAAATTAAGATAAATATAGGAAACAAAGCTTTGAATTAAAATAACAGAGAAACCTCAAATAAAATACAAATACTGCAAGAAAACCCTGAACAAATAATTTGTGATACAAATGCAAATTATTTAGAGCACATGAACAGAAAAGAAAACTGAAAGAAAGGGTGAGAATGTCAGGGTAAGTTAAATGCCTTCCTGAACAAAAAAGTGATTCTGTAAAAGATTGATTTCAATCAGCTGATCAGTATTAAAATTTTGACTTGGGTATTGATACCAGCTTTCCAATATCAGTACTGGTACCAAAAAGGTTCTGAAGCAAATAATGAATTACTTCAAATGTTTGTTATACTAGGCAAATAAAGTAAGAACTAAATAAGAAATAAACAAACACATATTTTACATGGTGCCAATATCACAACAAAGGACTCAATCAGTGATGGGTAAATTGACACAAAACAAATGGTTTTAGCGCGTTCTTTTCTAAACTTTATAGTAATTTAGTTTTTGAGCTGCTTTATACAAAGCATTACACACTTGTCATTTTTTTTTTTTTTTTTGCTTTGAACCTTCTGTAAATAGAGAGCAGCAAGTACGCTTTACCTGAGAGAAAGAGAGACCGGACTGTTAACACTTTTATATTAAAGTAAGTGGAGTATCAAGCTGAAAGAAAAAGGAACTGGAAGAGTAATCCTGTGCAATTTGAATGAAAGTAGCTTTTCTTGCCATTTTTCTGATCTTTTTATTTTGTCCTTTAATTAAAATGGACAAAGCTCATCTAATTTTGGATGGTGAGAGATCTTGTGTTTAGTACAACAGCTCACAATTTCAAATAGAAAAATATGAAGAATTTAAAATTGCTGTTAAGTAAACAAGAGGCTTGTTAGCTTAAAAGCTAAATTTTACTTGCAAACATAAGCATTTAGCCTTGTATCTTCTTGATAAACATCTTGAGAACATTTGATATGCCCGATTTTTTAAAAAAGGGTTTGTACTGCGTTTTTAAATGTATAATACAGAATAAACTTTGATAAGAAACAAGTTGCAGTAGCTAGTTTTGCAGACTAAATATAAGAGATAATTCAACATATTTTAACTGTGCCAAGCAAAAGACGCATTTATTAAACAATAGATAAATGATACATAAAACACCTGAATACCTACTCTCCCCACTGTCCCGAGCTCAGCGTGTTTTGCACGGATGGTTATTGGTGTTACACAATGTGCTTATGCTATGGAAATGTGAAGTGAAGACGTGCTTTGATAGTGCGGATTGCAAAATGGAGAAAGAGAGAGAAAATAGTGAGGGGCGAAGAGACGGGCCAGAGAAAATGTCAAAAATTTGGGATCATTTCAAGCTGGGAAGAAAAAAAAATTCCACACAGTGTGTCTATTGTAAAATCGAACTAGCCTAGCGCAATGACAATGCTTCAGCATCTCATCAGGAATCATCCAGTCTATGTATCCAATCCACAGAACGGCCCTGACACAAGGTAACGTTAAAATTAGTATTTTACGTAACAAAATATGATTGCTTGTTGTGATGAAGGCTATTTTAAAAAAAAAAAAAAAAAAAAAAAAAAAAGGCTAGTAAAGAATGTGCGTTAACTATAGCTATATGTAATGGCTAGTTAAGAATGTAAATCAATATGACGACCAGTTATCTAAGTTACTTAAGTTTTGTTCAAGAACATAACCACAGAAAATAAAATACAGTCAATCTGAGAAAGTCTGAGCTTCTTTCATGTTACTAGCACACCTCTACTTCACAGTGATTCATAAAAAACATGTACTACAGAAAACAAAAGGTCAGGTGGTGTAAATAGCAATTGAAGCACAAAATGCACCAATCCAATACAGCAGGTATATTCAGTTCTGTTTGTTTGCAGTGAGTGGAGTCAGTAGGTATAGGGCAACCCTTCAACATAGTAAATCAATATACATTAGCCAGTATTATGTTCTTACAGTATGATATTTAGGGCAAGCAATAAGCATCAATATTTATTTCACTCGCCGTATGTTCAGTTATGCAAGCAGCTGAATTCACAGAAAGCATTTTTAACATAATTTATCACAAACATGCAGCCTCTGTCCATGGTGGAGGGTAAAGGCTTTCAGAAGATGATTTCCACATTCAATGCCAGGTACATGCTGCCTTCAAGAACCTAATGCATGAAAATGATGGAGAAAAAGTATGAAGAAACTAAAGGCAAGGGGAAGAACACCCTTAAGGAGACTGACAGCACTGCAATCACAACTGACATTTGGTCGAGCATTGCTCAAGCATGACGTGTCACTTTCTTAGGGAGGACTGGGAAATGAAGTCCAACATCCTAACAACAATGCCCCTTGAAGGGAGACACATGGTTGTAAATATCGCAGAATGGCTTGAAGATGTTATTGCCAAATTTGACATTCCACCAGATAAAATCAAAGCTGTTGTCCATGACAATGGTACTAATTTTATAGCAGCAATGAAAATTTTGGCAGAAAAGCATGGATGGGCATCAGTGTGATGTGCATGTCAAAGTGCTATAAAGAGCTACCAAGCTATCTCCAAGCGTGTGGCTGCTGCAAGATGCCTTATTGAACATTTAAAAAAAAAGTGAACTGGCATGCACCCATTTAAAGGAAAACCAGCAGGAAATAGGTGCACCATAACACATGCTGGTGCAATGCGCAAGTACTCACTGGAACAGTATTTATCACATGTTATCCAGGCTGCTGGAACAAAGATGGCCAGTCACTGCTGCACTCTATGATACAGCAGTGACTCCGAGAAGAAAACACAACCACCTTGATCTCAAGCTTGAACAGTGGAACCGGACTGAGGAGCCGAGTCAGGCACTTGAGCCATTAGAAGGAGCTAGTGTTTCCGAGTGGGCAAAAATGTTGCCCTCTTTTCACTTCCACAGCTAGTAAAAAGCCTTAAGAAGTCCATTCAGAGTTTAGCTTTTGAGACTGCACGAGTAAGGACATACCAAGCTCATGTGGCAAAACAGATCACAGCAAGATGGCAAGGACTATCTACGTTTCAACCCGAATCTTCAAACACAGTTCTAATTGCTGCTGCTCTGGATCCCAGGTTTAGAAAACTTAAGTTTTTGCCTGCTGACGAAGCATTCAATGTCCAAAGCCCAGTATAAAACATGGTAATTCCTGTCAAAAAAGAAGCAAGGCAGCCCAAAATGAATTAAAATGCAGCCTGCAGTGCAGCACAAGATAAACCTGTAAAGCATCCAGAGGGTGTAACATCGTTCTTTGATAGCATTCTGGGATCATAATCAGACTCCAGCACCAGTCACAAAGAGGATAAGCAGCAGCAGTTAAACCAAGCTGTGCAGAAAGAGGGCTTGACATATTCTGGAGAACATCCCCTGTCCAAGAAGGAAAATCCACTGTCATGGTGGAAAACAAATGCATCACGCTATCCAACACTGGAAAAGTCCTATTTGTGTATTCCAGCAACATCCACACCGTCAGAGTGTCTCTTTTCCGCATCAGGAAACATTGAATCAAAGGGCAGAGTGAGCCGCAGTTCTGAGCATGCGGATATGCTCACTTTTCTTCATTGCAACTACCACATGTTCCTTTAAAGCAGTGTTTCCCAAACTCGGTCCCTGGGGGCCCACTGTGGTTGCAGATTTTTGTTGCAACCAGATTCCTAATCAGTGACAACACCTGATAGCACTGAGCACATTTAATTAGCTGGTATTTTTTTTCTTTTATTTGACATTCAGAAAAGCATAGCAGCATGATATTCACATTTATAAGACATTTATAACTATTTCTGCTTTTGCTATAGATTTAAATACTTAACTCTCTTTTGTTGATTTCATTATATTTTGCCCTTTCTCTGCGCAGTTTTTCCCCCTTCGTTGTATCTTAATAATGACAATTAAAAATGAGCAGAGCAGACACACTGGCAAGCAATACTAAATAATCAAAGGCTGCAACTACTTTAGAGTCGGACCCACTACTTAGTAAATAATAGATTAATTAAACAATTAGAACACCTTGAAAAGTAGGATGAAAATCACGATGAAAATACTGTTAAAAAGAAAAAAAAAATACATTATTCCTATATAACTGCTTGGTACATTAATATATATATATTTTTTTTAGCAAACTTAGTTTTCTAACTTCTATATTGTTCTCTAAACAAAGAACTTGGGAAAAATCAGTTCACTTAATTAGCCCAGGAGTCCAATTAAAAACAGAAGCTGGTTGGAACAAAAACCTGCAGCCACAGGGGGTCCCCAGGACTGAGTTTGGGAAACAATGCTTTAAAGGCTAATGCACACAAACATACACACCCGATCTACCTCATCTATGGGACACAATCCTGCCAGAACATTTTTTTTTGCCTCCTACAAATACCACAAAGCCTTCCAAGAAGACAGAAAAGGCTTACATTATACCTGATGCATAGTTAGGTTGAAACTTCTGATAATTATGTTGTACAACTTAAAGGCAATTTTTATGTGTTGTTGTTATTATTATTATTGATTTTGTCTTAGCTTTAGGCTGTATGTATGCCTTTTTTTAAAGTATTTTGTAACTAGTATATTCATTTTGTATTTATTTGTTTTTGAGTTTTAGACACTGTTTTGTTTAAAAACCAAAACACAATATAGCACTTAAATGCACTAAATGGGTTTAGTTTTTGACAAATAATTTCATTGTATACAATTTAACCAATAAAACTTTTTTTCTACAAAGAAAATAATTTAACTGTTACTTTCAGAGAGATGTCTTTTCTTTTTTCTATATTTGCTATTGCTCTCAAATAAAGCAAAAGTATTTCTCAACTGATTACTCGATGAATCAATGGAATAATTGGTAGAATACTCGATTACATAACACTAGAATTACCAAAGACTACGAAAAAACTTGTGAATCCGGCCCACCTTAAATATTACTAAAATATGAAAAACGTTTGTTTTAACAATGTGTTTACACAGATTATTGTAGAAACAGAACACACATGAAATAATCTATTATTTCCCTAAACAACTCTAGTCACCCGGCTCCCACATAATCAAAGCTGGAACTGGGAGAATTTTGTGCCCATTCTGTGGCGTTGGAGGGGGGGGGTTGGGATGGAATAACAGGCTGCTTGCTATGATCGGCACATTTACAAGACAAAAGACACTGACAAGGAGGTGCAAAGGGATTTAAGGTGGGCCAGATTTACGAGTTTTTTCGTAGGCTTTGGCAATTCTAGTGTTAAATAATCGATTGTTGCAGCCATAGTAGAGAGTATCCAGAAACCACACATAAAAACAGCCCTTTCTTCTTAAGAAAAACTAATTTTATAATTGAAAAGGTGAGAAAGCATGGTAACATTATTCTGTTCAATGTAATACTCTGCCTGCAGTATCTAACAAATGCTTGTGCATTCATGAAATGAACAACTTACAAAAAAGTATACTGATGAAGCAGGTAACTCTTTTCAGCAGACAGGACTTACTACTGCTAATAAAAAGACCTAAATTTTTCAGCAACTTATTGATCATGTGATGACATGAATGTTCCAACAATGCTCCTGTCACAAATTTTCAGGCTTAGAAAATGAACATTAAACTTTTGAAATCAAAGGACTATACTCCATTACAAACAGATTTTGTCTTATGCAGTCACAGAAAAGGTCATAACAGGAACAATATGTACCCTGGACTCCTAACAGGTATGCTGGGGTTTGTGAAAATGTTCCCCTACTGTCAGCCCAAAACCTGCAGAGTTTGAACATGCTTTTATAGCCTTAAACCCCACCTTTACTAACATAACGACCCACTTAATGGTCTAAGTGCAACAAACTTCAATGCAGCTGTAGACATTGATCACTAAATGTGGATACTACTGTAAAGGACATACTACACATCAGAATACCCCGAAACTCAAACCAACAATGTTTTTGACAAAGAAACAAATTGTTGGGGTCCAGATTAGGTCTGAAAACAAAATGAGAACACAATAATAATGCAGTACTTCAGCTAAATCTTTGATAAAATATTTTTCAATACATTGGAAAAAAGATCAAGTATTAGCATGATATAATCCTTTAAAAAGGATCTCTTTCCTAAAATATTCTCTTCCAAGATGCCAATTGTGTTTTTATTGTGGTATAAGATTGCTATGCAGTCATGTACAACAAAACTTGACAATTAAACATTGCTGTAAAGATTTGCAGGTAACCATCCACTCCATATATAAACCTGGTCTACTAGAAAGCGTACATGGAATACCAAGTTGGCAAAACTGGTAGCCCAGCAGACTACCATATGCATTTACAATTTGGATAGTAAACTCTCACATTCTAACTCCTCCACAGATTTTATACTAACAAAATATAAATATGGCATATCGTTTAAGAAATCTACTTTGTGCAGGGCAAAGACATTTTTCCCCCAACAGTGTTTACAGACAGATTATTTCACTTTATATTAACTATATCACAATTCCAGTGGGTCACAAGTTTACATATACTTTGTTAATATCTGGTGGCAGTGCCTTTAAATTGTTTAAGCTTGGCCAAATGTTCTGAGTAGCCTTCCACAAGCTTCTTACAGCAAGATGCTGTAATTTGGCCCATTCCTCCAGAAAAAAATGTAACTGGGAGAGATTCATAGGCCTCCTTGCTCACACATGCTTTTTTAGTTCTGCCTAAAAATTTTCAAATCAGACTGAGGTCAGGGCTTTGCGATGGCCATTCCAATACCTTGACCTTGTTGTCCTTAAGCCATTTAGAAGACCCATTTGCAACTGAGTTTCAACTTCCTTGCGGAATTCTTGAGATGTTGCTGTAGTGTATTTACATCATTTTGTGACGTGCAACAGTCTCTCTTGCAGTAAAGAAGCCCCACAACATGATGCTCCCAATTCAGTGCTTGACTGTTGGGATGGTGTTCTTTGGCTTGCAAGCCTCACCCTTTTTACTCCAAACATAACAAACGGTCAAACTGCCAAACAGTTCAATCTTGGATTCATCAGGCCAGAGAACATTTTTCCAGAAGATAAGATCTTTGTCCCCATGTGCCATTGCAAACTGCAGTCTGGCTTTTTAATGGTGGCATTGGAGCAATGGCTTCTTCCTTTTTGTGCAGCCATTCAGGTTATGCTGATACAGGACTCGTTTTACTGTGGATATACAGTGGGTACAGAAAGTATTCAGACCCCCTTCAATTTTTCACTCTGTTATATTGCAGCCATTTGCTAAAATCATTTAAATTAATTTTTCCCCTCATTAATGTACAAACAGCACCCCATATTGACAGACAAAAAAATAATTTTTGAAATTGTTGCAGATTTATTAAAAAAGAAAAACTGAAATATCACATGGTTCTAAGTATTCAGACCCTTTGCTCAGTATTTAGTAGAAGCACCCTTTTGACCTAATACAGCCATGAGTCTTCTTGGGAAAGATGCAACAAGTTTTTCACACCTGGATTTGGGGATCCTCTGCCATTCCTCCTTGTAGATCTTCTCCAGTTCTGTCAGGTTGGATGGTAAATGTTGGTGGACAGCCATTTTTAGGTCTCTCCAGAGATGCTTAATTGGGTATAAGTCAGGGCTCTGGCTGGGCCATTCAAGAACAGTCACAGAGTTGTTGTGAAGCCACTTCTTCGTTATTTTAGCTGTGTGCTTAGGGTCATTGTCTTGTTGGAAGGTAAACCTTCGGCCCAGTCTGAGGTCCTTAGCACTCTGTAGAAGGTTTTTGTCCAGGATATCCCTGTACTTGGCCACATTCATCTTTCCCTCGATTGCAACCCGTCGTCCTGTCCCTGCAGCTGAAAAACACCCCCACAGCATGATGCTGCCACCGCCATGCTTCACTGTGGGGACTGTATTGGACAAGTGATGAGCAGTGCCTGGTTGTCTCCACACATACCGCTTAGAATTAAGGCCAAAAAGTTCTATCTTGGTCTCATCAGACCAGAGAATCTTATTTCTCACCATCTCAGAGTCCTTCAGGTGTCTTTTAGCAAACTCCATGCGGGTTGTCATGTGTCTTGCACTGAGGAGAGGCTTCCGACAGGCCACTCTGCCATAAAGCCCCGACTGGTGGAGGGCTGCAGTGATGGTTGACTTTCTACAACTTTCTCTCATCTCCTGACTTCATCTCTGGAGCTCAGCCGAAGTGATCTTTGGGTTCTTCTTTACCTCTCTCACCAAGGCTCTTCTCCCCCAGTAGCTCAGCTTGGCCGGACAGCCAGCTCTAGGAAGGGTTCTGGTCGTCTCAAAGTCTTCCATTTAAAGATTATGGAAGCCACTGTGCTCTTGGGAACCTTAAGTGCAGCAGAAATTTTTTTGTAACCTTGGCCAGATCTGTGCCTTGCCACAATTCTGCCTCTGAGCTCTTCAGGCAGTTCCTTTGACCTCATGATTCTCATTTGCTCTGACATGCATTGTGAGCTGTAAGGTTTTATATTGACAGGTGTGTGGCTTTCCTAATCAAGTCCAATCAGTATAATCAAACACAGCTGGACTCAAATGATGGTGATCTCAAGGATGATCAGAAGAAATGGAAAGCACCCAAGTTAAATATATAAGTGTCACAGCAAAGGGTCTGAATACTTAGGACCATGTGATATTTCAGTTTTTCTTTTTTAATAAATCTGCAACAATTTCAAAAATTCTTTTTTTTTGTCTGTCAATATGGGGTGCTATGTGTACATTAATGAGAGAAAAAAATTAATTTAAATGATTTTAGCAAATGGCTGCAATATAACAAAGAGTGAAAAATTGAAGGGGGTCTGAATACTTTCTGTACCCACTGTAGATACTTGTCTGCCTGTTTCGTCCAGCTTCACAAGGTCGGTTGCTGTTGTTCTGGGATTGATTAGCACTTTTTGTGCCTAAGTGCGTTCTTCTCTAGGAGACAAAATGTGTCTCACTCCTGAGTGGAATCATAGTTGTGTGGTCCCAGTGTTTACTCTTGCATATTATTGTTTGCAGAAATGAATGTGGCCCCTTCGGGTGTTTGGAAATTGTTGTCATCGATAAACCAGATTTGTGGAGGTCTACAATTTTTTTTTGTAAGGTCATGGCTAATTTCTTTATAATTTTCCCATTATGTCAAGCAAAGAGACAGTGAGTTTGATAGTAAACCTTAACAAACATCCACGTATTGACTACAATTAGGCTAATTGGCTATCAGAAGCTAATTATCCAGGTTTGACACAATCTTCTGGAATTTTCCAAGCTGTTTAAAAGGCACAGTTAACAAAGTGTATGTAAACCCAGGGCTCCAGATGGCGACTAAAATGGTCGCCAATGCGACTTGATTTTCTATTTTGCGACTAGTTTTTTCATTCCATTCGCCAGTGGCGACTCTCTTTTAATCTAAGAAAAGTTTTAAATTTAAAGCAGCAGAAACGGCTTTTAATTATGTGCGAACACTCTTAGCCCGCGTCTGCCTTTCCTATTACACTATCACGTGATTAAAGCCAAACCGAAGCGAGGCATCATCTGACACGCCCACTCTGCTTCAATCATCATCTCGCTAACTGCTGTGGATAGGGATCTGAAACAGAAGAGAATCGGGCCACGACTACTCCTCGAATTCCATCCTAACTTTCCACGTAACACGCAAAATGTTCTAAGTTTCCATGTAACACGCAAAATGGCCAAACGAAAAATTTCAGACTTTTTCTCAATGCCCACTCGTCCAAATCCTGCCTTGTCTACTTCTGAACGAATTGAAGATAATTCAGTCAGTGGGTTATCTGATGTACAGCCACCGGCGTCTGGAAATGTACAGTTATTAAAGGATGACAACTCCGTCCCATTAGCAAAGTCTTCTGCACCCGCGGCTCCGATGCCTGAAAGACAGTTTAAAGCGGCTTGGTTACAGGAGTTCGCTTGGTTATGGTATGACAAGGGAAAGAAGTATTGCAGCTTTTGTGCACAAGCCGGACAAGAAATTGCTGGTAAAACAGAATTCATTTGTGGTACGAGCCATTTTAAAAAGGAAACTGTGAAAAAGCATGGTGAGAGTAAGAAACACAAGAATGCCAGAGACTGTGTGATCGCTAGGTCTGCTCCTCGTGACACCCCCATAGCAAAGTCAGTGCAACGTGCTTGTGAGAAAGTGACAGAAAATGAGATGAAAGAATTAAAAATAAAATTCAATGCAGCATATATGATTGCACTGGAAGAAATACCGTTCATAAAGTTTAAAATCTCAAATTCTGCTGATGAAGAAGAATGGCATGGATGTGTCAAAAACATATGATAATGATACAGCATGTGCAGAGTTTGTAGGTTGCATTGCAGATGAATTAAAAAGTAATGTGCTGGAAGAAGGTTTAAAGGTAAACTACACCTCTGTTATAACTGATTGTGGAACAGATGTCTCAGGGAAAGACAATGTCATCACATACTGTAGGTATGTATCTGATTGAACACCTAAGAATCAACTAGTAGGTTTGGCTGAGATTGATTATGGTCATGCAGAAGGGATTCAAAACACCATTAAATCACTGCTTCAGAATGCTGACCCAACCAACCCAAATTGGTGGGTACATAAAATGAGTGCTTTTGGAGCAGATGGTGCAACCGTGAACATGGGTGCAACAGGGGGAATAGGGGCACTTTTCAGAAAAGAGATAGGTGAACATGCTCTGTCTTTCCACTGTCTACCCCATTGGCTGGAACTGGCAATGCTAAACACATAAAGGTCAGTGCCAATGATTGAAAAAGTTTATGACCTTCTACAACTAGTGTGGAAAATGTATCATTTCAGTCCCAAAAGCAAGCGGGAGCTGAAGGTTATAGGAGCAGAGTTAGGATGCACAGTACGAAACCCATCAGCAGTAAAAACTCAGCGCTGGTTGCCACACATTTATCGGGTACTCTCAGTTTTTCTCCGTTCAAACTACGCAACAGGTCAGGGGCAGTACACTGCTGTGCATCATCATATGGAGCACCTTGCAGTCATGTGCAAAAACACAGACATAAAGGGAAGAGCCAAACACATTGTTCAGCAAATGGAAAGCCGGTCTTTCGTTGCCTTTTGTCACTTTTTATATGACCTTTTTTCAGAGGTCTCAAAGCTGAGCCTTACACTTCAAAAAAATTCTCATATACTTCCTCAGGCAGTTGCTGCAATTGTGGGCTGTGTGGGTAACAATTAAAGGATTGAAGAAAAATGGTTTGAGAGAAGGGAAGCTGCAGAAATTCTTGCAGCACATAGGTTCTAAGCCTGAAGGTTCAGTGCAAAAGGAAGGGCCATCAACAAGCAGGAGTGAGAGGGCTGCAAGTAGCCACACAGTCATAATCTTCCAAAATGTTAAATTGAAAGGCCCCCAAAATCAGGCCACATTCAGAAGTGATCTAAAGGCTGCAATTGAAAAAACAGTTGACATTACTTTTAAAGAATTGGAGATCAGGTTTGCAAACATGATGTCAAGTGTTAAACAGCACGGACATTCAAAGGGATCAGAAATCATCAAGTCATTTTCAGTGTTTTGTCATGATGCATGGCCAGAGGACATTGACAGCTATGGCAAGTGTGAGATAGACACACTTGTTAAATGGTACAGGGAGATCTTATCAAACAATGGCTGCAATGTCACAGCTGTGCAGAAGGAATGGCTAATGTTGAAAATATTAGTGAAGGGTCAGTTTATGGATAAGACTTACGGTGACCTATGGACAGTGAGGCTGAACATGGAGCCATTCTGTAGAGATTTTAAAAATCTGCTTCACTTAGTCAAAATAATGCTGGTGCTTCCGATATCTGCAGCTCAGTGCGAGCGAGGATTTTCAGCACAAAACAGAATCAAAAGTGCGCAACTCCCTAAGTGCAGACACACTGGAAGAATTGGTAAGGATCAGTGCAGAGGGCCCTACACTTGAACTTTTTGACCCAGAGCCCAGTGTAAAGCGCTGGTTGTCAGCCAGCAAAAAAAAAAAAAAAAAGCGCAGACCAAAGTATACTGGCTGGCCTAATGATGCTGACATTGTAATGGTTAGTGACAGTGAACTTGAAGAGTAATTAATTTGTTTATATTTGTACACTCATTGCGAAATGATTATTTCAGAAATGATTGTTTATAATGTTTGTTATTGTGTTAATTCTTGTGTTTTTATGTGTAAGACATTTTCAGTGTTTGTATTTGTAGTGTTCCTTACACATGTTGTGTAAAAGACAATGGACTTGAAGTATTGCTTATTAGTAAACATTTGCACTGTTCACATTTATGTGTCATTTATTCTTCTGTTATTATTATCTATAAGACCTTGCAGAGGACACTAGCAGGCAGGTCATATAGCTCAGATAGGAGAAAGGAAAGGCAGTGTGAGGTAGACCGAAGAAACAAACAATACAAGTAAATATTATTTGTTTATTTCACATTTGGCATGCAGTAGAGATCATGGCTCCCAAATATTTTGGGTTTAGGAGCCAATGGCTCCCAAAATTTTTGTTTCCGTCTGGAGCCCTGAAACCACTGGATTGATATACAGTAATCCCTCACTATATCGCGCTTCGACTTTCGCGGCTTCACTCTATCGCGGATTTTATATGTAAGCATAACTAAATATATAACGCGGATTTTTCTCTGCTTCGCGGGTTCTGCGGACAATCGGTCTTTTTACTTCCTGTACATGCTTCTTCAGCTGGTTTGCCCAGTTGATTTCATACAAGGGACGCTATTGGCAGATGGCCGAGAAGCTAACCAATCAGAGCACGCAGTTAAGTTCCTGTGTGCTGAATGCGGTGTTAACCAGGAAGTTTCGTCTTGCTCATTCAGCATCAACGTGTTTCACTGCATAAAGAGTTAACTTTTGTGCTCTTTTGTGTTTATCTTTGTGCATAGTCAAGCCCTTCATTAAGGCTCCAAAACGATCTGCTCCTGCTACTGCTTCAGGGTCTGTGCCCAAGCGCCAACGGAAGATGTTAACAATTGCCGAAAAGGTAAACGTTTTGGATTTGTTGAAGGAAGGGAAAAGCTGCACCGCTGTAGGACGCCATTACAGCATCAATGAGGCTACGATTCTTTTTATTTAAAAAGTAGGAAAGGAATATAAGATCTACAGCCGCAGTGTCCTTTTAACCAAGATGCAAAACAAGTTGTAAGTGGATGTAATAAGGCAGTAGTCTGGATGGAATCTGGTTTAGGGATTTGGATTGAAGAAGAATAACGGCGGTGCTACACAGTTGCCTGAAGTGGCTCCTTTAGAAGGGCTGTAACGCTCTCCTTTGTTGTGCAGTAAAATTAAACTCATCGTTATCGGACAAGTCATCGTGTCATTTTTGGTGAGTAACCATAATTAATTTTCTACTTACAGTACTTAGTACATGTACATATGTTTAGTGTCACTGTACACACATTTACTGTATACAATTTTTCTTGCATTGAACGTATTTATTGCTGGTGGCCTGTCTATCGTAATGGCTGTAATATATGTGATATCGGAGACACTCAATATCTTTAAAATAATATTTAGGTTTTACTGTATATAAACAGTGTGTTTACATACATAATTTCAATGAATCTTACCTAATATCTAAGGGAATACAAAGGGATTAAGCTGTATAACTGTGCAGGGAATATTTATAAACAGTGTGGGAGAGTTTATAAGGGCTTAAAATATATAAAAATAACCATACAAACATATGGTTTCTACTTTGCGGATTTTCACCTATCGCGGAGGGGTCTGGAACGCAACCCCCGCGATCGAGGAGGGATTACTGTAGTCAATAAAAAGTGAAATCATATATGAACATTGTTGGAAAAAATTTTACCCTGCACAAAGTAGATGTCTTAAACAATATACCAAATTTATTAGTTAGTAAAAAGGCTGTGGAGGTATTATGAAGTGAGTTTTATAGAATGTGTACTTAAGTGTACAAAAATTTCTAACATCAACTGTATATTTGCAGAATTAAGCAAAAATATTTGGCAAGGTTTAAGAAATACATCACACTGCTCAGACACTTTTACTAAGTTGTTTAAACACACTAACAAATGCACTTCAAGATGCTTACCCTTGACCAGTCTCAACTAGAATTTTACAGACCAGTCTCTCATCACTTTTCTATCCAAAACCCTGGAACATGTGATCTCTAACCATGTCTCTTCCTTTCTTCTGCCAAACAAACAGATTGATCCTAATCAGTAATGCTTCAAGAAAGGCCTTTCCACTGAGATGGCTCTACTCACAATTGTCAATATATCATGGCTAGCTAGAGCTAAGAGCTACCAACAAATAATCTGTCCTCATCCTGCTGGATTTCTCCTCTACCTTTAACAGAGTCAACCACCAGATCCTCCTTGCCACCCTCTCTGCCTGCCCTCAGGTGGTTTTGAGTCTGACTTTTTATGGCAGATCCTACCATGTGTCCCGGCATGGACAAATGTCAATGGTTCACTAGGTAAACACAGGGGCGCCCAAAGGATTGGTGCTAAGCCCTTTCCAATGATCTGTATAAACCTCCTCACTAGACCCTGTTGTTGTTTCAATGTTTTTCTTATTAGTGTTATGCCAATGACACTCAGCTCCACCTGTCATTCCCTTCAGATGACCACGCGGTATCACCTAGAATCTCTGCATGTCTCACCAATATTGCAACCTAAATGTAGAAACATCATCTCCTGCTCAACCTCACAATGAGGGAATCTCCTATTATCCTAATTCTTGAATTTACTCAGCAATCCATCTCTATTCTGCTTGGCACACTACCTCTAACACTCACCAAGTCGGTACGCAATGCCGAGATGGTGATCTATAACCAGATATCTTTCAGGGTCCAAGCTGCTGTGGTTTCTTGTTCTCGCAGATTCACTCTATACAATATCCACAAGAACATACCATATCTGACAGAGTACACAGAACAACTCCTGGTCTAGGCTTAAGTCTTGTCATGTGTGTACTACTGCAGGAGTACCAGGATATGTCACCAAGCTACTGCAGACGATTCAAAAATGCAGCTGCATATCTGGTGTTCAACAAGCTGAGGGAGGCACATGTCATTCCTCTTTTCAGATCACTACATTGAAACTGTAGTGACAAGTTAAAATCCTTGATGCTTGCCTTCCTTATAGTCAATGGATCAACACTTGTATATAGATACACCTGTGCTTCTTCATGACAACTCAAGTCTGCTGCTGAACAGCATCTAGTGATGCCATCTCTGCATTTTCGCCAAAGGACCACATTGTATGCAGCTTGATACTGCATAATCCATGTGGCATCAAATGTCAATCCAGGTTCTTCTATGTGAAGCTCCTGGTTGATGGAAAGAGCTGCCCGCCTCCATTTGTAATTATTACAATGTGTATAAGAAGCTTTTTAAGCCTCTTTTGTTTGGTAAAATCCTGTTAAACTGATATTAGCTGTTAAATCTTTGTAAATAAGGAAATGAAACTACTAGATTGTATTGTGTTCTAAGGTTTTCACTTGTGATGATCAGTTTTGATCAACCCCGTCCTGCAACACTTGTTCCCAAACAGTCCTGAAGTTTACTATATTATGCCGACATCTTCTGTAAGTCACTTTGGAAAAATCATCTGCTAATAAATGTAAACATACATGTAAAGAATGGATAATATTGCATATCTGCCAAAAATTGGGAGAGCACTGAATGGGCTGGACAATCTTTGGAGAGAATATATTTTAATCACAGTGTTTTCACAGACAGTAATCGTTTTTTCATATGTATTATATGTTTGAACAATATTGCTTACTTTCCATATATTCCAATTTGTTAAATAATAAACACACTGAACCAGAAAAATATATCTAATTAGATGTACCTTGAAGAAAGCAATATACAAATAACAAGCAATAAAATCCTGCACATAACAGCAAAAAGTATACATTACTTGCTCTCTCTTATACCTATCAAAAATCCAAGAAATGTACTTGTCTTTCAAGAATTCACCATTAGATAAATTATTTAGGGTAATAACTAGGTTGTGACTCACAATTAAGAATTATAAATGGCCCATTTACAGTAGCTAACGAAAGTCTAACCAACACAATACCATATTTAGTATTATCCCGTCACAAACACGTGACTTACTTTTAGTAATGTATTTAAAATTACTTATTCGATCTAATCCCCAGTGGTTTGAAAAAATGCATACCCTTTTTTCCTAGAAAATTACAGTATACAAATGTGAAAACTTTACTTAAAAGAATCATTTTAAAACCCAAGTGCACTTGACTGATATTTTCCTGCTTACCTGGTGGTGACGGGAGCAGATTCCTCCTCTTGTTTATTTTCATTTTCATCTAGAATAACAGGATAGAATAACGCCCATATTACACTTAATTCTTTAATAATTGAGGCTAGATATGTTCTGCAATCCAGTAAAATTTCCTAATCTAAAATGTTTTTTTAAAATGAACAGCTGGAAATCAGTTATCAATTAGACACAACTTTTCACGTTAACGGTGAGCAGGCCCTGGCCCCTTGCCAAAGCTAGTTTAAAGTGAGGTAAAAGTAAGCAGAAAATGTAAGTATCAGAGAAGAAAGGGGGATAGAGAAATTAACAGATCCCTCCGGTTATTAACGAGTTTCCTTACCCCCATAAAGCCATTCTTCTTCTTCGTCACCGGCTGTAACCGCATCATCCGTCACCATCGCTTTATCCTCCTCTTCAGCAGACATTTTTTAAGTGATTTTTCAAAACCTCACAGTTCTATCGGAGTATAACTTTCCTTCCAGACGTGTTGATTTTATTGTAATATGTCACTTCGAGAAGAAAACGTATATAACAATGAGAAACTACGGCACGAAAACATAAGAAATTATGGAGTATGAAAAAATTGGAAGAGACCAACACGTTTCCATACAGGCTTCCCTTTCACCCATGAACCCGCAAAAACGAGCGGAAACCAGCCGCAGTTTACCCGGAACTGATCGTGGGTTGGTTGAAATTGATCAGGTGTGAACTTGAAATCAAAGAAACGAAAGCCTTCCTTTAACATCGTGAGGAGCAATTCGGTTTATTAAACCGAGTCGATTCTTTGAAGCTACCGTTTTAAATAGACAGACTAGATTGTCTTAGACTAAAAGAGGGCTACAACTCAGAAATTAGCAGACGCAGATTATTACCTCGGAGAGCATACGGGCACGACTTCTGGAATTTTACTTGTTGCATTAAATCGAAGAGCGGGGCGCGGGCTCTGTTGAAGTTTCGTGCCATTAAAAACTGAGTTGCCCGTTAAAAAACTGACTTTTGGTCGCCCCTCGTTTAAATGAATCGATGTTCGTCATCACAAAAAATATAATTTAATATTGCACACATTGTTTTATTATATATGACATGATGATAATTCGTATGACATTATAACGTTTCAGTACACAAAGCAAGCAACATTTTTGAGATGCATCATTAAAATAAGACGTTACATTACACAGTCCACAAATCAAATGGACGAGAATCGTACAACTGGTTTTTGGGTAATGATTCATTTTTAAATCAAAAGAAACCGATAATGAGCCATTCAGTCAGTGAGACATAACAAAGGCAAAATTGAAAGCAAATAATTATTAGAAATGAATATTAATTTAAGGTTCATTTTTGTTTGACTAACTTTATGACAGTACAAATCCAGAAGATTATTAGTATTTTTAAAATATTTCAGTTCTAAATAATTCCAATATTAAATTGTACAAAACAAAGCATTAATACATTATAATATAAATGTGTTGTTACTGTGATGTACTTGTATGATGAATGAAAGCGTCATCAGTAACATGAGCCAGCCCTCATAATTATCATTTGCTTCACACCTCCTTCAAAATTAAGGCCCTTCTCTAAAGTTTTTTTATGTTGATCTTTGATTGTCAACAATTTTAGTCAGTTCACCTGAAACTGAACCTCAGCCCCACCCATACACACATCTTAGTTCTATTGTCATTAAACCGTACTGCTCTAACCTTAAGGGGAACCCAACTGGAACAACTCCTTGTTTGCCCAACCAGGGGCATCCAGGCCCATCCACTTTGCATTTCTGGTTTTGCCACTGAGTCCACCATGTTTGCTTCTTGCCTTACACTGAGTATTGTGGCGATAAACACTGGCTTCCTGCGACCCTAAACTACACAGATTAAATTCCCTTGTCTTCCTCCCACCTCCTAAAGAAGAGTGTAATAGGTTATCTAGCCCAGTTTTAGTGAGCATAGCTACGTCTTTAACTTGAAATGTACTGGTGCATAAGATAAGCTTGTATTCTCAAGTGTGGAATGCTGTCTTAAACAAAATATACACAATGTAACTGGAGCAAGGAATTATGTTGAAGCGTTCCAAGATTTCCCTTCAAATGTATGTTTTTCCGGAAGTGATACCAAAGGGCATGGTCAACCATGTGTAAGTAAACACTGAATGTATATATGTATCTACAGTTGTGGCCAAACGTTTTGAGAATGACACAAAAATTTCACAAAGTTTGCTGCCTCAGTTTTTATGATGGCAATTTGTGTATACTCCAGAATGTTATGAAGAGTGATCAGATGAATTGCAATTAATTGCAAGTCCCTCTTGGTCATGAAATTAACTTAATCCTCCAAAAAAAACCATTTACATTGGATTTCAGTCCTGCCACAAAAGGACCTGCTGACATCATTTCAGTGATCCTCTCGTTAACACAGGTGAGAGTGTTGACAAGGACAAGGCTGGAGATCACTCTACCATGCTGATTGAATTAGAATAGAGAGGTTCAACTTTGTGAAGTGGGGTCCAGCCTCACATGGGGAGGCAAAATGGGGGGGTGGGGGGATAAGGCGGGAGAAAGAGAGCAGGCTATATCTAATCTATCCTTTTAATCCTTATAATTATAACTACCAACGTAACAATAGGCTGTATGGCAATAACTCGTGGGGAAATAGGAAATTAAGGTTAAAGTTGTCTCACTTCCAGTTAAGACTATAAAATGACATCAAAAATTCAGAATCAATGCCTCCATGATGGGACAGTTAACTTTGTGAGCTGGAATGTTAAAGGCCTGAATCATGAATTAAAGAGAAAGAAAGTATTCTCTCACCTAACATGTTAAAACGCTAAAATAGTATTTTTACAGGAGACCCACTTACTAAGCAAGGACCAGTTCTGACTGCAAAAGGACTGGACTGGCCAAATGTTCCATTCTAGCTTTACAAAGAAAACTAGAGGTGTGGGAATTCTCATACATAGAACAGTCTCATTTGTAGCATCAGATGTAGTATTGGATCCTGAAGAAAGATATGAGATGGTCATGGGCAACTTATTTAACTGTAAAATGATTTTGATAAATGCTTATGCACCTAATATCGATGATAAGGAATTTATACAAAATTTATTTACATCCATTCCCAATGTGAACACTCATAAAATTATAATGGCTGGGGACTTTAATTGTGTTTTAAATCCACTCTTAGATTGGACTTCTATCACGGGGGGGACGGTATCTAACACTGCAAAGATAATTACAAAGTTTACGCGTATAACTGACCACAACTTATCAGACCTCTGGAGGTTTCTACACCCAAACTCAAAAACATATTCTTTCTACTCACCAGTACATCATTGCTACTTAAGAATTGATTATTTCTTTATAGATAATAATTTCTTGCCTACGATTAAATCTTGCAAGTACGATGCTATTGTTATTTCCAACCATGCACCTCTGATCTTGGAGCTAAAGTCATTATGCCCCACGCACTCACCTCGCAGATGGCGTCTCAACCCGCTTCTATTAGCAGACGGGAATTGTACAGAATTTATATCCAAACAAATCAGTTTCTTCCTAGAGACAAATACATCCTCAGAGATTTCTGCAGGAATACTCTGGGAAACTCTTAAGGCCTTCTTAAGAGGGCAGATTATTTCATATCTTTCCCACAGAAATAAACTTGAAACCAAGAAAGTATCAGATCTAAAAAGCGAAATTACTAGAATAGATGAAGAACATGCCATGCTTCCAAGCGAGGCTCTACATAGGAAAAGGCAGGCTCTGCATTCAGAACTCAACCTCTTGACAACTAAAGAAACTGAACAACTAATTTATAAATACAGGCATCATTGCTATGAACACGGAGAGAAAGCTAATAAGCTTTTAGCTCAACAAATCCACAAGCAAGAAGTTCGCAATATAATCCCAGTAATCACCAACACGAATGGAGATGAAATCATTGACCATAAAAATATAATGCACACATTTAGAGACTACTATAAATCTACTCTATATACTCTACTGAGTTTAAAGAAGACAACACACAATCTAATGCATTTCTGGATACATTACAGATGCCACAAATAGATACTTTTAGTGCAGAGGAACTGGATAAACCTCTGGCACTATCAGAATTACTAGATGCTATAAAGTCACTTCAAGGCGGGAAAGCAGCAGGCCCTGATGGATACCCTGCAGAATTTTATAAGAAATAATAGCAACATTTACTAGACGCTAGAGACAATCAAATTCTACCTCAAACTTTTCGCCAAGCATTAATCACCGTCTTTCCTAAACAAAATAAGGACTTATTACAATGTGCATCATACAGACCAATTTCACTTCTGAATAATGATATTAAGATACTCTCAAAAATCATATCTAGAAGGATGAAGAAAGTGCTGCCTTTGGTAATATCACAAGATCAACCCGGATTTATCAAGGGTCGACACATCTTCCAATCTTCGACGCCTGTTTAATGTAATATACTTACCAACAAAGTCAAACATCCATCCATCCATCCATTTTCCAAACCGCTGAATCTGAACACAGGGTCACAGAGGACTGCTGGAGCCAATCCCAGCCAACACAGGGCACAAGGCAGGAACCAATCCCGGGTAGGGTGCCAACCCACCGCAGCAAAGTCAAACACCCCAGAAATATTATTTTCATTGGATACAGAAAAAGCATTTGACATGATTGAATGGAAATACCTTTTCACTACATTAGAGAAATTTTGGTTTGGCCCGAACATTTGTGCATGGATCAAACTACTGTATACCAATCCAGAAGCCTCAGTTTGTATTAACAACATTTGTTTAGACTACTTTAAACTAGAACGTGGTACCAGACAAGGATGCCCCTTGTCCCCACTGCTATTTGCAATCGCTATTGAACCACTAGTGGTTCACTGTTGAAATTCTTATCAGATAAAGGGGATTTACAGAGAAGGACTGGAACAGAAAATTTCTCTATATGCAGATGATATGTGACTGTATATATCAGACCCATAAAATTCTGTGCCTGCAGTATTAACAGCACTTACAGAATTTCAAAACATCTCTGGTCTCGGAATTTATTTGAATAAAAGTGTTCTCTTTCCAGTGAATTCTCAAACATATAATAATAGATTGGACACCCTACCTTTTATCATTGCAGATCAGTTTAAATACCTAGGGGTAAATATCACAAGTAAACACAAAGGTCTTTATCAACAAAATTTCATCGTCTGTATGGAAAAAATTAAGCAAGACTTGCATAGATGGTCAACCCTTCCTCTCACTCTAGCTGGAAGAATTAACGTTGTTAAGATGAATATTTTTCCTAAGCTTCTTTTTTTATTTCAAAACATTCCAATATACATCAATAAATCATTTTTTAAGCAATTAGATTTAACAATAACTACATTTATTTGGAACTCAAAACATCCACATATCCAAAGATCGACCCTACAAAGACCTAAGGCAGAAGGTGGCATGGCTCTACCCAACTTTCAGTTTTATTATTAGGCAGCAAACATACAAGCTATAAAAACCTGGACACAAATAGATGAACATACACAGGCTTAGTCCACAATAGAAGTAAAATCCTGCAGTACTTCTTTATATTCCCTGCTTTGTGCCCCAATAAATGCAAGTTATCAGCAATATACTAATAACCCAATTGTGCTTCACTCACTCAGAACATGGAACCAATGTAGAAAGCATTTTAAGATGGAAAATCTTTTATCTGTGGCACCTCTGCAAGAGAACCACCTCTTTCAACCCTCGCAAACATACTGTATACAGTTTTTAATATCTGGAAAAGATTTGGGATTAAATTGCTTAGAGATCTTTATATAGACAACATCTTTGCATCCTGTGAACAATTGCATTCCAAATTTAACTTTCCAGCCACAAATTTCTTTCACTATCTTCAAATTAGGAACTTTGTTAAACAGGACCTTCCCGATTTTCCTCATCTTGCACCCTCCTCCATGCCGGAAAAAATATTGCTCAGTTTCAAGGACTTAGACACCATCTCTGCAATATATAAAATTATTTTGCAGTCCCTCCCTTTTAAAGATCCAAGAGGACAATGGGAAAAAGATCTCTTAATCAATATATCAGAAAAGGAGTGGAAAATAGCAATGCAGAGACTTCACTCGAACTCCATATGCTCAAAGCATACGATTATTCAACTCATAATTATATATCGAGCACATCTGTCTCACCTAAAACTGTCCAAAATGTTTCCAGGGCAAGATCCAACCTGCGAACGCTGCAATCAAGTCCCAGCCTCACTGGGTCAAATGTTTTGGGCCTGCACCAAATTAAAATTATTTTGGACCAAAATTTTTATGTGCCTTTCAGACAGCCTTGGTGTCACAATCCCTCCTAACCCATTAACAGCTGTGTTTGGTGTTCTTCCAGATGGGTTTAAAGTAAAGAAGGTCAAACAAACTGTGATTGCATTCACTACACGTTTGGCACGCAGAGTTATTTTGCTAAACTGGAAGAATCCTGATTCTCCTCTTTTAAGTCAGTGGGAAACCGATGTTTTATACTATTTAAAATTGGAAAAAATCAAATATTCAGTTAAAGGATCTGTACAGAATTTTTTTCAAAACCTGGCAGGATGTAATCAATAATATTTTAGAATAAGCTCTTAATGTACCGAGGAAGCAATTATCTCCACATTTCGTTTTCTTCTACATTCATCTCTATTGCCCTATTAAACTCATCAATTTAGGTATGTTTACAAGCCTTAAGTTTTACTCTGTTGGTCATGCTCTCTCTCTCAGGGGTGAGGGGCGACTTGTTTTCAATCCTATTTTTTGTAAAAATGTATCTATTTGTATGGAATGATTACAATAAAATTAATAAAATTAAAAAAAAAATACAGAGGTCAATTGTTGTGAAGAAGGCTTAAGGGTGCCCAAGAAAGTCCAGCAAGTGCCACGACCATCTCCTAAAGTTGATTTAACTGTGGGAGTGGGGCACCACCAGTGCAGTGCTTGCTCAGAAATTGCAGCAAGCAGGTGTGAATGCATCTGCACACACAGTGGGGCAAAGACATTTGGAGGATAGCCTGGAGTCAAGAAGGCCAAGAAGTGGTTAAAAAGCTACTTTTCTCCAAAAAAAATATCAGGGACAGGCTGATATTCTGTAAAAGATGCAGGGATTGGACTGCCGAGGACTGGGGCAAAGTCATTTCCTCTGATGAATCCCCTTCCCGATTGTTTGGGGCATCCAGGAAAAAGATTGTCCGGAGAAGAAAAGGTGAGCGCTACCATCAGTCCTGTGTCATGCCAACAGTAAAGCATCCTAAGTCCATTCATGTGTGGGGTTGCTTCTCAGCCAGAGAAGTGGGCTCACTCACAATTTTGCCTAAGAACACAGACACAAATAAAGAATGGTACCAAAACATCCTCCGAGAGCAACTTCTCCCAACCATCCATGAACAGTTTGGTGATGAACAATGCCTTTTCCAGCATGATGGAACACTGTGCCATAAGGCAAAAGTGATAACAAAGTGGCTCAGGAAACAAAACATTGAAATTTTGGGACCATGGCCAGTAAACCCCTTAAACCTTAATCCCATTCAGAACCTGTGGTCAATCTTCAAGAGGCGGGTGGACAAACAAAAACCCACAAATCCTGACAAACTCCGGGCATTAATTATGCAAGAATGGGCTGCCATCAGTCAGGATTTGTTCCAGAAGTTGATTGACAGCATGCCAGGGAGAATTGCAAAGGTCTTGAAAAAGAAGGGCCAACACTGCAAATATTTGCATAAACCTAATGTAATTGTCAAGAAAAAGCCTTTGATACTTATAATTATACTTCAGTATACCACAGAAACATCTGACAAAAAGATCTAAAAACACTGAAGCAGAAGACTTTGTGAAAACCAATATTTGTGTCATTCTCAAAACATCTGGCCACAACTGTAGTAAGCTCATCCACAAACCCAAACAGTTGTCTTAAGCAAACAATAAAAAAATAAGAATCCTTTCCTTGTATAAAAGTGCTCTGCATCTAGTCTTTTCGTGAAATAATACCACTTACTTTACACATCATAGATATGCATAAAAAGGTGACTGCAGTGGCTCAAGCCTCTGCCTCTTTCCCCAGCATAGCCCAAGTGCCCTCTTCTCCCGTTAGGTGCCTAATAGACAAAACATCACTGCTTTGCTGCCACTAGTTACCAAACATAGGACATGATGAGCATGGAGATTCTGTCAATAAGGGCAAGTTTAGATAATTTACAGAACTGTTAGCAAATTCTGTTCATATGTTGACAGCTCACTTTGTCATCATCTGTATTTTCTGGCATTCTGCATGTCACAATCTACATACAATTATTGGATTGTTGAATTGAGGTCATAGGATATGGTCAAAACATTTTTCTTGGTAAGTGGATAGGGTTACCACTTTTAATACAAAAAAATAAGGGACGCATACTGCAGCGGGGGCCACATCCCTTGGGGACCAAGACCACAAATACGGGACGATTCCGTATTTTAAAGGACGGGTGGCAATCCTATAAGTGGATCACACAGCAGGCATTTCACCATCATTGTGTATAACAGTCCATTATACTGAGTTATGTAGACATTGCCGGCCCAATTCAGGAGTATTTCATTGTTTTCTTTGATGGGCGACATGCAAAAACTGTAGAAAACTGACAAGATTCTAAGAGTACTTATTCAGATTAAGCAGTAAAGTGTAAATGGAAATTAAATTTGATATTACTTACGATGTTTCCTCCATTATTGATACCTACACACAAAGTAGTAGATGTGCAGAATTTGCTAAAGTTCATATGAGCATGGGAAAGATTCTATATAGGTAAAATTATTATCATTTTTAAGTTCATCTGGTAACATAGTAGCATAGTTGTATAATGTTCTGAAATAATGCACTTCTGAAACTCTGTGAAGTACTGCACCAGTGTCGCGAATGAAGATAGTGTTCATTTGTAGAATCATACCATGTATGAGTGTTCCAAAACATCGTTTTCATTCTGCCTTTACGTTAAAAATTATTCACCTTAAGACGCAAGTGCCTGTTCATGCCATTTAAGTTATAGCGATATTCAAATTCTGTTTAGTATTTCATTTAATTAGATGGGAATCCCTTCATTTGATTTTTCATCTTGTTAAGATGCGTTATATCAGGAAAATGAAGTTAGGGGGAGTAGTATGTTTTTGATAATCTAAAATAATCAGCATTCATGGGCAAATATTTTTCCAAAGGTTGTGAAAATTAAGAGTGTCCCTCACGTGACACCTGCATTTTCAGTGAAACTAAAAGCGCAGAATGACTACGTCATAAGATCGCGCTTCATGCCACGTCACAACTGAGAGACGAACTCATGTGCTTGTGTTGACACTCCGTTAGTTTGACAGCTGGTGTTGTTGCACTTTATTTTCTGTAACGATATGTCATCTGTACTGGCATTTCCATATGCTCCTCAGCAAGCGTGGGAAATGGTATTTGCGAAGGTAAAAAGAGCGGTGGTCTTTATGGACGATGCGTGTGCCGAGAGTTTGCATTGGACCGGAGGGGCGGTGAAGTTATTCGAAGCTGGGGCTGTGGACGTCAAGGCATTTTCAAGCTTCGAAGCCGGAGCCGCGAACCAGCCGAAAGCCGTATTCGTGGTGAGCACTTTATTGAAAGGCAAAACTGCTGACGTGATTAAAGACATTATCAGCCTCAGCGCCTTCCGGTACAGCATTGTAATCACGGCTGTCGCTCACTCTGTGCATCTATTCGCCAGCAATATCAGCGTGGAAGCTGAAGGGTACCCCTTGTTCGAGCAGTTTGAAGAAAAGCTCTGCGAATGGATGGGAAACATGAATTACACAGCCGAGGTGATACACACATCCCTGCTCTTCTGCCCGCTATCCTCTCATTTGCTTTCAACTCCTGCACTTGGTCGTCTCTTCCCCCTCATTCCCGAAGATGTAAATTCCATCAATAGGACCCGTCCTGACAAAAAGAAATTCACCAGTTTCACGGAAGTTGATTTTGGTTCTTTGCCTGTTGAACTACAAATCTCAATTAGAGTCCTCGTCTCAAGTCTCAGTGCAATGTTAGACATTTTGAGCATAAAGGAAGAATGCTTTGCTATAGGGCCTACCAGTCGAATAATTGCTAGCGAGCTAGCAAATAGTCTTCATTGTAAAAACAGAAGAAAGGTAGCACAAAACAAGGCTTCCTTGCTGTTCATTGACAGAACACTAGACTTGACAGGTAAAGTATCAGCCTGAAACTTGTGACAATCTTTAATACACCCTATCATTGCATTTATTACTGCATTTCAGTGCAGTTAGTTCAATTCTTAAAATATCTTGCATCTGTTCAGCTTTGTTTAATTTCTGTAGAGTTAAATGAAAACAGTTCTGCATATTCCTGCAAAAGGCAGCTTTCATAATCTTCAAGTACATTTTCTTTAGTTTTCATCTATAGTCCAAAGACACGAGGTTAGTATCTAGACCGTACTAGATGAAGATGGGTCAGGATTTTAATATTTTTCTGAAAAATGTAGGCATCTTCTTTTTCCTAATATATTCTTCCAGTCCATGTAGGAGTAGCAATTCCTATAACAATCCAGTATGGAGATCATTTAATAGGAGTAGTTCTAGATTGGTCTTAATAAAGAAGACATTATAATTGTATCTGGCAATGAAGGGTGGCATAGTATTTAGCACAAGGGCACATATATACAGTATGTGGCAAACTTGATAACATGTAAACTAAGCTGATTTCTTGTTGTATTTTGCAGTAGAGGTTCAATATTTCAAGTGATTAATGCAACAACAACAAAAAGTGACATGAGCTTACTGAGTGCTGTGGAGCACTTCAAAGGCAGATTGCAAAGTGAAAAATATGATTAGATTTAAGAAGCCCATCTAATTCATATCCACATGATTTTCACTGTTAGATGGAGAACAAAATTGGCATTTATAGATGTGTCAAAAGGATAGGGCATCTCACTTAATAAGACACATAAATACCCACTTTGGAGTTTAAATGTTATTGACAAATTGCTTTCCTGTTGAACACAGAAACCTAATAAGTAAGTGTAAGGTTTTTTTTAGAGTTCTTTCGATTTCCTTCCACATCCCAGATTACCACTTGTTAAGTTAAGTGGGAACTGTAAAGTGGCCTGATGTGCATATGTGTGTATTGGGGTGCTTTTGATGGTATTAATTTGATCTTGATGTGATTAGTGGGCACAGCTGGATCAGGAGCTTCTGAATTGTTAGCATCGAAAAGGACAAGTAATATAAGCATGGACAATTTTTTTTTGATATTTGATGATAGAGTTACTGATATTGACTGCATATTGTATTTACTGTATTTATTAGAAAGTTGTAATTCTTCTTAGTTCATAGCAATTCCTCAAGAAAAGATTGTAAAGTTTTACAGAATGTTAGTAAAATTACTAAATTGGAAATGTAAACAAGCTGTTATCTCAAATATATTTTTAAGATGACTTTAACATCATATAGCTGTCTGATATTCTAAAAATAAACATTTCTTAAATTTGAATTAATGAGTAGCTTTTGCACTAGGTGTCCATCCCCAGATATAATTGCCTATGGACATATCTGGAAATAAATAGAAAGTATTTTGAAGCAATGCATTTGTGAAAAAATGTAATGTTAAGAAGGCTATGAACTAAACAGAGCACTTGAGGGTAAGCTCTTTTATTGAATTTAACAATTATACATTTTGTTATACTAAAATGTTCATATGTTTCTTAAAGTGATAGTGTGAACATGTATCCATGCATCTACACATTGTCACAAGTGGTAATTCAGTTAAGAGTCGTGATGGGCCTAGAACCTATCCCAGCAACTTTAGATACAAGTCAAGAACTAAACCTTGACAAGGCATTTAAAAAAAATGTAAAACAATAATTTGCATATGAAAGTTTGATTTTGTGAATTTTACTGATCAAAAACAGATGAGTATAATCAACTGATGACAATAGTAATTATATGCCCTGACTAAACACTTCACAATTTTTCATTTAAGTACTGTGGTATCACAGGAGTCATTACTGGTAGATTTTCATCTGTGTATACACTTATGAACCAACTTTAATTAGTACAGGATGGATGGAGGGCGGCGCAGTGGTAGCGCTGCTGCCTCGCAGTTAGGAGACCTGGGTTTACATTTACCGGGTCCTCCCTGCATGGAGTTTGCATGTTCTCCCCGTGTCTGCGTGGGTTTCCTCTGGGCGCTCCGGTTTCCTCCCACAGTCCAAAGACTTGCAGGTTAGGTGGATTGGCGATTCTAAATTGGCCCTAGTGTGTGCTTGGTGTGTTTGTGTGTGTCCTGCGGTGGGTTGGGACCCTGCCCGGGATTGGTTCCTGCCTTGTGCCCTGTGTTGGCTGGGATTGGCTCCAGCAGGCCCCCATGGCCCTGTGTTCGGATAAATCGGGTTGGAAAATGGATGGATGGATGGAAGCATAGCAATGGATGCAAGGAAGGAATTAACCCTGGTGCTATACAAGTTAATCACATGGTAACTCTTCTTGCTCTTGCTCTCACTTTAGTCTCTTTAATGTGCACAAGCCACTTAAGAGGACATACTAGGATTGATAAAGAGATCCATGAAAAAACAGTGAGAATATCTAAACTCCATATAAAATGCATTCCAGCAGTGACGTTAACTGTGGTTCATCAGTGAGACCAGTATATCAACATCTTGCACTGTATTGTACTACATATTGGTGTTAATAAATGTAATATAAACTTATTATCGTGTCAATAGCATGGTGCAAAATAAGGCCAATGTAAATACTAAATTGAAATATATATACTTTATATATATTTAAAGCTACGTATCCCTGATTGGCTTACTGACTGCCAAGAAAGTTTTGTCTATTTGCGGACTACCTGACGGAAAATGGCTTTTACTGATGGATCAATCTCATGTCCCTGAAGCCCAGAAAAATCCAAATTCACTGAAAAGTTAATTTAATCATGAAAAAAATCAGAAAACTAAAATGATGTTTCACATTGGACAGGGCAGTTTTTGTGCTTGCCTAGGTTTCAGAGTAGTACAGTTAGTAGCATATCCTACTGTAAGTAAGTGGCATTGGGGTGTGAGTCTTGCCTATATGTATTTTTTAAGAATATTTGATCATGATTGTATTTGTGTTAAAATGCTGAAATATATGCTGAATAATATTTATCAGTGTGATGTAAGTGATATTAGTCTTTACTTCTGTCTCTTTCTTATGTATCAAGATGTGTATTTCATGTCAATCTATATTATTTTATTGTGTATTTGTGTAGAAGTATAATAAATCTTTTGATTCCATTTGAATTTTATATTGCTGTCTTCTATATTCTGTAATTTAAACTGATAAGATTGTCAAGTTCCCTTAAGAAGTCATAACTTTTGTCATCTGCTGTATGTCAATTTTGAATTATTCTTTTTATTTGTTCTCATGTCTGACATGCTTCTGCACAACTGTTTAGCTGGGGGTTGAAAGTTATCACTTAACTTTCATGAGTGTGTAATGAGTTTTAGTAATTTCTCTGTTACTATATGTACTGTCATGATTACTGTGTTAGCCATTCCAAAGGAAAAACAAAATGGCAAGCAAGCCTTAATCACTTACTAGTTCTTACTTACTTGTAAGTATTTTTGATATTCACCCCTGTTTAGAATAATTCAACAAAGTTTAACTACATATCTGAATAAATACATTTGTAAATGAAGTTACTAGTGCGTATTTAGTCTCTTGAAAGGCATGTATTATTAGTCTACTAAAGTTAATATATACAGTTACAGTATATTGCTGGTTACAATGCATTGTCATGTTTTGTAACAGAAGTAACACTGCACTGAATGTTTAGTACTGTTTAAAGTAAACTTAATCAAAGTATGGTCATTAATGCAGGTAGTTTCACTGTTTGATGGTGTTTTTATTCATTTATTTTTGCTTCTTTTTTTCTTCTTCTTCTATTTCTGCCAAAAGGTCCTGTTGGCCACCACGGTGACAGCCTGGCAGAGAAGATTTTATCAACTCTTCCTTCATTACCAGGTCACAATAGTGATGTTATGGTTGATATGATGGAACTGACTTGCCTTCGCTGTGATGAAGAAACCAGGAATATCATTGCTCCAGGCTGTTTAGCCCAACCAAAGTAAGGAGAATGGTTTTTTCTTTGAAAAAAAAGAAATCTTATTCTCAAACCTAAATTATCTTAGAATTGTTGTGGAAGCTTTTGGAAGGGAATAAATAACCTACCTGTTTTATAATTCTTAGACAGGTACATGCTTTACGTTAGCACTCTGCGCTTTTTTGTTCTTTAAACTTATTTTAAGTTTAAGTTTCCATAACTACACACATCACTAGGTAGAATACCCCTTTATTTATATATACCAAGTTTTATGATATAGTTTTCAGAATAAGTATATTTTCTGGGGCCACATATTCCCTGAAAGTTAGGTGTTTTTATCCCTCTTCCTTTGCTAGTTGGCCAGCTTCCACAGAAGACAGTATTCTCAAAACAGATGAACATAACAGAAAAATAACAGCTGATTTAATTTTATTGTAAGCGACAGACAACAAGCAAGCATATTTTTTTTTATCATATTACTCAAGCATTGTTTAGAAAAACACCACATCATCCCCCTGTTTCTCTCAATAACCAGAACATTTTAACATATAAAATATATATCTTTTTTATACTGTATATTAATCTCAAGGCAGAAGCATAGTACATGTATTCAGTTAAAGCACTCTAGGTTCTATGTCTGCATAGTTTGAATTCATTTAAGAGTAATTTAAGAAATAAATGTAAATATGAAATAAGTCTATCGTAACCTTCAGCCCAAATGGATGGAAATATCAGCGTGATCAATTTGCACTGATTGTTACCCAGTTTTATTGATTACAGCATAACATGGGCTAATGTAAGTTATAATGTAGGCTACAGTCGGTAATATACAATAAATTAACAATGTACACTTCTGCTTTTGGGGAAGTCTGATTGAGGTATAAGGAATGGGGTTCTTCCACTCTATTTCATCTGCTAATTAGCTGCTTGGAAATGGGTAACACCTCTACCGTGCTGTTTCAGGTCAAATGTCCCTCCATTGGTGACTGAATAAGCTGGACTGAAAGCATATTCATAGCTAGGGACAGGACTGACCCACTGCCATTCTGTCTCCCACTCAGACCTTATACCTCAACAGCCTCTTACATTTCATAAGCGGATTTGGATTAGATGAAATCACTGCGTGTAGCATCTTGTTCTGGACCTTTCTTTTTTTCTTCAAAGTGTGAGCATAGAAATTCTACAAGGATGACACTGATGCATCCTTGACGCATCTGCACCTGCAGTGTTTCTCCGTCTGCAATGTTAGTGTGACAAGAAAATGAAAGTCATTCACTCTGCTTGCATAACTGGTTTGGTTTTTTAATCATTCTTATGTTATCATCTGTACTTTGAAGAGCTAGTGTATATATGAAATTAGTGATGTCAAAAAAAACCCCAGTACTTTCAGTACCAGTTGATACCAATGTTCCAAAAACATAACTTTTTACAGTATCAGTACTACCAAATGACAGTCGGAACAGCACACATGCATGACTGCAAGTAGACAAATTACTCCAGAAGCCACCATAATTTGTGAGAAGAACATGAATAAGAACTAAATATAAAAGTGGCTCACAATGGTGTTGATACAGCACAGCATCAACACATGTTGAAAAGTACAACAGTAGAAGTCATGTTAGACTTCTTATATATTACAAAGGTGATAAAACAATGTCGTGATGAATCAGTTTTTAATACCTTGTCCAACGCAGTCTGTACAAAGGAATGGAAGCTTTGCATTCATTCAGTGATTTTGTCGAACACATCCATAGATGTATGTTTATGCATACATTCCTTTTTTTAAGTGGTTTGTACAGTTGATAGTCACGGGGGAAATACTGAATGCACCATGCACTGTTATGCATATACAGTGCATCCGGAAAGTATTCACAGCGCATCACTTTTTCTACATTTTATTATGTTACAGCCTTATTCCAAAATGGATTACATTCATTTTTTTCCTCAGAATTCTACACACAACACCCCATAATGACAACTTGAAAAAAGTTTACTTGAGGCTTTTGCAAATTTATTAAAAATAAAAAAAAACTGAGAAATCACATGTACATAAGTATTCACAGTCTTTGCTCAATACTTTGTCGATGCACCTTTGGCAGCAATTACAGCCTCAAGTCTTTTTGAATATGATGCCACAAGCTTGGCACACCTATCTTTGGCCATTTCGCCTATTCCTCTTTGCAGCACCTCTCAAGGTTGGATGGGAAGCGTCGGAGCACAGCCATTTTAAGATCTCTCCAGAGATGTTCAATCGGATTCAAGTCTGGGCTCTGGCTGGGCCACTCAAGGACATTCACAGAGTTGTCCTGAAACCGCTCCTTTGATATCTTGGCTGTGTGCTTATGGTCGTTGTCCTGCTGAAAGATGAACCATCGCCTCTATCTGAGGTCAAGAGCACTCTGGAGCAGTTTTTAATCCAGGATGTCTCTGTACATTGCTACAGTCATCGTTCCCTTTATCCTGACTAGTCTCCCAATTCCTGCCGCTGAAAAACATCCCCACAGCATGATGCTGCCCCCATCATGCTTCACTGTAGGGATGGTATTGGCCTAGTGATGTGCGGTGCCTGGTTTCCTCCAAACGTGATGCCTGGCATTCACACCTAAGAGTTCAATCTTTGTCTCATCAGACCAGAGAATTTTGTTTCTCATGGTCTGAGAGTCCTTCAGGTGCCTTTTGGCAAACTCCAGGCGGGCTGCCATGTGCCTTTTACTAAGGAGTGGCTTCTGTCTGGCCACTCTACCATACAGGCCTGATTGATGGATTGCTGCAGAGATGGTTGTTCTTCTGGAATGTTCTCCTTTCTCCACAGAGGACCTCTGGAGCTCTGACAGAGTGACCATCGGGTTCTTGGTCACCTCCCTGAGTAAGACCCTTCTCCCCCGATCACTCAGTTTAGATGGCCGGCCAGCTTTAGGAAGAGACCTGGTGGTTTCGAACTTCTTCCACTTACGGATGGTGGAGGCCACTGTGCTCATTGGGACCTTCAAAGCAGCAGAAATGTTTCTGTAACCTTCCCCTGATTTGTGCCTCGAGACAATCCTGTCTCGGAGGTCTACAGACAATTCCTGTGACTTCATGCTAGGTTTGTTCTCTGACATGAACTGTCAGCTGTGGGACCTTATATAGACAGGTGTGTGCCTTTCCAAATCATGTCCAGTCAACTGAATTTACCACAGGTGCACTCCAGTTAAGCTGCAGAAACATCTCAAGGATGATCAGGGGAAACGGGATGCACCTGAGCTCAATTTTGAGCTTCATGGCAGAGGCTGTGAATACATGTGCTTTCTCAATGTTTTTTTTTTTTTAATAAATTTGCAAAAATCTCAAGTAAACATTATTCATGTTGTTATTATGGGGTGTTGTGTGTAGAATTCTGAGGAAAAAAATGAATTTAATCCATTTTGGAATAAGGCTGTAACATAACAAAATCTGGAAAAAGTGATGCGCTGTGAATACGTTCCGGATGCACTGTAGGTCTGCTGAAGGCAGCAGAAGAAAACTTCAGATGAAGTAGCTTTTTGGCTTGCCTGCACTGATGAGAAAATTAACTGCTGCATTTTTTAATACCAAAAATAAAATTTTATTTAGTGATTTGAAGTACAAACCATTTATGCCAGTTAGCAGGACGGGCAAAGTGATGTACTTCATTACTAAATAGAGATATGCAAACGTTAATATGTCATTGGTTTGGTTTTCAAAGCCAAACTGATGCCCATTCATACGATCCCTAAAATGTGACAAGAACAATGAAAGCATGTATGTCATATACAGTGGTGTGAAAAACTATTTGCCCCCTTCCTGATTTCTTATTCTTTTGCATGTTTGTCACACAAAATGTTTCTGATCATCAAACACATGTAACCATTAGTCAAATATAACACAAGTAAACACAAAATGCAGTTTTTAAATGATGGTTTTTATTATTTAGGGAGAAAAAAAATCCAAACCTACATGGCCCTGTGTGAAAAAGTAATTGCCCCCTTGTTAAAAAATAACCTAACTGTGGTGTATCACACCTGAGTTCAATTTCCGTAGCCACCCCCAGGCCTGATTACTGCCACACCTGTTTCAATCAATAAATCACTTAAATAGGAGCTGCCTGACACAGAGAAGTAGACCAAAAGCACCTCAAAAGCTAGACATCATGCCAAGATCCAAAGAAATTCAGGAACAAATGAGAACAGAAGTAATTGAGATCTATCAGTCTGGTAAAGGTTATAAAGCCATTTCTAAAGCTTTGGGACTCCAGCGAACCACAGTGAGAGCCATTATCCACAAATGGCAAAAACATGGAACAGTGGTGAACCTTCCCAGGAGTGGCCAGCCGACCAAAATTACCCCAAGAGCGCAGAGACGACTCATCCGAGAGGTCACAAAAGACCCCCGGACAATGTCTAAAGAACTGCAGGCCTCACTTGCCTCAATTAAGGTCAGTGTTCATGACTCCACCATAAGAAAGAGACCGGGCAAAAACGGCCTGCATGGCAGATTTCCAAGACGCAAACCACTGTTAAGCAAAAAGAACATTAGGGCTCGTCTCAATTTTGCTAAGAAACATCTCAATGATTGCCAAGACTTTTGGGAAAATACCTTGTGGACTGATGAGACAAAAGTTGAACTTTTTGGAAGGCAAATGTCCCGTTACATCTGGCGTAAAAGGAACACAGCATTTCAGAAAAAGAACATCATACTAACAGTAAAATATGGTGGTGGTAGTGTGATGGTCTGGGGTTGTTTTGTTGCTTCAGGACCTGGAAGGCTTCCTGTGATAGATGGGACCATGAATTCTACTGTCTACCAAAAAATCCTGAAGGAGAATGTCCGGCCATCTGTTCGTCAACTCAAGCTGAAGCGATCTTGGGTGCTGCAACAGGACAATGACCCAAAACACACCAGCAAATCCACCTCTGAATGGCTGAAGAAAAACAAAATGAAGACTTTGGAGTGGCCTAGTCAAAGTCCTGACCTGAATCCAATTGAGATGCTATGGCATGACCTTAAAAAGGCGGTTCATGCTAGAAAACCGTCAAATAAAGCTGAATTACAACAATTCTGCAAAGATGAGTGGGCCAAAATTCCTCCAGAGCGCTGTAAAAGACTCATTGCAAGTTATCACAAACGCTTGATTGCAGTTATTGCTGCTAAGGGTGGCCCAACCAGTTATTAGGTTCAGGGGGCAATTACTTTTTCACACAGGGCCATGTAGGTTTGGATTTTTTTTTCTCCCTAAATAATAAAAACCTTCATTTAAAAACTGCATTTTGTGTTTACTTGTGTTATATTTGACTAATGGTTACATGTGTTTGATGATCAGAAACATTTTGTGTGACGAACATGTAAAAGAATAAGAAATCAGGAAGGGGGCAAATAGTTTTTCACACCACTGTATTTGAAAGGTACATAGGCATGCAGTCTACCAGTTAAACTGCAGGTCTGGTTAATATTCTCTTTCTGTATTTATACACAGGCTAAGCAATAGCAAACTCTGATCACTCATATAAGATACTTTTAAAAACAGCATAACAAGGGTTATTTTAACAAGAAAAAATGCATTATTTTAAAGCCAAAGAGATTAATTTCACAAAGCAAATTAAAGTTTGCACAAACTTAAAAAAAGCTTGGATGGATTTGGAAAATTAAAGCTCCAGGTTTTTGTTTTTATGTTCCAATATGGGATTATAAGGTATGGGTGGCAACCCTAGTGGTGTTTGTGGATGAACTTCATTGTCAAGAAACAACATAGAAAATAATCAAGTGCCAGTGACCTGCTGCTACTCTTAATAGACTTGAATTAATTTAGCACTACTTCATTAACAACATGCAAAGTGAGGTCTAATTAATCAGATTAAATGAATGCATTAGGGTTTTGTTAAGGAATGTAACCACAAAAATTTTATATTAATTGCATGTATTAATTGTCATTAATCACTAGCTCACATATTTATCGTGTTCATGAATGCAAATAAAAATAACTATATACAATTAAAACTATTTTATGAGTTTTATTTTGCAGACCTGTGTTTCTTAACGGTTCAAGCAGGAAGGGGTGCACAGTCAACTATTCAAATATTGATATGCAGAGCCTGCAGTCTGTTACTCATTTCTCAATTTCAGTGTGCTTGCACTGACCAAATATTTATTGAGTATGCTTGATTAGTGTTCTGTTGTTAATTATAGCTATTTGTTTATCTAAATGTGCCAACTAACTAAGGTGGTGCCCTTTGGATCCTATTTTAAATTGCATTCACAGGCACATCTTGAGCATGGGAAAGGTGCTATATAAATAAAGTTTATTATTATTATTAATAATAATAATATAATAATAATAATGTATTTTTAATTACTTCACTTTAAAATGCAATTTCCTATGATAAATTAATGTACACCATGACTGGGGAAAAAAAAAATCTTAGACTTGAAACTATGTAACTCGACCTTTAGGCAGATTTATTTTTTTGGTGTTTCTGAAGGTAAGTTATTTTTGTAGTTCACACTTTCAAGGCTCTAGCAGTGTGCTAAAGCTGGAATGTTGTGTTTTCAGCTGCTTGCAATGAATGTGAATTTTCCACTTCAGCATTATTCAACTATGATTTGCAGTATTCTCTGTTGAATTAAAAAAAATCAAATATCTTGACTACAGCTGCATATTGGTAAAATACCTGTGGTCTGTGAATATTTTACAAATGTGTACAGTGCATTTAATTACTTTGAGGAGTAATATGCAATATTTTTGGAGGGAAAAATGCTTATATTTGTAGACGTTAAATAGAATTGTACAAATACTGAATAATTGGTAAAGATGTATGAGAACAAATGTATGTTCAAATTTAAAATGAAAGTCAGTAATGGTGCAAGTGGCAGTGCCTTTTATAATTTCCATCAGATAAGTACATGTATGTCTTTTATCAAATAAAAATAAATTGTCTTTTATTTAATTAATTTAAAAGTGCTAATAGTTACTTTTGTCATACACTAAATATTTTATTGTGGAAAATGTTGTGCATACGAATTAGAAAAAATAAGTAGCAAAGATAAAATACGGTGTACTTAATTGAACCCTTAAAATAACACAAGAGTTGAATCTGCTTCAGGCTGTTAAAAGTATTAAAGACTAATAAAACTTCAGAACCTAATTGGATTTTATTGGCAATACTGCAAGTAATGAAAGACATTATTTATAAACCTTTATTCAGCATTCTTCTACAGTCACTTCAGAAGGGAAAAGTACTTGATGACTAGAATGTTGCAAATGTGACTCCAATCAACAAGAATGGAGACCGGTAAGCCCTGCAAAATTATAGAAAGTATAATAATAAATAAATTAGAAGAGTACCTGTGTGAAAATATTATACAAAATACTATCCAGCATGCATTTGTGAGAAGAAGTTCTTTCTATACCAAGCTGTTTTTTTTTTAAACAGGCTACTGGAGCAGTAGGCAGAAGCAAACCAATTATTTTCTTAGAGTTTCTTAAAGCTTTTGATACAGTCTCCCTTAAGATTAATTTTAAAACTGAAAGCTATTAACATCAGAGGTAACTTTAAAAAACTGTATTTCAAGTTGGTTAATCAGCAGGAGACAAAGAGTACAGATAGTAGACTTTGCTGCAGGTGCAATTATCAGTTTAGTACTTCAGGGGTCTGTTTTTGGACCATTACATTTTTTAAATTTATATTAATGATGTTGATTCTAGAGTTGTTAGTAAACTTGTTATTTTTGTAGATTATATTGGAAGCATAGCAAGTACTGAGGAGACAGCAAAGTTGATTCAGAAAGACCTGAACCATCTTCAGAAATGGGCAAATGCTTGGAAATGAAGTTTAACATAAAAGTGTGAAGTGCTACACATACAGGACACAAATGTTAATCATACATATAGGATGGGAGAGACAGTTTTACGAGAAGCAACCTCTGAAAAAGATTTTGCATTTATGTCAAAGCAATGCACAAAAGCAATTTAAAGGACAAATAAAACATTAAATTAGAGGGATTTCATGCTCAGACTGTCTAATGTACCAGCGAGAATCCATCTAGAATTTTGTATGCAGTTCTGTCCACCATGATACAAAACAGATTTTATAAGTGGTCAGAAACTTGTAAATAACTCATGAAAGAATAAAGTTACGTTAAAACCAAGCACACCATTGTTTTTCTTGTGAAATTCCCAATAAGTTTGATGTGTCACATGACCCTCTTCCTATTGAAAAAACAAAAGTTGGATCCAAAATGGCCGACTTCAAAATGGCCACCATGGTCACCACCCATCTTGAAAAGTTCCACATATACTAATGTGCCACAAACAGGAAGTTAATATCACCAACCATTCCCATTTTATTAAGGTGTATCCATATAAATGGCCCACCCTGTAGATTTAGTATATTGTACAGATTTTCATAATTATGCCTGCTGTATGCATCAGTAAAATGTGCCCTGTAAAGATACATATTCACTTGTTTCAGTGTTTTGTCATGGAGGGTCCTATGGTGAACCTATTTTCCCCTTTATATTCTTTATCATGTGGTCTTAGCAAAAATACCTTAAATCCAATGCACTTGTCACTCTATGTTCAGATATACTACTTCAGTTCAGCACTTCCTCTCCCCTTCCCTTCTTTATCTATAACTCCAGGCAATTAGACAGAGTGAAAAAACAGAAGTGTTATAGGTAATACATTTTATTATGACTAGTGCCATACAAGCAAATAGAATGAGGCTTTTAGACCAAGACCATACAGCCTAATAATTCTAGATGTGTAATTTCAGGTGGGGCACTTAACTTATAGTTGAATTTGATTCTTCCTGGTCAGCTCATCCTCTGCACAGACCCAGGCAGCCTGCTTTCTTCAGGTCACCATTTGGTCTGCTTTCATCAGGATGTCAACATGGCAGAGAAAGAGCATGCCTTAGCAAGATTCTCTCTTTATTATCCCTGTGTAGTTCCTGACTAGCACACCTTCCTGGGCCATTCAGCAATGGAATAGCTTATGCACAGCCCCCTGCCTCAGGTAATTTTGTTTCTTGCCAGAATCTTTCAAGTAAACAACCAAACCAAACATTCCTAGTTTTTGGCGGTAGAGAAAACATTGGTTTGTCCATTTTCCTTGCTTTTTTAACATTATAACAAGTAAAAAATAAATAAAGACAAGGAAAAAAGATCTTTCATGGGTGGTAATGCCTACAAAACCATTCAAACTTATAGTACATGTACAGAATTTATAAACATCTTCAAATTCAAAAGTAAGAACAGGCGTACCTACAGTGTGTATACAGTGCATCCGGAAAGTATTCACAGCTTTTCCACATTTTGTTATGTTACAGCCTTATTCCAAAATGGATTAAATTCATTTTTTTCCTCAGAATTCTTCACACAACACCCCATAATGACAACATGAAAAAAGTTTACTTGAGATTTTTGCAAATTTATTAAAAATAAAAAAATTGAGAAAGCCCATGTACATAAGTATTCACAGCCTTTGCCATGAAGTTCAAAATTGAGCTCAGGTGCATCCTGTTTCCCCTGATCATCCTTGAGATGTTTCTGCAGCTTAATTGGAGTCCACCTGTGGTAAATTCAGTTGATTAGACATGATTTGGAAAGGCACACACCTGTCTATATAAGGTCCCACAGCTGACAGTTCATGTCAGAGCACAAACCAAGCATGAAGTCAAAGGAATTGTCTGTAGACCTCCGAGACAGGATTGTCTCGAGGCACAAATCTGAGGAAGGTTACAGAAAAATTTCTTCTGCTTCGAAGGTCCCAATGAGCACAGTGGCCTCCATCATCCGCAAGTAGAAGAAGTTCGAAACCTCCAGGACTCTTCCTAAAGCTGGCCGGGGAGAAGGGCCTTAGTCAGAGAGGTGACCAAGAACCCGATGGTCACTCTGTCAGAGCTCCAGAGGTCCTCTGTGGAGAGAGGAGAACATTCCAGAAGGGCAACCATCTCTGCAGCAATCCACCAATCAGGCCTGTATGGTAGAGTGGCCAGACGGAAGCCACTCCTTAGTAAAAGGCACATGGCAGCCCGCCTGGAGTTTGCCAAAAGGCACCTGAAGGACTCTCAGACCATGAGAAACAAAATTCTCTGGTCTGATGAGATAAAGATTGAACTCTTTGGTGTGAATGCCAGGCGTCACATTTGGAGGAAACCATGCACCGCTCATCACCAGGCCAATACCATCCCTACAGTGAAGCATGGTGGTGGCAGCATCATGCTGTGGGGATGTTTTTCAGTGGCAGGAACTGGGAGACTAGTCAGGATAAAGGGAAAGATGACTGCAGCAATGTGCAGAGACATCCTGGATGAAAACCTGCTGCAGAGCGCTCTTGACCTCAGACTGGGGCGATGGTTCATCTTTCAGCAGGACAATGACCCTAAGCACACAGCCAAGATATCAGAGGAGTGGCTTCAGGACAACTCTGTGAATGTCCTTGAGTGGTGCAGCCAGAGCCCAGACTTGAATCCGATTGAACATCTCTGGAGAGATCTTAAAATGGCTGTGCATCAACGCTTCCCATCCAACCTGATGGAGCTTGAGAGGTGCTGCAAAGAGGAATGGGCGAACTGGCCAAGGATAGGTGTGCTTCATTGAAAATTCAATGAAGGTGTTCTGAAGGTGAAGGGTGGCAATATTATTTATTCGGTCCCTGATACTAATATACCCTCTGTAGGATGAATGTGGAATGGCTTGGAACAAACTGTGAAGTTTGTCTATTTCAATTTGTTTTCTGGCAAGCTACAACTCTGTTGTTTGTATATTTACTGTTACTTTATACTATGAAAGTTCTAATCAATAGCAGTTATGTAAATGATAGACAGTGATCTTTGAAGCATTGTACTGAACAACATAGAAGCTTTGAAGCAGCCTAGTGCACACCATGGGTGTGCTTGTTTTAACTTACCCTTTAGTCTCACAGTAGTTTAAGAAGAAGAAACACACTTTACCAAACAAAACTAGAACTTTAATCCTTGGGAAAAACTTACTCAAACAGATTAAAATAGACATTGTATAATACACCACTTCTTAGCTTTAAATTGTGTGCACTTGCTGCTCATTACAGTCCATCACCAGGAGTCTACATGACTTCTCCAAGTGACAATTGCTTGTGTATAAACAGAAATGTTTACTTTAAGAATTAGTACAGAAAATAAAAGGTAAAAACCTAGAAAGGCAGCAGAATTTAAATCAATGTAATTTTGGCATGCAAGTCCTCTACAAGCTGAGGGAGGTGGTCCAAATTGAACTCAGGAAACATTGGCATCTACCAGTTTTTGCTTTTCAAATGCACCCCTGACATCCACACCAATCTTGTATCCAACATACAAGAATAAATAGTGAATGCTAGTATATGCATAAAAAAGTCAATTCATCAAAAATAAAAATTCAACCAATACAGACCTGACAAACGGAATGAAAACTAGTATCACAGTGCCGGCACTGAGGTTTTCTCCAAACATATATAGGTATGAGGGGAGTTGCTGCCTTTTAGGTTCAGCATAAAAAAATTAAGTTACATAAACTACTAATAAATACATGATTAACATAATAAAGTGAAATAAAAACAAAACGATAATCATAGTAAATTAATAAAATTGAAACGCAAAGAAAACACACACACAATTTAGAAAATAATTTTTAAAAGACCTGAAGAATAACAGACAAAAAGAAAAAAACACTTAAGACATGATGAAACCCTGGCTATTTCATAGCACAATGAAATTGACAAGCAGATTCAGAACATCTGCTATACAAATACACAAATACATACTGTATATCTATATCTTTACAAACTTCTATTATATGCTGTATTTCTGATAACAATCATATCTGGATCAACTACAGTGATCCCCCGCAATATTGCGGTTCAGCTATTGCGCCCCTGCTACATCACAGATTTATTATTATTATTATTATTATTACTACTAGGGGGCTCCGCCTCCTGCTTGCTTTGCTCGCCCACCCCCGGGTTTGTTTTACCGGATAAACAATTTAAAGAGATTGTTATTTTCATGTTAATTGTTACATATGCATTATTTTCATTTTTACTTTAAAACTTTTGTAAAAACAATATTTGTCCCTTTATTTCCTGCCCCGGGCATGGTTAAATCTCTTTCTTGCGGGACTTATAACGCTGCTCTTGTTGTGAAGGGGCAGGGGTGTGAATGCATGCTAAAAGGTTGCGATCGGTTCAGCTGGTGTCTTGCTGCTGCTGCTGGCCAGCTGTGTGTTGTGCTTGTTCTGATTTGCGTCAATCACTTAAAAGCCTGTACAGCAGCTGTACATTTTGCCACTTCGTGTCTCTGCCGCTCGTGTTCTGAAGGAGGGGGAGGAGGTGCATTTGCTGTTTGGGTGGGGATGAGGTGAAGGCTGAATGCACGCTAAGGAGAAGTGCTCGGATCATCTGCTGGCTTGCTGCAGCTGCTGCTGGCAAGCTGCGTGTTCTGCTTTTCATTGTTTTAAAAGCTGGGAGCACCTGAAGTTTGTCTGCCAAAAGCATTCCAACAACTGCTAGGTTAGATGTCAGTGAACTTGTTTTAAATTGTTTGTAAGTAGGGCGTGACGTGCAAAAGTCACCGTCTCACGGGTTTTGCCTCCTAAGGTTGTAATGTCTAGTTTTTTGTGTCGTCAACGTATCTCTCTGAGATGATCTGGTCTCAATCATTTCGCTCAACCCCCCCCCGGAGGCTACACTCCTGCCACTGATGTTGTGACGGGGGGGAGCTAAACGCACGCTAAGGAGAAATGGATGGATCAGCTACTGGCTTTGTGCTGCTTCTGCCAAGATGCCTGTTCTGCTTGTCGCTCTGTGCGTCGATCATTTAAAAGCCTGTACAGCAGCTATCCTTCTTTCTCTCTGCCTTGTCTTGCACAACATTAAAATGTCTCTCGTGGGATGTTTATTTATATGATCTTTCTGTATCGTGGATTTTCACCTATCGCTGATGAGTCTGGAATGTAACTTCAGCGATAGGTGGGGTATCACTGTAAAACCATTGTAGCATGTTTTCAATTTATCAGTTTTTAATTTTTTTATAAAATGTGATATGATTTAAAAAGTAATACCTACTTAAAATTAAAATAATACTGGATGGAAAGAGATCCACATTTTAATTTTGTAAAGAATACTGTTATTTTACTAGAGAATATTGTATATATAAAGGGGTTTGTTTTGAAGAATGAAAAGTAATATAATAGCGAAAACGTAATCTTGCAGTCTGGTGGCAACTTTTATATTTTTTTATTTTTAAATAAATGAATCAGTATTCTCTAAGATTAAACAATTACAGTAAAAAGTTAATATTAAGTTAATAATAATTTTAGTAATTCAAACTATTATTATTAGACTTGGGATATAGAATGGCTACCATTTCTCTGTCGGTGGGCCTCTTGACACATAATTCAAACTGTATCCTCTACTACTCTGTGTGCATGCCAAAGTACACAGACATGGTTAAGCCTACAGCAGATTGCACCAGCATAGCGGCCTGAGGTTTGGACTGTAGACAGGAAATTTTGTTTTTGTGTCAATCTTGGTTAAACATTTTCCCCTTTTTAATGGTCAGATTTTGTGGTTTTCTCGTTTGGGAGTATTTGCTGATTGCGTTCCAGTTAATTCAGAATCTCAAGTTTTGTTTTTTTTCTTTCTGAATGGCTTGTAGTTATTTTTATTCTATTATTAGTTGCAGACAGTAAAGCAAAGAAAAGCTGTGTCAGGTCTGACATTTTGAACTGCTCATTATTTTCTTGGATATTTGCTGTTTCAAAAAACACAACAAATAATGGCTTTATTCCAGCTAATGCTATTAAAAATTATTGACAAACATTGTTTCCAGTTAAAAGAAGAGTATTCAGTAGAAATTACAAATATTAATTAGACAAATAGTGTAGTGAATGTAGGTAAGTACCTATTGTATAGAACTAAATTAAAAACCCAATTTTTGCAGTTTGAGCATATAACTTGAGACTGAATAGTGATTCCATTGGAACTTTTTAACATTTAGTTCTATACTCTATAGAGTGAATATTGTTTTGTTTCCTGTTTGTTTCAAATGCACAATTAATGGTTTTTGAAATTTCTTTCAATTGTTCAGATATTTTGCTGTTGCCTGTTTCTAAAGGATACTTTTAGTATTTTTCAAGTTATTGTTTCACAAACATTCTATATATGCATTTGCCAGGCGAAATTAAATTGTGCTCTAAAGTCAATAGCTTTCTATTAATTAAAAAAAAATATCTTGCCCACACTGGCACTTTACATTGCAGTCTTTAGGGCACAGAGGAAAAGCTTAAAAACTTACCAAATACATCCATTTTTCAAGCCAAGACAATTGTTGAGTATTTATCCTTGTCTTGCCATTACATACACATTGTCCAATAGTTTATACAGTCATCTTTGTACAATAAAACACCAATATTATGAGATTCAACCATTTTAAAAGACCAACTGTGTGCAATAGCTTAGCACTTAGTCTTTCTGCACAAAAACCTTTCATGTCCCATCTCCTGACAAACCAAATCACAGTAAACCTTTCATGCCATATAGTTTGTTTTGTTTTGATTAACTATTGTATTTAAGTGAGAAATAGCACAAGCAAATAGAAAATGTATCTTTATAATAAGAAAGCAGTACCAGGAATATGTTTTAAAATGAGAATTTCCAAATCTCTTTTATTGTCACAAACATGCGTTGGAAACCAAGAGGGCTCAGTTCAATACTTGACAACTGTCTTGACTTGAAAAATGGAAATATTTGGTAAGTTTTTAATCTTTTCCTCTGTGCCCATTGCCCTCCATTGTAAAGTGCTAGTGTGGGCAAGGTATGTTTTTAAATTTCTAGAAAGCTTTTAACTTTAGAACACAATTTCACATGGCAATTGGATAGTATACCATATTTGTGAGCAAATAACTTCTTGAAAAATTCTGAACTTATCCTTTACATAGCATAAAGTTTTTGTTTTAAGCCAATTTTCTCTACAACTCCAAATAAATTTATAAAGTGGTTGTTTGACCTAAAGTGAAAATGCATTGTCCATTTCCATGCTGTTTTAAAGTAGCATTTATACCTGTGAGAATTCGATAAGCTGTAGGAGACATTGGAAAATTGCATCCTGGAGCATAGTTGATAATGACACTCAGTTTTGTCTTAATACTCTCCTTTGCTACTACTTCCAGGAGGTCCAGAGTGCATCCCATAACTGAACCTGCCCATGTTATTAGTTTGTTGATTTGGTGGACATTTCTTGAAGGTCAGCACACCACAACGTAGAAAATCACACTTGCCATCACAGAGTTGCTGAATATGTGAAGGATGTGGTTACCCACATTAAAGGAATACAGTCTCCAGAAAATAAGCCTGCTCGGCCCTTTGTTATATAGTTCCTCTTTGTTACTATACCAGTCCAACCAGTCCTTAATGTGGACCCTCAACTACTTATAGGATTTCACCACCTCTATATCCTTTCCCTGAATAGTGTCCAGTAATATTGGCTATTTGGTGTGGTGAAAGTCAATAACCAGTCCCTTAATAATAATAATACATTTTATTTATATAGCGCCTTTTCCATGCTCAAGGCACTTACAGAATATAAGAAAGAACGGCAGGGTATACAGTATATAGCATTGTACAAACCAAATAAATAAATAAAGAAGATTAAGACAGTAAATTCAGAGAAATGCCTAACACACAATATAATTGATGGTCTAGCACACACACATGCAGGTTACATGAGCATCTTGACAGAGAGGTAAACTAAGAGAAGGGTAATAAAGTCAAGTAGAGCTAAAAGCCTTTCTGAACAGATGAGTTTTGAGTTGTTTAAGAATTCATGGAGTTAGCTGATCTAATTAATTTTGGTAGGTCATTCCAGAGTCTGGGCGCTATACAGCTGAAGGCCATGTCACCCATGGAGAGAAGATTAGTGTGGGGCACAACAAGATTGCCAGAATCAGAGGACCTTAGTGGGCAGACAGGCACATAGTGATGGAGAATGTCACTGATGTAGTTTGGCGCAAGGTTATTTAAGGCTTTGTAGGTTATTAGTAGGATTTTATATTCGATTCTGTAAGACACAGGGAGCCAGTGAAGACGGAGCAGGGATGGGTGTTATGTGCTCGCTGCTGCTGGTTCGAGTAAGGACTCTTGCAGCTGAGTTGTGAATAAGCTGGAGCTGTGATATAAGATTAGAAGGGGCACCTGCCAGCAGCAAGTTACAATAATCGATGCGGGATGTGATAAAAGCATGGACAAGTTACTCAGCATTAGAAAAGGTGAGGAAGGAGCGAACACGGGATATATTATGGAGGTGAAAGTAAGAAAGTTTCTTAATGTGATTTATGTGGGCAGAATAAGAGAGAGAGGAATCAAAAATGACACCAAGATTCTTTGCAGTAGAGGCAGGTCTGATGAGATCACCGCCAAGATCGACTGGGAAGGAGCTTGTTTTATTAAGTTACATTTTAGTCCCAATTTTCAGGAGTTCAGTTTTGTTGCAATTTAATTTTAAAGAGTTATGCTCCATCCAGGTTTTAATTTCACTAAGGCAGGCTGTGAGCTGAGAAAGCTCTGATGAAGTTCCACTTTTAACATTGAAGTACAGTTGAGTATCATCTGCATAAAGATGATAACCCAGTCCATAGCTGCGAATAATATGGCCAAGGGGAAGCATATAAATACAGAAGAGAAGAGGGCCGAGGACAGAGCCCTGAGGAACTCCTTGTGTGACTGGCGCCAAGCTGGATCTGTTGTTGCCAAGACTAACAAACTCTTGCCTATCAGTCAGATAGGACTTGAACCACTGGAGGGCAGTGCCAGAGATACCCAGCATGTTCTCCATTCTGGACAGTAGAATGTCATGTCTGACAGTGTCAAATGCTGCACTGAGGTCTAATAGAATTAATATGCTGGTTTATCCAGAGTCTGCTGTCATAAGCAAATCATTAGTTACCTGTAGCAGAGCAGTTTCACAGCTGTGCCGTGCCTTGAAATCAGATTGAAAGGGTTCCATCAAATTATTAGAGGTTAAGTAATTGGTGAGCTGGGAGGCTACAACACGCTCAAGAGCTTTTGACAGGAAAGGTAAGTGGGAAATAGGCCGAAAGTTGTTAAGATTGTCAGCATCAAGACCAGACTTTTTTAACATTGGGGTTACAGAAGCGATTTTAAAAGTGAGCGACACAGAGCCAGTGTCAAGGGATGAGTTTATTATTGTTGTAGCAGTCGGGATTATGGCATGAAGGCAGGATTTAAGTAGTGTGCTGGGGATGGGGTCCAGTACACAAGTAGTTGGCCTCACCTTACAAAGCAGGTTATTAACAAACGCAGATGTGACTGGTGAGAACTTAGAGAAAGAGTTGGATGGAGTGGAAAAACAGGGAGAGATATAAACAGATGATGTCTTTATGTTAGTTGAATTATTTAGATCTTTAATTTTGTTACAGAAAAAGTGGAGGAATTCCTCACAGACTTCAGTAGAAGTGGTAGTTGGGCCAGATGTGGGTTGGAGTAGTTTATTAACTACAGAGAACAAAACCCTTGGGTTATCGTGGCCACTTTCTATTATTCTGCCATAGTGGGTGTTCTTAGCAGCAGTCAGTGCTTCTCTGTAATCTCTTTGGTGGTCAGAGAAAGCCTGGATGAGCACAGTGAGGCCAGTCTTACGTGACATTCTCTCAAGGCGTCGGCCAGCTGCTTACATAGATCGCAATTCTGAATTATACCAAGGAGCTGAACGTTTAAAGGAAACCTCCTTATGTTTTAAAGGAGATGTTTTATCTAATGCTGAATGCAGAGCTGAGTTATAGTGGTCAACAAGACTATCTAGTGTTGACGGAATAGGTTCAGACAATAAAAGATCAGAAATGGATCCAGAGATGATACAGAGACAAATATTTTTAAGGTTTTTGTGAGAAATTTGTCATTTACAGGTAAGAGAAGGGAAAGGCAGTGAGACAGTGAAAAATACTGCTTTATGGTCAGAGAGACCCAAATCAGTGCTGTAGATGTTGGCAACAGAAAGTCCAGAAGTGCAGATCAAATCCAGTATATGACCACCAGAGTGGGTGGGAAAATGAACATGTTGTGTCAAGTCAAAACAGTCCAGTAAGAATAGGAATTCAGTTCTTAGTTTAGATGTAGTAGTGTCAATATGGATGTTGAAATCACCAAGAAGGATAATTCTCTGAGAATAAGAGCTTAGGTGGGTTAAAACTTCAATCAGATCAGATAAGAAGGATGCATTGTATTTTGGGGGACGATAAAGAACAATGAGTGAGACAGGACCTGATTCCGTTATTAGTTTAAGAGCCAGGCACTCAAAAGACAGTGAATAGTCAATTGGGATTTGTTTGATATTTAAGTCTGCTCTGATAATTGCTGCTAGCCCACCTCCTTGTCTAGAGTTGCGAGGTTCTGTATGGAAAGTGAAACCAGGTGGAGTTGCCTCCGTGAGAGACGTAAATTTGTTCGGTTTTTTCCAAGTCTCTGTTAGACACAGTATATCAAGTTTGGTGTCAGTGATGAGTTCTGACAGCACCAATGCTTTGCAATTAACAGATCTCGAGTTAAACAGTGCAATATTAGTTAATGAGGCTTCTTTTTGCACAGAGACGTGATCAGGGTTTATTTCCACATAATGTAAATTTGGCACACTGACACTTCTATTTCCAGGGCCATGAGAAGGACGGCTTATTCCTGAGCAAATGCTGCTGGTTGTCTTTTCATTTGCAGCCTGGCGGTGGCGGTGACCTGACCCACGATGTACATATTTCGGGCGCTGCAAAATACCGGCATCTTTTAGGATGTTCCAGTCAGACCATTTGCTCTATAGAAACTGTTTAATAAGAAGGAGTTTGTCATGAGAGTATTTTAGCATGATACTGGGCAATACTTATCTGAAAAGCAGTGGAGAAGCAGCACAGCACAGCGGAACTGGTAGGACAGGCAGGTGTGGTATCGTAGATGAGATGAGCGGCAATAGCAAAGCAGCAGAAAACATAGCAGGAGGAGGTTGCAGGATTTGGAGGTTCCAAAACACAGCCACAAACAATAATGCTTGGTAATTCCAGGCATGATCGCCCCGGAGCCATAAGCCAGGTTAGTATGAACATCAGATCAGTTTCTAGTCGTAGAGTATTGTAAGATGAAATGGGAGCAGATCATGTTAAGTTGCAGACAGTTGTTTCTTCCCCAAGAAATAAAGTTCTCCACATGACTCTTATGCTCTGTCTCACCCCCTTTATCAATACACCCTGTAAGTTCAGCAAATGACATGGCCTGGTGTTATATTTATAATGTGAGGTATACAGAATAAAGAAAAAAATAAGACATGAATGTTCCTTGTGATGCTCCAGCGTTGCTCACATCCATATCAGAGACACAAAACCAGAGCCTTATAAACTGTGGTCTTCTGGACAAATAGTTCATTATCCAAAACCCCATAGACTCATTCACCTGCAAATCTCTGAACTTACACCTTAATATGGGTGGCTTGTATGGACAGCCTATAGTGATGGTCAAAGGTGAACTTATCACTGGCCATTCCAGTTGAAGTGGTATCCATACAGAAATCTCTTAAAGACTAGATTACATCATCACCAATAAGCCCTTCTGTTTGCCATGTCTGGCCATCTAAAGAATTTTTAAATGGATGGCTGATTATGATAGTCAAACATGGATGCCAACAATGTACTATGTAGAATTATGAATATGAAGGACATTTATTTATTTATAGTTTCAAAGCAAAAAATAGGCAATATAATCCGTTTAAGGTATGGCATTAATGTTAAGAAGTCTTTTTGAAAGTCTGCATCATCTTGTAAAGATAACTTTTAAAAGTAAATATGTGAAGTAAAATAAGCTATGCTGTGCAGTCTCTGTTAAAAATGTCTCTTAACAATGATTTCTTCTATTTTCTATGTAGCCACCAAGCACATCCAGAGCACTTACTGCTTAAGGTAGAAGGCAGAGTTATATTTTTGCACTTAACAGAACTTGACAAAGCATCTATGCAAACAAAAGCTGAATATCTTAGCACAGACTTGGGGAATTAGTGTTGTGTGCTCTGAGTGTTTAGGTGAATTCATAGGCGACTGAAACTTTGATGAGGTCAACCACTAGTTAAATGTAGCTTAAGGTTACGGTGTGTAATTTGCAAGAAGCCAAACAATGCATATCGATTGGGCCAAGTGTGTTCATAAAGTTTGAGCACATTAACAGCTGGCAACTCTAACATGTTTTTTGGATTTGATGCTTTTGATTATTGAAACTGGAACAATAACTAGATATTTTACAACAAGAATTACATTCATTAGAAGCCAATATAAAAAATGATCTGCTGATAATATTGTTATGAGTCTTACTTTCTTTAATAATATTATCTGTGTTGGTAACCTTGAACAAGAACTATCTACTTTTAAACAAAAAACATTTTAGAAAGATCAAAGGGATTACACTAGTGGAATTGTCTTTATGTGGTTAAGCTCCAATCAGGTTTGATTCAGGCCATTAGGCCTTTGTGACTAGAATTTAGACTACAAATACCCATCAAATCTAAACTTATACCCACAGGTGTTTGTGATCCTCAGTTTAACACTTTTTGTCAGTTAGCACTAAGAGATATAAGTAAGATTGAGTCTGTAATACAAATAAAGAAATTTTATATTATTTGTGGCAGCCTAACAGCAGCAGCCAATTCCAGCAGCTCAGTTGTGCGTTCTTTTTTTTTTTTTTTTTTTTTTTTTTTTAAATACTTACTTTGTCGTGTGTGTTTGTATTTATTGAAGTAATATTACCAGTAAAACTATGATATTGGGACTATATATATCACCAAGGTTATTATATTTAACGAATAATAAAATCAAAACTGAAACTATTAATAAAAAAGCATTTTCGTGAACTGAAATAAAATAATTAACAAAACCGAAATGAAAAACTTAAACTAAATTAAACCATTAAAGTAACTGGAAAGAATAATGGAAATTAAACAATGATTTACTAAAAATATTTTTAGTTCTCCTCACAACCGGACTTACACAACGGGTATCGTGGGATGCAGGGGTCCTGAAATTAATCCAAACGTATTAAGAAGAATTTCATATTTGGTTTCTGAATAAATATTCCTGCTGTTAGTCTTTAACCCTTGTAACTTTTAACTCTGAAACAGAAAGTCATCCACCACAAGCTGCCTGCATATATTCATCCAGTGATCGGCAGCTGGTTAAGGAGGGTAGGTGTTCACACAGCATTTTTGGTGACATAGCAATCTGAATACGGGCTGTGACAGATAGGAGGTGCTATCGCTCCCTTGAACTCTTGTCAAAGATGCCAGACACCAGATAAAAGTCCAAAAGTAGACTTTATTAATACAGAACAGTGTACAAAGCACCTTCCTCTCCACAATACTCATTAAATGACACAAATACAATACTCAATAAACAATCCTCCACTCCCAGACGCGTTGCCACCCATCCACCCAGCTCAGCTTGCCGTCTGGGAGCTCCAACAATCATTTTATATTCCCTGACCCGGAAGTGTTCCAATCTCCAGTCCATGTGATCTCCTATCACTTCCGGGTCAGATAAAGAGTCCTTTTCTTCACCCCGGAAGCACGTCATTCCCCTTGTCCATGTGACTCGGACGTACTTCCGGGCCGTAGGGTAAATAAGCATCGTTCCTCCCTGCAGCGTCTCCTAGTGGCCCCCATGGTATCCAGCAGGGCTGTGGATAAAGACTCCAATGTCCATGATGCCCTGCTGGTCTTCGGGGCATCTCCATGCTGCAGGGAGAGCACCACCTGGCGGCTTGGGGGTATTGGCTGGGATAAATGGCTGGCCGTACACCACAGGGCTTAACAAATGTAGGGGGCATGCCAGCCTCCCAACCCGACACAGACAGATGCTAGAGGCACACTGATAGAAACAAAGATGTTTTTATTTTTTTCTTCACCACGTGGGAAATGCCCGCCCCGTCTCCCATAGGCACAACTCAGTCCCACAAATACAAAAGCACACAATTCAGTGTTCTTGAGTGTTTAGAAAGGCGCCTATGAATAAATAAAATGCATTATTATTATTATCTATATATATAAAAGTCAATGTGTGTATGTATGTATGTTCCAACATCACTTCCAAACGGCTGGAGCGGTTTTAATGAAACTTGGTACACATTTTCCTCATTGGTTGACTAAAAATACTGTAGGGTGAAATCAGCCCTAACCCACCCCCTTTTGAGTTGGCTGGGTTGGCATCTGAATTATTTTTGGGACTCATTCTGTCTTTGTGACTTGGAACAGCCATATACATATCTTATATATAAACGTCTACGCGTGGAAGTGTGTGTTGGTCTGTCCGGCCCGGAAGTGAGAGGTAGAGTCGGGGTAAGGACTTCAGCACCGAGGATACGCAAGCGAGGCTAGCACACCGGTAACAGGAAACCTCCGAAGAAAGACAGTTGCTTAGCTGCTAATGCACAAACAATGTGAGCACATCGGCAACATGAATCCTCCTAGGAGAGAGATGCCCAGAGTAGTTCTGACGATTTCAGTCTTTCTAGGATCCTGTGTTTTAACAGCACGGGCTTACACCTTTAGTATATAAATCTATACTAATAAAAGGCAAAGCCCTCACTGACTCACTCACTCGCTGACTCACTGAGTCATCACTAATTCTCCAACTTCCCGTGTAGGTAGAAGGCTGAAATTTGGCAGGCTCATTCCTTACAGCTTACTTACAAAAGTTGGGCAGGTTTCATTTCGAAATTCTACGCGTAATGGTCATAACTGGAACCTATTTTTTCGTCCATATACTATAATAGACGTCTGCTCGATGGCCGTGGGAGGCAGAGTTATGCCTCCCATGTAATTTAGTGCCTGCCCATATAAGACAATCCAATAGAAACACTGCCGCTAAATATTCACGGGTGAAGGACTGTGCTTATGCAGACGAAGATGAGATGGTCAGGGTGGTGTTTGGCACAAACTCAGCGAAACTGCGAGAGAAACTTTTAAGTGCCGGGTCTTAGCTAACATTAAATACAGCTGTGGACATCGCACGAGATGGCACCAGCACAGCTGGGAACCTTCGATGCATGTACACCGAGCGGCTCACGTGAACTGACGCAGTGCACAGATAAAAAGCAACAGTTCCAAAGAGTGCTGAACAAAAACCGAATTACACAATTGAGAAGGCAGCAAAAAATTATGAAGCGTCTGACACATACAAGCATATTCATAAGTGCAACTACTGCGGAAACAAAGCACACGGTGGAAAAAGTCAATGTTCCGCGAAAGGAAGACAGTGTAAAAAAAAAACCCGTGCATGCCGTGTGTCACGTCTCAGATAAAGAGGAAGACGAGCTGTTTATTGATGCAGTAAGAAACGAATCGATGAATGAAACCTGTTATCTTTACAACAATTGACAAACACGGAATGTGACTTGAACACAACACATCCTACAAATACAAACCTGATTGAAAGAAATAATGATAATCAAATCCTTGATGACAGCAACACTCATAACACTCACAAAACAATTACTGTATATTGACAATCATGTTACGTTATTTTTAAAATGTTCCCTTTTCTTTTTCATAACTTCTTTAACACACTACTTCAGCGGCGAAGTACTGCCTTAAAAGTTTTATTAAGAAGAAAATTAAACCTTTTTAAACTGAGGGAAAATGTACCAATAATTATTTGTTAAGGATCTCTTTGTATGCCACATTGTCAGTTCGGCCCTCCAGTTGTAATATGACCAAGCTGTAGCTGTGTGCTGAGCTTACTCTTGAGCATGCAACGTACAGTTGGCCATGTGAACAGTAATCTTGTTTCAAATCTCACAGCTTGGATTGCTGCTGTCATAATCGGTTTGAGTTTCATGGTTTGTTTCAATTACGACAGTATTTGTAGGACTTGTGTTGAAGAGACATTCGGCATCTGTCAAGCGTTGTAAGTATACAACCAGTTTCATTGATAACTTCACATCCGGGTTTTGAGAGTTTAAACATTTCTAAACATCAAAGTGTCCACTACTGAAATCGTCACCTGTGAATCTAAGATGTTTAAGAGGCATTGGCGGTTGTCCAAAGGTGTAAAATATTTGGCCATTTCGGTACACTTAAGCATTTCACTCTTCTAGTGCTCCTGTGTAGTATAATTATGTCCTGTACCGTCATCAGTCCACACCTTGAACCTGTCCCAGTCATTCAATACATAAGAAACAATGTTCCTCCGGATATCAAGAGTGAGCCTGATATGGTCGTGCAATATGTAACAAAGAGAATGGAAAAGGCAGGTGCCATCTCTGAGCATGGAAACCACTTGGTAAGTGACAGTTCTTTGATCGATGGTGATCACCTCGATAGACATGTTAATGGGGGTACGGTTGGAATGATAAAGGAAATGAGTACCTGAATAATGTAAAGTAAATCTAAAATACCTACACAATAACTATAATCGTAATAAATGAACAATAAAACAGCGGAGAAGCCGTGGATTAAATAAAAAGGCTGTAGTTATCAGCAGGGAGACGTGAATACCGTGGCGAAGCAAGGAAGGGAATGTAGAGACTGGAGCGACAGACGGCCTTATATAGGCAGGCAGCCAACAACGTGGGAGGCGTTGGGATGGGGCTGCCTCACAGGACCCAAGCTGCAGGCTATGGACGTATATATGTACGTAAGTAGACCAAGCTGCAGGCTATGGACATATATATGTACGTAAGTAGGATTCAGTTAGCGTTGGGAACCCGCGTACCAAATTTCTTGAAGATGGGCCCAAAAGTAACAAAGACCGTTGAAAAGTTCAATATGACGGCCGACAGTGGCATCATATCACCGATGAAGTTGGAGAATTAGTTGGAGAATTAGTGACGTTGGAAAGTTAAATATGGCGGCTGACAGTGGCGTCACACCACCGAAACAAGTACGTACATTGGTTTTGGTTAGCGCAGGGAAGCCACCTACCAAATTTCGTGAAGATGGGGCCATAAATAAGAAAGTTGAACATGGCGAACATTGTCAACCGTTATGACCGTTACGCATAGAATTTCGAAATGAAACCTGCTTAACTTTTGTAAGTAAGCTGTAAGGAATGAGCCTGCCAAATTTCAGCCTTTTACCTACACGGGAAGTTGGAGAATTAGTGACGTTGGAAAGTTCAATATGGCGGCTGACAGTGGCGTCATACCACCGAAATAAGTATGTACATTGGTTTCGGTTAGCGCAGGGAAGCCGCCTACCAAATTTCGTGAAGATGGGGCCATGAATAAGAAAGTTCTACATGGCGGACATTGTTAACCGTTATGACCGTTACGCGTAGAATTCCGAAATGAAACCTGCTTAACTTTTGTAAGTAATCTGTACGGAATGAGCCTGCCAAATTTCAGCCTTCTACCTACACGGGAAGTTGGAGAATTAGTGATGAGTGAGTGAGTGAGTGAGTGAGTGAGTCAGTCAGTCAGTCAGTCAGTCAGTCAGTGAGGGCTTTGCCTTTTATTAGTATAGATATGTAGATATGTATATATATATCTGTATATATATGTAGATATGTATATGCATATATAGTTATATATATGTGTGTGTGTGTGAGATATATATATATATATATATATATATAATATATATCTGCTGCATACGTCCGGGGGAGCCACCATGGACATTGCAATGCCTCCCCCGGGGCGCCTGGGAGCAGCCTCCCTGGCCGTGGGTCCTTCCTCAGTCTCCCCCGTGGCTCCATGGGACATTGAGTCCACCACAGCCCGGTTGGGAGATGGGGTGGCTGCTAGGGGGTGCTGCGGAGAGCCAGCCGCCACAATGGACGACTTACCAGCCCCACCCGGAGGTGCACTTAAGACTAGCTGGTCAGGAACCTGGAGCACTTCCGGGTGGGCTATAAAGTGGGCCAACCTCCCTTCATTCGGGGCCAGAATCGGGAGGAAGAGGACGAGGTTGCCTGGGAGGAGTGGTGGTGCCAGGAAGGGTTGTTTATATACTGTGTTTTTGTGCTTTTGGGACTGTGTTGGGCCTGTGGGACACGGGGAAGACGTGCCCCACGGCTGAAGAAAAGAAATAAAGCCTGTTGATTTTACACATGCCTCTGCGTGGTCTGTGCCGGGTCAGCTTTTACAATATATATAACACACACACACACACATATATATATATATATATATATATATATATATACACATATGTATGGTTGTTCTGGGAGCCACGGGTTGAGGGCATGGAAGCTCTACCCTGTAGGGGCCCGTGGTCACCGCCAGGAGGCGCCCCAATGCCTTGGGGACCTGTTACCCCAGCACTTCCGCCACACCAGGAAGTGCTGGAGGGAAGATTTAGGACGGTACCCGGAGAGCTGCCGGGAGGACAGCTGGCACTTCCACCACGCTGGGGCGTGGCCAAGGGAGGAATGCCGGGAACACCTGGTGCTCATCCGGGGACTCTATAAAAGGGGCCGTCTCCATTCATTCGAGGCTGGAGTCGGGAGGAGGAAGGACGAAGCACAGAGGAGGTGTGGAGGCGGCCCGAAGAGAGGCATTGTGGCCAGGACTGAGAGTGTTTGGGGTTTGGTGCACTAATGGACTGGGTCTGAGTGACCATATCTGTAAATAGTTTGTGTAAATAAAACGTGTGGTGGTGAAAAACAACATGTCCGCCTGTCTGTGTCCGGGTTGGCTCCACAATATGTATATGTATATATACAAGTATATGTGTATATATGTGTGTATATGTATATATATATATGTATGTGTGTGTGTATGTATATATATGTTTATATGCGTGTGTGTGTATGTGTGTGTCTATAATATATACTGTATATATGCCAGCAACACTCATGACAATGACAAAACAATTACATTGTCAATCATGTTACGTTATTATTAAAATGTTTCCTTTTCTTTTTCATTACTTCTTTAACACACTACTTCTCCGCTGCGAAGCACGGGTATTTTGCTAGTGTATATATATAAAAGCCAAATACCACTGACTCACACATCACGAAATCTTCCGAACCATGAGGGTTTGGGACTTGAAATTTGTAATGTAAGTTACCCTTGGCTCATAGCTGCTTGCTAAGAAACAGTTTTAAAATTTTTGTGATCCAAGCATGTTCTGTCTGTATGTCTGCTTTTCATGAGAGAATTAATTAACAAATTTAGATCTGGTTGTTTTCTATAATTTGCTTGAACTTTGTTGATTTTGTGACTTCTCTCATCACAATAAGTACCATAGTTTGCTTGTGGCACCAATGTATTTATGCAAATCCAACACAGTGACTGTGGGCTGAGAGCAGGGGGGATGGGGCCTTCCTCATTCCCTCATCAACCTCTGTTCTAATTAGTCTACGTCTCACCATGTGTTGGAGTGCACCTTACCTCCACTTAGCTAGCAATACCTGTTTGTTCAACAGACATTATAATCTACAGATTGTTAAGCAGTAACGTTTGACGTTTTTGAGAGAGAGATCAGAGCTACGTGTGTTTTAAAGGGTAGCTACTGATTGCCAGAGATATCACAGGCATGAGCAGATACAGTGTCAGCGTCTATTGATTTTTAAAGTTTGTCCTGTTTCATTAAGTCAATGTGTGTGTGTATGTGTATATTTATGTATGTTCCAGCATCACTTCCAAATGGCTAGAGCGATTTTCATGACACTTGGTGCTCATGTTTCTCATTAGTTAGCTTAAAATAAATCAACCCTAACCCTCCCCCTTCTGGGTATGGTGCGGGGTGATCTTGTGGTCTTGTATGCAAGTTATCATCCAGTTGACACTCGGAATGACCACCAGAGGGTGAACTGGAGGTGACTGCCAGCATTCTTTATGTTTGAGCACCCCCGCGCCCCTGTTGGTTTTGAAATTAAATAGAATTGAATGATAACATGCGTACAAGACTGCAAGACAAGCACATGTGTGAGTCTTCATTGTTTGTTAATTTATTTGTATTTTTAAAGTTTTTTTTTTATTATATCGTTCTCAAACAATAATAATAAAAAAAAACCTTTATTTTCCCCCTGGGCAACGCTGGGTATTTCAGCTAGTTATTATTATTACTAACAATTCTTCTCTCTCTTTACTCTTCCACTCCTCCTCGGCAAGCTTCTCCACCTTCCACCTGACTCTGACTCACCGAGTACTGTCCTCTGGTCCCTTATATAAGGCACCCGGAAATGTTCCAGGTGCTCGTTTCCCTACTTCTGGCAGCACTTCCGGGTGTGGCAGAAGAACAGCCCACGCAGGCTCAGGAACAGCTGCACCACCTCCTGGTGGCACCCACAGATCCCAACAGGGTTGTATCGGACTCCATCTCCCATTAAACCCTGCGGGAGTCCGAGGTACGGCTGCTAGTCAGTAGGGCTGCTGTCTAGTGTTTTGGGGGAGGTAGTGTTCTGTCCACACTGGCTCTCCCAGTCCTTCCATAGCAGAGGTGTCCCAGGGTTCATAAAGCATGTAAAATAGAAATCGATTTACTGTGTGATAATAGTGACAGTTCTTCAAGTGTTAGTGATGAATACCAAGATGATGATTTTGCTTTAAATGTGTTCCGTAGCGTTCAAAGTTGATGTTCACTGGATCTCTGGGGCTGAAGAGAGAAGTATTAGATACAGATACAAAACTGCAGTCTGTTCATAAATAATGGCATGTTAGCTGTAATTCTGAATGAGCCCAAGATACAGTATGTACACATCAATTACCACAGCAGCATGCACTAAGCCAAATTCCAGGCTGCATGTGAATCTAATGTCTGTTATGATGAGCTGCCGCTTTTCTTTGCGCATCTTGTATATCAAGATGTAATTCAAATATTTGGAGTTGGAATGTGCTGTTCAACGAAACCTTTACTGTATGGACAGAAAAATCACAAGTGAGTAACGTTTCAGTTTATTTCTCTGGTGCTGGCATTTTGTTGACAGTAATTCACCTTCTGCTTCGCACAGGAAAAATCTTTTTGAAAATAAAATGTCACTGATTGAGAGACTGACAAGTTCAACATACAAGTTCAACATAATGTTGTTGACCAATCACTTTTTCTTTAAAAAAGGTAATTTAACAACAAAGCTTTACAAACCTTGTAAAATTCCTGAGTTGACAATGTCTCTGTTGAATTACAGGTAGAGTAGCTGATGACAGCCAACTGGTGAAAAACTAAACCTGTTAAGGTGTTCTTGTATTTTTTCTTTATTTATTAATTTATCTTTTTTTTCAGTTTTCATTCACAGCTCGAAGTACCTGATATCTATACTAATAAAAGGCAAAGCCCTCACTGACTGACCGACTCACTCACTGACTCACTCACTCACTCATCACTAATTCTCCAACTTCCCGTGTAGGTAGAAGGCTGAAATTTGGCAGGCTTATTCCTTACAGCTCACTTACAAAAGTTAAGCAGGTTTCATTTCGAAATTCTACACGTAACGGTCATAACGGTCGACAACATCCGCCATGTTGAACTTTCTTATTTATGGCACCATCTTCACGAAATTTGGTAGGCGGCTTCCCTGCGCTAACCGAAACCGACGTATGTACTTATTTCGATGGTATGACGCCACTGTCGGCCGCCATATTGAACTTTCCAACGTTACTAATTTTCCAACTTCCCGTGTAGGTAGAAGGCTGACCCCATCTTCACGAAATTTGGTAGGTGGCATCCCTGCGCTAACCGAAACCGATGTACGTACTTATTTTGGTGGTATGACGCCACTGTCAGCCGCCATAGTGAACTTTCCAACGTCACTAATTCTCCAACTTCCCGTGTAGGTAGAAGGCTGAAATTGGGCAGGGTCATTCCTTACAGCTTACTTACAAAAGTTAAGCAGGTTTCATTTCGAAATTCTACACGTAACGGTCATAACGGTCGATAACGGTCAACAATGTCTGCCATGTTGAACTTTCTTATTTATGGCCCCATCTTCACTAAATTTGGTAGGCGGATTCCCTGCGCTAACCGAAACCAATGTACATACTTATTTCGGTGGTATAACGCCACTGTCAGCCGCCATATTCAACTTTCCAATGTCACTAATTCTCCAACTTCCCGTCTAGGTAGAAGGCTGAAATTTGGCAGACTCATTCCTTACAGCTTACTTACAAAAGTTAAGCAGGTTTCATTTCGAAATTCTACACGTAACGGTCATAACGGTCGATAACGGTCAACAACGTCCGCCATGTTGAACTTTCTTATTTATGGCCCCATCTTCACGAAATTTGGTAGGCGGATTCCCTGCGCTAACCGAAACCGACGTATGTACTTAATTCGATGGTATGACGCCACTGTCGGCCGCCATATTGAACTTTCCAACGTCACTAATTTTCACAATGTCCGCCATGTTGAACTTTCTTATTCATGGCCCCATCTTCACGAAATTTGGTAGGCGGCTCCCCTGCGCTAACCGAAACCAATGTACATACTTATTTCGGTGGTATGACGCCACTGTCAGCCGCCATATTGAACTTTACAACGTCACTAATTCTCCAACTTCCCGTGTAGGTAGAAGGCTAAAATTTGGCAGGCTCATTCCTTACAGCTTACTTACAAAAGTTAAGCAGGTTTCATTTAGAAATTCTACACGTAACGGTCATAACGGTCGACAACGTCCGCCATGTTGAACTTTCTTATTTATGGCCCCATCTTCACGAAACTTGGTAGGCGGATTCCCTGCGCTAACCGAAACCGATTTACTTACTTATTTCGATGGTATGATGCCACTGTCGGCCGCCATATTGAACTTTCCAACATCACTAATTTTCCAACTTCCTGTGTAGGTAGAAGGCTGACCCCATCTTCAAGAAATTTGGTAGGTGGCTTCCCTACGTTAACTAAAACCGATGTACGTACTTATTTTGGTGGTATGACGCCACTGTCGGCCGCCATATTGAATTTTCCAAACATCACTAATTCTCCAACTTCCCGTGTAGGTAGAAGGCTGAAATTTGGCAGGCTCATTCCTTACAGATTACTTACAAAAGTTAAGCGGGTTTCATTTCGAAATTCTACGCATAACGGTCAACAGCGTCCGCCATGTTGAACTTTCTTATTCATGGCCCCATCTTCACAAAATTTGGTAGGCGGCTTCCCTGCGCTAACCGAAACCAATGTACGTACTTATTTCGGTGGTGTGACGCCACTGTCAGCTGCCATATTGAACTTTCCAACGTCACTAATTCTCCAACTTCCCGTGTAGGTAGAAGGCTGAAATTTGGTACTTATTTCGGTGATATGATGCCACTGTCGGCCGTCATATTGAACTTTTCAACGGTCTTTGTTACTTATGGGCCCATCTTCAAGAAATGTGGTACGCGGGTTCCCAACGCTAACTGAATCCTACTTATGTACATATATACGTCCATAGCCTGCTGCTCGGTCACCGTGTGAGGCGGTGTTGGGTTCCCCATCCCAACGCCTCCCACGTTGTTGGCTGCCTGCCTATATAAGGCCGTCTGTCGCTCTAGTCTCTACATTCCCTTCCTTGCTTCGCCACGGTATTCACGTCTCCCTGCTGATAACTACAGCATTTTTATTTAATCCACGGCTTCTCCGCTGTTTTATTGTTCATTTATTACGATTATAGTTATTGTGTAGGTATTTTAGACTTACTTTATGTTGTTCAGGTACCCATTTCCTTTATCATTCCAACCGTACCCCCATTAACATGTCTATCGAGGTGATCACCATCGATCAAAGAACTGTCACTTACCAAGTGGTTTCCATGCCCGGAGATGGCACCTGCCTTTTCCATTCTCTTTGTTACCTATTGCACGGCCATATCAGGCTCACTCTTGATATCCGGAGGAACATTGTGTCTTATTTATTGAATGACTGGGACAGGTTCAAGGTGTGGACTGATGACGGTACAGGAGATAATTATACTACACAGGAGCACCAAAAGAGTGAAATGCTTAAGCCCTTCACCTATGGTTCTGCATGTGAGTTGATGGCTGCCGCTGAATTGTTCGGTTGTCGCTTTCAAGTGTAACGAAATGGCCAAATATTTTACACCTTTCGACAACAGCCAATGCCTCTTAAACATCTTAGATTCACAGGTGACGATTTCAGTAGTGGACACTTTGATGTTTATGAATGTTTAAAGTCTCAAAAGCTGGATGTGATTTTATCGATGAAACCGGTTGTGTGCTTACAATGCTTGACAGATGCCGAATGTCACTTCAACACAACAAATCCTGCAAATACTATCGTAATTGAAACAAACCATGAAACTCAATCCGATTATGACAGCAGCAATCCAAACTGTGAGATTTGAGACAAGATTACTGTTCACATGGCCAACTGTAAGTTACATGCTCAAGAGTAAGCTCAGCGCACAGCTTGGTCATGTTACAACCGGAGGGCCGAACTGACAACATGGTATACAAAGAGATCCTTAACAAATAATTATTGGCATATTTTCCCTCAGTTTAAAAAGGTTAAATTTTCTTCTTACTAAAAATTTTAAGGCAGTACTTCGCCGCTGCGAAGCGCGGGTATTTTGCTAGTTTAATTATAAAAATATACTTTAATATAGAGCATAAGACTTCTGTTTATCTGGTTATGCAGGAGATTAGTGTAAAAAGGTTTTTAAAGGGATAAAGAAAAAAATATCAGAATTGCTATCTGAATCGACTGATCAAGTAAGTTGAAATTGGTGATCACTATTGGCCTTAAAAAACCTGATTGGAGCATCCCTTAATAGGAGATAATGATTTTGGGAGAGCTCACAGCAAAGGTTGAGTTGAAGACTGCTTTTTTTCCCAGCAGTCATTCAGCAGAGCAGTCAACACGTTTGTGGAAGGAGCAGAGAGTGAATACCAAATACAAAATGTGTGATATCATGGTATTTCTAATTTTAACAGACCATAGTATCCTTTTTTCAAGCAGAACTGAAAGATGACTTTCTGTAAATGCTTCATAGAGTGGTCAGGCAAAGATTTTGGCTAGGACTAAATAGGAACTCCATGCAGGGATTTGTGCTTGCTTGAATCTGGCATCATTTCAAGTGATCATTAATTATGAGCGAACACTGCCAAGTTCACTTTGCTGTGGGTTAGGTGAAATCACAAAAATGTTTATGAACTTTACTGAACTCTACGAAATGCATTGACATCAATTTGGAAGGAGTCACTGAACTAATTTTGAATGGCTTGTAATGGTGCAGTGCTGTTATAATTTTCCATGAGAGCTAGGAAAGCATGTAAAAATTATATTGGACTGATTATTTATGGCCAAAAATGTGATATGAGCAGTGAGACAGCAGTGTTAACCACTTTGCCACCCTGCCTCAAACTACAAAATACACAGACAGAAAGATAACCTCAAACAAAATACAACAAACAGCAGCAAACTAGAAATAAGTTAAAAAAATATACAGTATATCTTGGGACTCTTGTAATTTTAATCTTGGGACACACATTAGCTGTGTGACAAAGTTGCACTGTGTGATTGGCTTGCTCCATTGTTAGAATACATCTTTAATTAATATTATTGCTTTCTTTGGGGGAGGCCTCCTTTAAGACTTTTTTGGATCATACTCCAGCACATGGCTCATTAGCCTTGTGGCATGGATTAGTGTTAAGTATCCATTAGCAGTACCCATAATATTCTCATTATGGTCAGCTAATGTACTCCTCAAATTAGCATATTGCAAGTATGCATGCATGAAAGTTCTGTGCATGGCTGCTACAGTTCTGTGATGTCACCCTGAACTTGCAAAGCATCATGGGGCACTGGTAAAAAAGAAAAATGTCTTTGAAGCCAACAGCATGGTGAATTTCCTTGAAAATATTCTGCAAACAGTGTCAAAGGTTTTTAATGGCATATTAGCTGCAAGAAATGCTTTGGTGAATATTAGTGATAAACACTAGTGATGTTGAAAAATCAGTGATTTTTGATAAAAAGTGAAACTAACAAGCATATGCTAACCATGTCTTGTTCCCAGTTCAAATCAGTTTAGACAAGCTACCTGTCATCTGTAAAAATGGGAAAGTGATCTTGTGGCAATACTATTGATAGGACTTCACTTCCCAGCTGTCTGAAAGAGTGCACAAAGGCCAACAGGAGATAGATAGAGGTAATGTTCAGACTTCAATGAGAAATGAATAGTCAAAGTGAAACTGCAGTAGTGTTTGACAAATTGCATTTAGTGTGTTTTGATAGGGGGTGCTGTGTTTTTCCAAGCAATATCAAATGAAGGATTGGATCCAACCCTGAACAGAGTGTTAATTCATCCTCTAGCGTACACACACACACACACAGTCTGACTGAATGAACAGGGCCTGTGATGTTACTGAGTGAAGCAGTTTCTTCAAGCTAACGCTAGCATTTTAACATCATTCTTCAGGATTGAAATTGGTCTGTATGATGCACATTAGAGCTGTCAGACTGAAAACTACTATTTCAATATAATTCAAATGTATATAAAAGTAGTCTTATTTGAAGGCAAAAGATGACATTCGATTGTAAAAGAATAACTGTTTGTTTTACCTGCACTAATTTTTGTTTCGAGTTACAATAGATGTGCTATGCTTTTTTACTTCACCTCCATGATCTGTCATTTCATACTTTTGAATAGTCAGCATGTTACTTTGATATACAAATGTACTCAGAACGCTAAGAGCAATTTTCAAAATGCTTCTCTATTGCCCTAAAAGTATCATTCTATGTCTTACCCTTTCCATATTCACTCATAAACCTGAGATCCCTGTCTTTTAAAGCTGTGACCTTCTCATTAAAACAAATAGAAAATAACTGTCATAATTATGATTTTCCTTTTATTTGATCACTTTAAAATTCTCACTTTAATGAGCCTCATCATTGTCAGCAAGCACAGTGTATGCTACAGTTAGTCTTCATCTTAATGCCTTAAACAATTAGCAGTTATTAGAAATATTCAGGCTGCTTTTAATAAAATGTTGCTGCATAATGAAGAAAAAAGTAGACAGACTGTGTGGATGTCTTTGATCCCACCTTTGCAAATGATTCCACAGGTGCTGTTGTGGAAAAAACTTTCCTCTGTCTAAAAAGAAGGCAGTCGTGGAGCCCAGATGAGAATGCAGAATGTTTCCTTATTTACACAGAGAAATATCTCAGTTCATGGAGTGAGCAATCAATTACACAATTCATTTGCTTTTATACTTTTCTATTACCATTACCTCATTTAATATATAATGTCATCTGACTGTTAATATGCATAATATGCAGAACTTTATTATTCCATCCAATCTCTTCCATCTATTTGAATACTGCCTTGTTGACAGGGGTGTATAGCGGATTGTCCTATTAATCTTGGCGCCACTTCATGGGTTTTGGTTTTCCCATTAGTTTATCCTTGCTTTCTAGAGGGGTTTTCTTTACTCATTTACCTCATTCAAACCTTGAAAATTCAAGTTGCTGGTTTTCCTAAGGTGAGCATGACCTCACATGTTCAAGCTATGTTTAGTTAACTTTTGAGTTTCCTTCAGTCCTTTTCATTATGTTTTGATAGTTCATTGTTACAACTTCATTTAAGTATATACTGTAATAATTAGAAAATCATTATATATAATAACAAAAAAATCCATAGTACATTCTGTCTTTTTTTTCCTGAATGTCATGATATAAACTGTACCCTACAGATTGCCAAACTAATAAAACAAGTCTGCCTTTAACCTGCCTACATCATGCCTGCTCTTTTACTTCTCTTGCTATTATCATCAATAACTTACTAGATACACCCTATTCCTCCTGATCTCAAATCAGTCTGCCTGTTGGCACAAAATCACTTCTACTGATTTCTTACCCCTGACCCTCAAATCTTCCTAGAAAAGGAAGATCTGCACCCTCCCAAAAAGTTCTTCCCCAGGGCTCCATTGCAACCCTGCTTTCCATTCCTCACAGTTGCCCATGCAGCAGCAAGACATGTCACAATATGTTTGTAGTACAGGACACCAGCTGAGTACTACAAATGAGACTCGAGCAACATTGTCATAAGTGCTTCATGCTTTCCAGATGCACTGTGAATAAAACAAGTAAAAATATTAATAATATTGTAGTGAAGTGCAGTGCCAGTCTGTGTGGCATATAAGGATGTAAGCTCTGTCCTGGCAACTTGCAAACCTATTCCTCAGTACTAGATTGAAGTCAATAAGGTAGAACTGATGCTTCTGTTTTATAGAGTGCACCTGCTTGGGATTTTGATGGTCTTTATATTTAAATAACTATTGTCTGAGTACTACTAGGATTTGTTTTTGCTGTTGGTGTTTGTTAAGAAATTCTAGAAACAGCACATGTAATACCCAGAATTGTTAACCTAGGTTTGAATGTATTTGAAAGTTTACTTATTTTTAATTTGATAGGTTTAATTTGACAGACCTAATACACATAGTAATACAACTTATTTGTTTGGAAAAACATTTTTTAATTCTTGATGGAATGTTTAGGCTAATTGTTTTTTTTTTGTAGCTTCTGTAACTATTGCTAATAATAATGGAACTGTCTTAGTTCCAAGTTTTTTTATAAAATTCCACTGGGTGGCATTCTGCGCCTGTAGCTTTTACACTTTGGTGTGAGTTTATGGCATCCTGTAATTCTAAATGTTTTAGAAGGTTATCAAGTTCTTCTGCATCAAGAATGTCAAGCTGTGGTATTTCTATTTTATCAAAAAAGTTCTCTGTTTATGTTTTACCTTCTTTACACTGAGAGGAATATGAAGACATAGAGTACTGCTTAAATGTGTCAGTTATCTCTTTATGCTCTCTGATTTTATTTCCAGTTGCACTGGTAATATCTGTTATTGCATTTCGAACATTCTGTTTTTGGATTTGTTGAGCTAAAATCTTATTAGCCTTCTCTCTGTGTTCAAAATAATGATGTGATTTAAACATAAGTTGTTTCTCTTATCAGGAGATATAAGTCTGATTGTAGAGCCAGTAACTTCTTATAGCGGACTTAATTAGGAGATCTGGCATATTTAAGATCTATTCTAGAAATCTCTGTAATCAGTTCTGACACCTTCCTAGTCTATAGTTTATTTTTATGAGAGAGATACAAAATAATTTGTCCTCTTAAAACTACCTTCTTCTTACTTGACCACCTTGTGCTCCAACTGAAGAAAAAAAAAATAATAACAATACTCTAATCTTACATAAAATACTGAAAAAAAATGTGTCATCTTTAACTTTATGCAGTTTGGCGATCTGTTCATCTTCTGCTCACTTAACTATTCACAGTAACAGACATTTTAAAAAAGTGTGCCCAGACTTTTCCATGCCACTGTAACTTAAGTACAAGTCAAGGTCATGGACTTGTTTAACATAGAGGAGCCACCATCTTAACAGGCTAAAGTTTCATTCTTCTATAACAGCTGGTAAAACTTGCACCTTTGTATCTTTTTTGGTACAACAGATAAGGTATAAGGTATATGGCTGAAATAAAATATATTACAGTATTTTTTTTTTGCAAAACATTCTGGCTGATATGTTACATAGTTGATGGGGTGGGGAACCAGGTTCAAGATAGCTTAGCCAGTTATTGTTTAGATATAACAGTTGAGCTGAGTTCTTGATCTGGGAGGAAGACACCTGCATCAAATCTGTGGCAGGTCTTGACATGCTGAATCTCTTGCCATTCCTAATACATCTGGATAGCAAAGTCCTGGACCTCCATCTGGTAAGAATGAGGAATGGGTGGATTCTATAGCATTTATACACGTTTAATCAGGAAACAACATTAATTTTAACAATAACTAAATGTGATTTAAAAGATAAGGATCGGATTAAAACTGAAAGTAGCATTTTCATTTACAGTTACCAATGGAGTGACAGTTTGTATTAACACTAAGTGTCAGAATGGGAGATGTAGCCAGGGATGATTATAAGCTGACATAGTTTCATTGGATTCAAAGAGATCTAGAACATGAAGAAGATGACTGGAAGCATTTCTCAGATACAGACAAGTGTCACTAGCATTATGAATTGATACAGGGGTAAGAAGGTCTGTCATGTGGTTAGCCCCAGACAGCAGCTTAACTGATTAATTAAAGGAGAGAGTGAATATTTGTCCCCTGCATGCTATGGTCTGTTATTGTTGTTGAGTGAACATAACCAGGCTTAATCACATGCTGGACTTTCTGTATAAAACACATCTATTTTGACACTTATCATCAGAGTATATTGCCAGCTCAAAGATTAACAAGCACTTAATGCCACAGTCAAATTAAATAATCCTGAACACAGCAGGATATAAAAAATAAATGGTTGATCTTTGTCAATCAGGAGAGAGCTGCAAGGATATTTCTATGGCTCTGTGACTTCACCAAAACAAAGTGAGAGCTGTAATCTCCAGATGGAAAACAGTTGTGAATGTTCCCAGCCTGCCAAAATTACTTCAAGGGTACTGCATAAAATCATCCAGAAAGTCACAATAGACCCTAAAAAAACATCCAAAGACTCTTCTTGACACAGTAAAATTCAGTGTTAATGATTCCTCAATCAGACAATTTCCAAAAATGGGATTCACTGGAGAACAGCAAAGTGGAAACTGTTGGTAACCTAGAAAAACATAAATGCTCATCTCTTAATCAGCAGGAAGCATCTGTATAATCGCCAGGCCTTCTGGGAGAATAGTCTATGGACAGATGCAGCAAAAATTTAACTTTTATGGACAAAAGGAGCTCCATTATATAATCAGCTATATAAAGTTAAGAAGTCTTGTTGCTTATATTTGTCCTGCTACAGTCTAAATAGACCTCATGGGCTATTTGGAGTTACTGTTGAAATTATGAATTCATAGTTATACCAAAGTAATATGTAAGAGAATGTCACACTGTGATTTGAAATTTATCTGAAAATTGATTTTCCATTAAGGCAATGATTCCAGACATACCAGCCAGTCTTTCAATAACAAATTATCAAGTCAAGTCAAGTCAAGTTGGGGAGCATGCACTAGTACAGTGTGTTGCCACACCCACTACACAACGAAACAACTTGGGATCCCAGTTTGCAACCCTCCAGGTAGACACATGGTCCAGCCCACCCTCCGGAAATTACCCTGTATCTGCCGCAGCCAGGTGATACTTGGGTGACCCCTTTGCCTGGTCCAGCCACTCGGGTCCCCAACAGTGAGGATCTTACAAGCCGGATCACCCTCGGGGAAACAAGCCACATGGCTTTAGTGTCGTAACTAATGCTTCCTCACAATGCAGGTAATGTGCCTCATTCGGGACTCCATGAGAAACCATTCATTCGACACAAAGTCAAACCAACGGTACCCAAGGATTTTCCAGAGAGACACATTACCAATGGAGTCCAGTCTTCGTCTCAGGTCACTGAATAGCGGCCATGTCTCGTAACCACATAGCAAGACAGGAAGCACCAGGACTCTAAAGACTTGGACATTCATTCTTTTGCATAGATATTGGGAGTGCCACATACCCTTTTCTTTCCAGCGACCTCATGATCCCCCATGCTCTCCCAATCCATCTACTGACTTCATAGGAAGTGTCACCAGAGACATGAATGTCACTGCCGAGGTAAGTAAACCTCTCAACAAGGTCAATACTCTCTCTGCAAACAGACACACTGCTGATGGCTGTGCCCAAGAGGTCATTAAAGGCCTGGATCTTGGTTTTTATCCAGGGCACTTGTAAGCCCAGACACTCAGACTCCTCGCTCAGTCTCTCGTGCGCCCCGATCAGAGCCTCCATTGACTTCGCGAAGATCACAGCATTGTCAAGATCTGTGAACCTTTCTTCACCAACAGATGCCCTACAGCCGCTGGACCCCACAACCTTGCTCAACACCCAGTCCATACAAGTATTGAACAGAGTAGGAGCAAGAACCCACCCCTGATGAACCCCAGAATCATCTGGGAAAAACGCAGAGGTCCTGCCTTCACTCTGCATAGCACTCACAGTACCAATGTACAGGCTGGCCATGATATCCAGCAACCTCGAGGGGATCCCGCAAATCCTCAGGATGTCCCACAGGGCAGCTCGATCAACTGAGTCGAACACTTTGTGAAAATCGACAAAGGCTGCAAAGAAACTCTGCCGATATTCACGTTTGTGCTCCATGAGAACCCTCAGTGCCAGGATGCGGTCGATGGTAGACTTCTTAGGCGTAAAACCAGACTGTTCTGGTCGCTGGTAGGTGAGCAAGTGATGACGGATCCTATTGAGGATGACCCTAGCAAGGACCTTACCTGGCACCGAGAGCAGTGTTATCCCCCTGTAGTTGCTGCAATCCAGGTGATCACCCTTCCCTTTCCAGATAGGAACGACAAGTCCTGTTTTCCAGTCAGTTGGGATGATGCCAGTCTCCCAAATGGAAGCAAAGTTTTCTTGCAATGCCAGGAGAACAGCCTTACCACCAGCCTGGAGAAGTTCACCCCAGATACCACAGATTCCTGCAGCCTTTCCCCCCCTCAGCTGGTTCACCACCTGTGTAATCTTAGTGAGATTAGGTGGTTCACAGCTAATGGAGGATCAGCCTCAAGAACTGTGGACCCAGACATATCCAACGTCCTAGCTGGAGGATCAGCTTTGAACAACTGCTCAAAATGGCCAGCCCAGTGGGTCACAACTGCAGTGTCTTCCATAAGGACCGTTCCATCAGCTGCCCTGACTGCAACTCTCAGAGGAACAGATTCAGATGTGCGTAATGCTTCGATTCCTCTGTAAGCAGGACGTGAGTGGCTAGATCACAGATGGTGTGTCACTTCTTCACAGATTCATCTAACAAATGCCTCTTTATCTGCCCTCAGAGCCCTCGCAGCCGTCCTTCTCAGTTCCCAGTACAGACTAGAGCTACCATTGAGCCATGCGCTGCGACTCCTCTCAATGATATCCAGGGTGCCCTGCGAGATAAAACACTTCCTTCTGGGAACACCGGTAACACCAACACAACCCTCAGCAACCTTCAGGGTCTTGTCACGGAGTCCAGGCTCATTTTCCTAGTAGGTGGTAACCTACTGGATATAAGCTGGATCCTAAGAGTAGCAACAACAAGTCTGTGGTCAGAATTCACAAACTGGGCACTTCTGTAGATCCTGCAGTTTTGCAAGAGCCTCCAGTGTCTGCCCACGAGGATGGGATCGATCTCCTTCACCGCTCCACCAGTATTGGAGTACCAAGTCCAATGATGCGGTTCAGAGTGCTGGAACCAGGATTCGCAGCCCCTGACCTTTTGCAAAGTCAAGGAACATGGAGCCACTTTCACCATGGTCACCAGACTCATGGGGACTGAGACAATCCTGACAGCCCTGTCAGTGTCAGTAGCTGCATTAAAGTCACCCAAGACCAGAGGAGTGTCACCTCGTGGGCACCCATCAACCACTGAGTGAAGTTGCGAATAAAATGTCTCCCTCGCTGAGACATCACTCACCGTGGTTGGAGCATACACTAAGACAACAGACAAGGCACCCAGAGAGTGCCGTAATCTGAGTCTCATAATACACTCGTTGAAAGGAGTGACACCAGACATCATCGGAAGAAGCCAATCCGCTACAGCAACGGCTACTCCCCGAATATGACAGCCATCAGACCGACCAGACCAATAAAAGTTGTATCCACCTACAGAGATCTGGCCAGTCCCTGGTCTGCGCTCCTCAGAGAGCGCTGCCACTGAAATGCGGAGTTTACGCAGCTCCTCCGACAGAAGAGGAAGTTGATCATCTTGCCGGAGAGACAAGACTTTCCATGTGCCCACCTGCATGGGCCACCTCAAATTGGGACCAGAGTGCTGCCATGCAGTGGACGACGCCTCAGCACCACACCGGTTCCGATCCCCAATAGACCTGACCCTACTGGCTCTCCAACAGTTTCGACTCTTCTGGGGATGGGGCTCCCAAGGGCTTTCCCCCATCCCCTTCATGATGCAAGCAGTCTTCCTATGGGCGACTGCAGGAGAGCTATTCCCGCGGAGAGCAAAAAGGAGTCCTTTCTGTAGTCTCGGAGCTTTGTGAAGTTTTTTTATGGTGGCTGGAGTGCCAATCCTGCCACCAACCCCCATGATTTCCCTGCAAGTTGGATGACCACTTGCAGGACCGAATGCAGTTTAACGTCATACCCAGGACAGATATCAAATTATGAAGTAAAAGATTTATGTTTTGAAACGGCCAACTACAAGTTCAAATCTTGACCTAGTAGAGGTCTCCTGTAACTGCGACAAGATGTGTTCCCCTAAAATGGCGGCGACTGTTGTGGCTGGCCGTCTGCTCGTCTCACTAATCTATGTTTTAACTTTGTTTTTATGTTTTACTTTATCCCAACGGCCACTGTCCTATGATCATGATTCTTTACTTCGCATATTTTCTGGCTTGCTCTCCTCTCAATTTTCATCTCCTGATGGGATATTATGTGAACATTCACCTTTGTTTTATTCATCTCCTGACTTTTTCACCTGTATCAGTGAGTTGAATGCCTCTCGGAGACGCAAACGCACCTGCTGCCGTCGTGGAAAAAGAACCGGAATTGCTGTTAAACAATGCCGACTCAAGTCCCAGAGCTTGGATTCCCGATGCCTGCGAGTTCTCTATAACCCATCTTCTCCTGCACAGGACTCCATCCCTGGTTAATGGGCGCTGGACACTGGATTTAAGTTCTCCATTTCAAGGCGGCATCACTCCTCCTCGGTGAGCTCTTGGGCAGTAAACGCTGCTAATCTCCGCAAGCTCACCTGTGCTCATCCCACAACGAGCTCTTCTACCTCTATCAAGGATGCTCTCTTGAACATGAGATCAATGTCTAATAAAATTTTTATTCTGCAAGACTTTATTACCTCAAATAATCTGGATTTCTTTTTCATCACTGGGACCTGGATTTTACGTAAATGGTGACTCTTCATGTTTTACTGACTTGGTACCATCAGGTTATTCATTTTTAAACTCTCCGCAGCTGACTCGTCGTGGTGGGGGCATTGCCACTGTTTTTAAAAGTATGTTCTTGTGTCAGAGTCTTACAAAGGGTCTGTTTAGCAGTTTTGAACTGCAGCTTTTCGAAGTGTCCAGCTCCCCTTCTTTATTGTTTGCCGTGGTTTATAGACCTCCTGTATTTAATGATACCTTCATTTCTGAATTCTCTGATCTCCTGGCTGATATTACCCTCTTCCATGACAATGTATTTATTGTTGGTGATTTTAACATTCACGTTTGTTGTCAATTGAAACCTTTGGTTAATGACTTTTTATCACTATTGGACTCATTTGATTTTATCCAGCATATTAATATGCCAACTCACTCTCTTGGTTACACCCTTGATCTCGTTCTTACTCGTGATATTTCAGTTAATAATATTCATTTATGCGATGTTTCTTTCACTGATCACTTTTCTATAATGATGGATATGAATATTACTGTTGATTTCCCGACTACTAGCTGTCGCCTACGCTGCTCGCGCTTTTTAAATTCTTCTATTATATCCAATTTTAAAATCATATTCTCTAGTCTTGATGTGCATGTCCAAAATAATGGTATTGATGATTCTGTCTTAAAATTTTAATTCTTCTTGTAAAACGGTTTTAGACTCAATTGCTCCACTCAAGATATGCAGTAATAAGGTAAGACCTGTTCCCTGGCTAAATGAAACTACGTGATCGCTGTGCCGCGCCTGTCGAGCTGCTGAACGGCGTTGGAAAAAAGATGGACTGATTGTTTCTAAACAGAGTTTTAGGACTTCCCTATTCAACTTCCAGGCTGCAGTTAAGAAAACTAAACAAGATTTCTTTGCTGATTTAGTATCCCATCATTCTGAGAACCCTAGGGTCTTATTTAATTCAATTAATTCGGCCATTCATCCTCATTCAGTGATGGGATTAGATAGCACTGTTCATTCATGTGAGCAGTTTCTATCATTCTTTTTCAGCAAAATTGATAATATCTGCTGTGGTATTGTTCAAACTGGCTATGAACTTCCTGCTGTTAAACAGGGCATTGTCTTAGAATCCTTTGATCTAGTCTCACTTTCACAGTTAAAAAGAACTATTGACACCCTTAAACCTGCTCCCAGCCCTCTCAATATTGTACCACCACGCCTCTTAGTGGGAGCCTTTGATGTTTTGGGCCCGTCTTTACTAGCCATTATCAATGATTCTATAAGTGCGGGGGTTGTGCCCTCATTTTTTAAACATTCTGTGGTGTGTCCCTGTCTAAAAAAGGCAGAATTAGATCCTGGAGTTTTAGCCAATTTTTGCCCGATTTCCCAACTGCCATTTCTGACTAAAATTCTAGAAAGAATTATTTATAATCAATTGGTTGATCACCTTAACTCCAATAATTTATTTGAGATCTACCAGTCTGGCTTTAGGCGTTTTCATTGTGTAGAAATGGCCCTCCTGAAAGTATTCAATGAAATCTTTATTATTAATGACTCAGGTGAAGCGGCAGTCCTTCTCCTCCTTGACCTGTCCGCTGCCTTTGACATTATTGACCATGAGATATTGCTGATGCGGTTTGAACATCTTATTGGGCTTAAAGGGGCTGCTCTTAACTGGTTTAGGTCATATTTAACTGGTAGATACTTTTCAGTGACTTTAAATTCCTCTTTTTCGTCTACTGCTCCTGTTAAATATGGTGTTCCTCAGGGATCCATTTTGGGTCCTATTTTATCTATACTAATAAACGGCAAAGCCCTCACTGACTCACTCACTCACTCACTGACTGACTGACTGACTGACTGACTGACTGACTCATCACTAATTCTCCAACTTCCCGTGTAGGTAGAAGGCTGAAATTTGGCAGGCTCATTCCTTACAGCTTCCTTACAAAAGTTGGGCAGGTTTCATTTCAAAATTCTACGCGTAATGGTCATAACTGGAAGTTGTTTTTCTCCATTTACTGTAATGGAGTTCAGCTGGAGGGGCGGAGTTTCGTGTGACATCATCACGCCTCTCACGTAATCACGCATTACGTAGAAAGCCAGGAAGAGCTACAAAACGCGCTTTAGAAAACATGCATTATATAATTAAGAAGGCAGCAAAACAATTAGAAGCGAGCGACTGACATATAAAACCATATTCAGCGGCTCACGTGAACTGACGTAGTGCGCAGACAAAAAGTAACAGTTCCAAAGAGTGCTGAACAAAAACCGAATTACACTGCTACGCTGAAATAGATAAACCACACGCAGTGGCGCGATAGTAAAGCATTCGCCTGTAGCGCCCACGTCCGAGGTTCGATTCCCGAGAGGGGATGCACTAAGTATGTACGCGCGCTTCTCGATTTATTTTAACCTCGCATCACCTTAGTTTGAGACGTATGAAAACGCATGCGGTTAACGCAGAAAGACAGATCACCTATTCACCTATTGAAGCTTCATGAATAATGGATACTTTATTCGCGATCAATGATTGTTTTGGTAAAGCCATACTCAGTGTATTCATTAGATGAACGGTAAAAAAGTAAGAGCGAGGGGACGGTAACTTACTGAAGCACACAAGCAAAACCACAATAGCACGCGGGCTCGATGTACTG
>JANRMT010062809.1:22528360-22543205 GCA_026402145.1 Polypterus bichir lapradei
TATATATATATGCCAGCAACACTCATGACAATGACAAAACAATTATATTGTCAATCATGTTACGTTATTATTAAAATGTTTCCTTTTCTTTTTAGTTCTCTGCTGCCAAACGCGGGTATTTTGCTATGTGTATATATATATATATATATATATAGAGAGAGAGAGAGAGAGATGACAACAACACTCATATCAATGACAAAACAATTACATTAACAATCATGTTACGTTATTTTTAAAATATTTCCTTTTCTTTTTCATAACTTCTTTAACACACTACTTCTCCGCTGCGAAGCGCGGGTATTCTGCTAGTTCTCTATATACCTTTATCCTATTGGAGCTATTTTTAGGAAACTTAACATTTCTTTTCACTGCTATGCAGATGATACACAGGTTTATATTCCTGTCTGCAACTCTGCAATAAATCAACTACACAACTGTCTTTCTGAACTAATAATTTTCTTGATTTGAATCAAAATAAAATGGAGGTGCTTATAGTGGGTCCATCAGCTAAAGCCCAAATTGGTCTTGAACTTCTCGGCTCTTTCTCTGTCTTTTGCAAACCTCAAGTCCGCAATCTAGGTGTTATCTTTGACAGTAACCTCTCTTTTGAGAAACAAGTAAATTCTGTAGTCAAGAGTTGCTTTTTCCAGCATCGTCTATTAGGTAAGATCAAGCCTTTTTTATCTTCTAGGGATCTTGAGAAAGCTACTCATGCTTTTATTTTTTCTTGCCTTGATTACAGCAACTCGCTGTATACTGGGATTAGCAAATCCCTGATATACAGGTTATAGCTGGTCCAGAATGCTGCTGATCGCTTTCTGGTTGGGGCAAGAAAGTACAACTCTGTTTCTCCTATTTTAGCTTCTTTACACTGGCTGCCTGTCAGTTTTTGAATTGATTTTAAGATCTTGTTGCTAGTTTTTAAATCTTTACACGGCTTGCTCCTGCCTATTTATCTGAATTGTGTGTTTTACACCAGCCATCCAGAGTGCTTAGATCTTCTGGTCAGTTGTCTCTTGTTGTCCCTCGTACCAAGTGTAAAACCAAGGGGCACAGGGCTTTTGCAGCTGCTGCTCCTCGCCTGTGGAACTCTACCTCATCATATAAAGGAGTCGTCTACAATTGAACTGTTTAAAACAAGATTAAAGACTCATTTCTATTCACTTGCATTCCGTGACCTTCAGTAATACTGATGGTTTCCTCATTGTGATTATATAACATTACTTCTATTTATTATTTATTTTATTTATGTTCATATATTTTATTTCTATTTATGTTATTTATATTATTTGTTTTGTTTCTTTTATTCTATTATTGTAAAGCACTTTGGGCACAGCATTCCTATGTTGTTTTAAATGTGCTATATAAATACATTTGACATTGACATTGACATTGACATCCTTTGCAGCAGACTGCTCATGCAAGACAGCTAATAGGTTGGCGCAGTTTAATCAGTTTTTAAATGGTATAATTAAATCTCTTTAATGTTCAATAGCCAATGGGCTTTCTGCCTGGAAGACTGCATTTTGTAAGGCTTAAGGTCTGTGTCTTTGATATAGCTGTGTGCAACACTGTAGCACAGCAAGGAACAGTCCTGGCTCCTTTTCTCTTTACTCTGTACACTACAGACTATAAATATAACACCAGGTCATGTCATGTGCTGAAATTTACAGGTACATCTGCACTTATGGGGTGTGTTGATAATGGGGATGTGACAGAGTATAGCAGTTATGTGGAGAACTTTTTTTTCATCATCATAACCAAGGTACTAATTATTGACTTTTGGCATATGAAAGATGATCTATTCCCGGTCACTATTCAGAGAGTAGATGTGGAGGCAGTCCATTCCTATAAGTACTTGGAGGCCCATATCAATGCCAGTACTGGTCTCATAACACAGAGGAACTACATAAGAAATGGAAGAGAAGGCCCTTTTTTCTTAGGAGACTCTGTGTCTTTAATGAGGGTAGTGAGATTATTCTCCTATTCTACAATTTGGTGATTGCCAGTGCAATTTTCTGCACTGTAGTGTGCTGGGCTGGTAACATCATATCAGTAGAGGGCTGCCAAATCAACAAACTAATTTAAAGGGGCAGGCTAAGTTGTTGGATGCGTTGAAGACCCCCTGGAGGTAATAGCGAAGGACAAAATAAAAACAAAACCATTATGAACAATGCTGCACATCATCTCTCTGACACACTAAAACTTAGAATTTGTGTCAACAAATCAACAGCAATGACAAAATGACTGTATAATGATTTACAGTGACTAACTTTCTTTGTAATTGTATTTCCTTTTTTGGCATTTTGGTGTGTGTTTAGACCATTGTCTGTCTGTCTGTCTCAATAATAGTGTGTTGTTGTCATAGATGTGAAAGAGGTATTTCACTTCTTTTGAGTTTGGTATACGAACTAATTCTTCTTTATTTTTTTTCCATTACATGCATCATTTTCTCTAAATAATGCTTGTATGTAGAATTTGTGGATGTACAGAGATATAATTATTTTATATTTGAAAAGTAAAGGATATTTTTATTAAATGTAACATTTAAAGAATGTTGTTTTCCTAACATTAGTTTTACACATATTCATGCATCACTGTAATTTATAGTTGTTACGTTAATTTTGCTGTTATTATTTGTGTAGTTTTACTCAAATGCTCTAGACAAAGTTTGAGTTGGGAAATGTTTTGGATTGAAAGTCAAATGTTGAGAAGGAGAAAAAACCTGTGAATTGTGGCAAAGTTAAAAATATGTAAACCATTAAAAAAAAGATTAGCTTGGAGTATGTTACATACTCTTCTAATTTCGCCATCTGTTATGCCAAAGTTGTAGGCTGTAAATTTAATCTTCCTGTTTACCTCTTGCCAGTTGATGAAGTGCTGTCAGCTAATGCATGTAATGTGAGTCAAACTGTCACATACACTACTCTGCCATAGGGAATTTAATACTTTTTGTTTTTTTTCTCTATTAATAAAAAATAACTTGAAATTGATATTTACTAGCTAATGGCATTCTTTTTTCTGTGAATTATTTTGCTTTCAAATAAAGGATTTTTTTTGATTCATATAAAGTTTATGTAACTTTGAATGTCACTTTTTTGCTATACTTTATTTAATTTAGAAAAGATTAGGTGGCTCAAGCCTTTAGAATGTATGAATCAGCTTCTACCCCTGAAATACAATCATAATTTCCAGTAAATTTCCTTTTTTATTGTTCTTTCAAAAATGAAAAGTAGATAGAGAACTACAGTCTTTGCCTTTGACTAACTGTAGTGCTTTTTTAAAGGATGACTTCTTATTTAACGCAGCTATTAGTCACTTCCAAGTCCCTTGCGATATTCAAAATAATTCACAATTTGGATAAAACTGGCTACATTTTTAAGGCATTAAATTGATAGTAGGAAAGATGCACTTAAACATACATAATGACATTTTTTATGTAAATAGCTGTATTCTTTAGTAATAGCTTAACTATTTAAAGAAAGCATACTGATCTAATATTCAGAGCTTAAGGATATTTAATCTTTAAATTCAAAATAATTTACTTTATATTTTTAGTTAATAAGGTACAGGTAAAATGATATAATGCTTCATTACTGTTAATAGTCCAGCTTTGTTTTATTTTACATGTTCCTTTTCATTTTCTTATAATGATCTGGTTTTAGTTGATAACATTTTAATATATTATTGGCAAATTTTATAGACCTTTTCTAAATTTAGACATTTACACTATTTTAATGAGTGCCTGTATAAATGGATATACTGTAACTTGAATGCTTCTTTTGTATTTTGTGAATCTCAGTATTTTGTCATTTAAATTCAAGTCTGTTTTGTTCAGCCAGTTTTTAGCTATGATTTTCTTTTTTTTTGACTCTTTCCCTTTAAAAAAAGTATTGCCCAATCTTTGCCCCTCCCCAGTCTGCACTGTTTAGGAATGGAACAGATTACATCTGATATTAAACATATGGTAGTAGTTATGAGGGAGAAACAAAGAAAATCAGTTTTGCTTCAAATTCGCTCTTGCAATCAACCTCCTTTTTGTTTTCAAAGAAAAGAGAGTGTAATTTTATAACTTTAGCAGACCATACAGCATCTTAAATAACTCTTATAAATGCAGGCTTATCGTGACTTAAAGCTGATCCACTCACCCTTTCCCTACAAATTGTTTACTATTATAAACATTAAGGTTTTTTTTTCTTGCAAGCGCAGTATACAGTGAAAGAGAATTTCTCTTAATTGAAACGGTTACTTGAAAAAAATTACCCATCAGTCTTGTTTAAGAGCACTTACAACACATGCACACTGACAAACTCACATACATATATTACGTTTGATGGTGTGCCTTAATAAATTCCCCCAGGCTCATTGAAATGTCTTTAATGCTTAATATTTCTTGTTGTTGAAATTATATTGGTGCAAAAGTCAAAATGACCTATAGTATGTTATATACATAGAGGTCTCTGATGCCCATGTTTTAGATTCTTTAACTAGGAGAGCTCAATGTGCCCACTACAAGAACATTTTTATAATTTTTATCTAATTGTTAAAATGTCCAATGATTTTTTAATCCATTCATTTTCTTGTAGTGATCCTGCTGCCAGTGTCCTTTGGGAGTCAATGTTAAACCTGAAACACAAGGAGGGGGTAATGGAGGTCAGGAGACACCTAGTGGAGACTGCCAGTAAAGAGAATCTGCCCATTAAGATGACTCTAGGTATGAATTTTGAAATTATAAGACACAACAGCAAAGGTTTTGCAGAATTTCATCACTAGTTTGATTACAGTTACAAGATATATACAGAAGCTGTACTTCTCTTAGCAGAAAAAATATTTTACATCTTTTGTGCTTATGATGAGTTATTATACTAAAATGTCCTGAATAGTGACAGGCTATTTCAGCACATATATGTTTGTATAAATTAAAAACACCACACTTGTACTCATTCATTTGATATAATACATTTCACATTTAGACCTTATTTCAGTAAATTTCAATATATAAGCTATATTATCTGTATATTGTTATAACATTAAAGAGCAGTGTTATACTGTCTGACATTTATTTGTGCAAAAAGAAAAACAAGGTGACTCTATTCTTGTGAAAATAGAAACTGATTGTTAAATAACTTTTCTTTAAGAACAGTTAAGACTATTTGAAATACTCTTTGTTGATATTTGTATTAATTAGTTATGTTGCCAATTACTTTGTTCCTAAATATTTTATTTTGTTAAATAATCCATTACAAGTGCTGTACTCCTTTTACCACATGCTGAAAGTTGTATTGTAAGTGAGAAATGCTAGTTAATTTATCTGGAAGAGAAACATTGCCATCTTCTGGTCTGTTAAAAGCCTTTTCAATTGTAGAAAGAAATGTGTTTGTATATGTGGCTTAAAAAGGAAATCAAAACCACATGTTAACATTTTAAGAGTGCGTTTGCTTTTCACAAAGAGATGTCCCATATTTTAGAAATCTATGAGTTTCTAATTTAGCTATTCTATGGCATATCTCCAGTAGATGTCAAAAGATTTATTTAAAAATAAGAGAATCATACTTGAGGTGAGTCAGTGCCTTTCAAGAGGGTTGTCCCACTTAGGAGCCATCCTGTCTCACTCCCACAGTTGCTTTATCCCAAGTCCTTAAAAAATGTGTAATGTTAATAAAAGCAATTCCTTTTATCAGTAAACTGCAGTATAATTTAAGGAAAACAAAACTGTGACTCTGATGACTATATACTATGTCACAATAGCTTGGTATTTATTTGAATCTTATGCTCAAGGCCTTAAAGCTAGAACAGGCAAAAGAAGAAGTCTTAAAGAGGAAATAGCTTTTAAAGACTGTCAGTTGTGTGGCCTGTTGCATTTGTTTTTCATTGAAATGGTGACCTGACTAGCTGACTGTGTGTACAAGGGTCACTCGTACTAATATGTAGCAGGGCGATGGAGGCTGTTGTTTGCACTTAGCTGTCTGTAGGGCAGTGTGCATTGGGATTTCTGGTAATATGGAACATTTTTTGGACTTTGTGACATTTCATCTCTCTTTAACTATTTTTTAACACTGTAGCCGCCTGAGGACAAATTATTAAACAAATGAAAGAAAGCAGTTTCTTGTTCAGAATAATTGGGATTTTTTTTGTATTTAGAGTCTGCTTGGTTGTGTGGGCATGAACTGGCTTCACTGGCAGAGACCACAATGATTAAAACAACACCAGATGTAGCTTACGATTGTTCCACTCACTTAAATTTAATGCTCATATATCATAAAATACAAGGATTTTTTTCTTCCCTAGTTTGTATCTCATATGCAGAGTTAGAGTTATTGAGGAGGAGAATAACTTTTTAAACTAACCACTCCACTCATCCATTTTCAAACCCACTTTTCTGAGCAGGGTTGTGGTGAAGCTGGACTCTATCTGAGCAAGCACTGGGCACAAAGCAGGAACAACTCTTGGACTGGGTGCCAGTCCATTGCAGAGTGAACACATTTGCTCACAAACACACACTAGGGCCAATCTAGCAATGCAAATCCACCTAACCTACATATCTTTGGACTGTGGGAGGAAACTGGAGCACCTAAAGGAAACCCACATAGACATGTATAGAACATGCAAACTCTATGCGGGGAGCACACGGAGTGTCAATCCCAGTCTCCTTGGCAGAAGGCAGCAGCGCTATTACTGAGCTTTTTAAATATTTCTGCATATTTTTGCAATCATGATAAATACTGTAAATAGTTTTCCATGTGTATGTGTTGCTGTTAATTACTTGTTCATTATATTAATGTGTGTCTTTCTCTCATTAATGTTATGGCTTTCACAAAAGAAGGAGACTTTTTTTAAGACCTGATTGAAAATTCAATCAGGAGATTAAAAAAGGTTAGGCTTGATGAAGAGAAGGGATGCAGTCCCTTAAGGAAATAAAAAGGCAAATGAAGAAAAAGTAGCAGATGTCAGAAATAAACAAAATAAAACTTCCTGAATGCACAGAGATAGGATTTCTTCAGAACAATGATACATAATAGTCTCAAAAATATAATAAAAATGTAAAATATCAAGAATGATGCATTGTTTTAAGAAAGCCCAAATGCAAAGAACAAAACAATAATAAGAATGCATTACATTTATAGCAATTGTTTTTCTTGTTCCCATTTGGGGTGCCATTTTGTTTGTTATGTGGGAATTAGCATGTTCTTTTATTGTTCATGTATATAGCGTGACATATATAATATACATGCGGTCATATTTAAGGTAATTAATTAAAAATATACTTGCCATCCAATGGCTGGAGATTTTGCTTTGAGTTAATTGGAGACAAAAGTAAGTCTAGTTTCACCAAAATAGAAAATGGCTGGATGAGTAGACTTTCAGGTTCAAACAGATAAAAAAATATATAATATATAATATAAAAAAAAAATATCCAGAACTGTACAGTGTACACCTGTTGTTATTCATTTCTTTAACAGAATACTTTAATGATGGTTAGTATCATCATTTAGTCTTTTACTATTCATGTCAGCTTGGCTTTCAGAAACACACACTGAAGTAAAGTTGAAAATGTCCATCTTTCCATTGTGGGATACGGCCCTGACACAGACAGGCAGACATCGTTGTTTTCAACCCAAACACGTCTATTTACAGTATTTACAGTGAACAGCACACAACCCAGTACTCCCCCAAAGGCCAGGCCTCACCACGATGCCTCTCTTCCTCTGGTCCGCCTCCACTCCTCTCCTCCTGAGCTCTTGCCTTCTTCCACCCGACTCCAACCATCAAATGGAGGGAGGCGGCCCCTTTTAAACCCACCCGGATGTGCTCCAGGTGCCTTCCAATGAGCTCCTGCCGGCACTACCTGGTGTAGCGGAAGTGCCGGCTGTGCACCCGGAAGCACTCCGGGTGTCCCTGGTCTTCTTCCCCCCAGCACTTCTGGGTGTGGCGGAAGTGCTGAGTGCCAGGGCTCCTCAACAACAACAACAACATTTATTTATATAGCACATTTTCATACAAATGATGTACCTTAAAGTGCTTTACATGATGAAGAAAGAAAAAAAAAGACAAAGTAAGAATTAAAATCAGAGAACACTAATTAACATAGAATAAAAGTAAGGTCTGATGGCCAGGGAGGACAGAAAAAGCAAAAAAAACTCCAGACGGCTGGAGAAAAAATAAAATCTGCAGGGGTTCCAGGCCATGAGTCCGCCTAGCCCCCTCTAGGTATTCTACCTAACATAAATGATCAGTCCTCATTGGATTCAGGGTTCTCATGGAAGGACTTCAGGCATCTGGGCGCCCCCTAGGGGTGACCACGAGCCCCTATAGGGTTGAGCTACCATGTACCTTTCTTGTGGTCCCCAAAGCTACCAGGGCGGTTGCCCCATCGTGGTCTGGAGGAGGCGTAATCCCTCCTCCGGTTCTTCCGGGCGTCCTGTCTGGGTACCACCCCCAGCCGCTCGCCACATCTTTTATTTTCTAATTGATTCATCAAGTTCATTGTAGTGGATTTATGTGTTTAGCTTTTGTGCCAACACACACATCCACACTCACTTATAATGGGGTAGTTTAGAGCTGATATTTAACAATTGAATGTTGAATTTTTTTGTCAATGAATCGTGAATAATAGAAACGTGATTTTCTGTAGAAAGTTTTATAACTTCCTAGCAAAAGCGTAAGAATGGACTTATGGTTGGCTGTACAATTTCAGTTATATTTGGTTTTGTTTGTTATGACCCTAATCTTTGGTAGCACAAAAGAATTTACATGGCCCAAGATTCAATTAAATTCAGTTTATTTTTGTATAGCACTCTACACATAGCATAGGAACAGAGTGTTGTACCAAGCTTACTGATAAAGTACAATTATAAAATTTACAAATTTCAAATGCACATACTCTATATAAAAACATACAATAAAACAAAGCAATATGAAAATAATTGATGTGAAATAAGTGTAACAGTTTAGTTGATTGATATTATAGTTTAAGATATGACTAACTGACAAGGACTGAGGAGAGGTTAAAAAATACATCAACGATGCCCAGAGACTATATGAGGACTAGGAAATGGACAAGAGAGGCATGCCCAGTAATAACTCTTAACACAAAAGATTTCTAGCAAAACAAAACCAAAAGGTAAATCAGTAACAAGGGCAGACAACAGAGTGAGGTTGAAGCCAAAATATTCTTGAGAAAATATGCACAAAAACATCTTTAGCTATCCACAAAATTAGATAGTAGGAAGTTTTAAACAGTAATTATTTCTGTGGTCACATCGATGACGACACAAACCCCTAGCTACCTCAGTTGCCTGTAACAGCCTAATCTATGAAAAATATGGCATCACAAGAAAAAATAATGATGTCATTGTCATTAAAAGTAATTACGTTAATTTTAATCTTGAAAAAGGCGATATAAATAAAATTTCAACAAACTAACAGTATTTTGTTAGAAAACAAAATGAGAAGCTTTTTTGTGAAAGAAAAATGTATTTCCTTCAGAAAAAATGTAAAATAAACAGAGTTCATGACATATCCTTCAGGATGAAGCAGCATTTTATTGGATTAGTGCGCAGACTGTGTGGATGGTGGTGGGTATGATCAAGATGTGCTGTATGTGGTTGACCCTGGTGCTGGAATAAATGACTGTGTTATACAGGAAGGGCAACATTATTTGTATTGTAAGACTGGAGCAGTCTGTCCACCAGATGCTGGAATATTGCTGGCACACCATATAGCCCACAAAGTAGGAGCAATATTGCCAGTGTCCTTTAGGGGTGCTAAATGCAGTTTACTTTTTAGCCAGCTCTGTCAGGGGAATCTTCCAGTATCCTTTCATCATGTCTAAGGTGGATAAATAGCATGTTCCTCTCAGCTGCTCGAGAAGGTCATTAACTTGAGGCATAGGATAGGCATTGAAACAGGAGACGTGATTCAGCCAATGGAAATTTTTACGGAATCACCAACTAATGTCAGGCTTGGTGACCAGAACAGTGGACATCAGGCTGTGACTTTCTTCAATCATGCCCTGGTTTAGAATTCTTCTGAACTCCTACTCCACCTCTACCTCTGTTTGCTTCTGTGAGTCGATAGGGGCATTCCTGCAATTTGATCTCTGGTTTGGTGACAATGTCGTAAGCCCTAAGGATGATTTGCCTGGCATTTGTGTCCACCGCCTCCTGTACTGAGTTGATAGCTGCTCCTATTTTTGTGTCGGTCATAGTTGCTTTCTGTAACTGAGAGTTAAGATGTCGTCCCTCTCTCTTCAGGGTTTTAACAAGTTTATGTGATACACACGCTCCGTGGACACTGGTTTTCTGAATCACGGTGCAGTTCACCAGCCACTTCCACTCCGTTTTATCTCATATAGCCCCTGCCAGTGGAAAAGGAGCTTGGTATTGGATGTGGGGACCAACACTATGACCCAGTCCCCTGGATGAAAATCCTTTAAGCCTGTACTAAGATTGTACTGCCGTGCCTGGGTTCATTGGGTTTCCTCTAAGTGTTCCTTTATGAAGGGGGGTACTTTGGCTAGTCACAATTGTGCTAGGTACTTGATTATGTGGAAGGGGGCTGTGACTCCTCCAACCAGCTCTTCTTTAATAGATCAAGCAGGCCTAGGGACTGTCTTCTGCACATAGCTTAAATGGCAAGAAGACTGTCAAGGTCTGAAGTACCTCCCTGTAAGAGTGAGCACAAGAGGCAGCAACTAATCCCATTCCCTCCCATCTTAATGCATTACTTTTCTCAAAATCTGTTTGAGCGTTTGGTTAAAAAGTGCAAAGTGTTTCCACAAATAGTTCAGTAGCAAAAAAAAAAACATGCTTTCTAAAATCACACTCCACTGCTTTTTGGCATGGCCAGTTAGTGTCCTGAAAACTGGAACTCTCTGAGCTTAATGATATATATATATATATATATATATATATATATATATATATAGAGTCGCAGTAGGGGCAGTATCGCTCCCTTGAACCCTCAGGTACCACGCCAAACACCTCGTAAAATTGCCACAATAATTATATTTATTATAATAATGTGCACCAAGCACCATCCACTCCACTATATTCATAAATCACAATAATCAATAATAAACCAATAATAATCACAATCCTCCACTCCCAGACGTGTTGCCCTCCTACCACCCAGCTCAGCTCGTTGTCTGGGAGTTCTCAGAGTCCTTTTATTCCTCCTGACCCGGAAGTGTTTCTGCCCAACAGTTCCACAAGTCCTTATTCCTTCCGGGTCAGGGTAAACAATACTTTTCTTTACCCCGGAAGCCCGTCGCTCTTCCTGTGACGAACGTCCGGGTCATGGTGCACAAATGAGTCCATTGGCTTCCCGACAGCGACTCCCAGTGGCCCCCAAGGTATCCAGCAGGGCTGTGTATAAAAACTACATAGTCCATGAGGCCCTTCTGGAATTCGGGGCCTGTATATGCTCTTGGGAAAGCTCCTCCTGGCGGCCTGGGGGTGAGGGCCGGAGTAAAATGCCGGCAACCCACCACAATCAATATATACAGTATATATATATATATATATATATATATATACTAATAAAAGGCAAAGCCCTCACTGACTGACTGACTGACTCACTCACTCACTGACTCATCACTAATTCTCCAAGTTCCCGTGTGGATAGAAGGCTGAAATAAGGCTCATTCCTTACAGCTTACTTACAAAAGTTGGGCAGGTTTCATTTCTAAATTCTACGCGTAATGGTCATAACTGGAAGCTATTTTTCTCCATATAATGTAATGGAGTTGAGCTGGATGGCCGTGGGGGGCGGAGCTTCGTGTGACATCATCACGCCTCCTACGTAAGTACGTAGAGAACAAGGAAGACCTCCAAACAGCGCTGAACAAAAAACGCCATTTCACAATTGAGAAGGCAGAAAAAGATTATGAAGCAAGTGATGCATACAAGCGTATTCATTAATACAAGCATATTCATAAGTACAGCTACTGCAGAAACAAAGCACGGCGTGAACCGTAAGTTTATATTAAGTTTATAGACACACTCCTGCTGCCGTTTGTCATGCCTACGGCGAATGACGGTATTCGCCAGATACAAGTTTACTGAGAAGACACGAGGTATAAACGAGACTTTGGATCACTTTGTAACGGAGTTAAAATTGCTGTAGCAAGAAACTGAACAAAACGTTAATGTTTTACTATTAATAACTTATAGACTACATTTTATTTTTCTCCCTTGCACTCAGTGAGCGAGGCCAATGCATATTCATAAGTGCAGCTACTGCGGAAACAAAGCACGGCGTGAACCGTAAGTTTACATTAAGTTTATAGACACACTCCTGCTGCCGTTTGTCATGCCTACGACGAATAACGGTATTCGCGACATACAAGTTTACTGAGAAGACATGAGGTATAAACGAGACTTTGGATCACTTTGTAACAGAGGTAAAATTGCTGTAGCAAGAAACGTTAAAGAGCCGGGTCTTAGCTACCATTAAATAAACACATCCTCCAAATACGAACCTGATTGCAAGAAATAATGATGATCAAATCCTTGATGACAGCAACACTCACAAAACAATTACTGTATATTGACAATCATGTTACGTTATTTTTAAAATGTTCCCTTTTCTTTTTCATAACTTCTTTAACACACTACTTCTCCGCTGCGAAACGCAGGTATATATGTATACCCTATATACCCCGATCTACATACTCTCAAATAGACAAGCCACACGCCGTGGCGCAATGGTAGAGGCTTCACCTCTAGCGCCGGCATCCGAGGTTCGATTTCCGAGAGGGGATGCACTGAGTATGTACGCGCGCTTCCCGATTCATTTTAGCCTTGCATCCCCTTGGTTTGAGACGTACTGTATGAAAAAATATGCGGTTAACGCAGAATCATGTTACGTTATTTTTAAAATGTTTCCTTTTCTTAGCACAAGCACAGCTGAGAAGCTTCGATGTATGTACTCCATAACGCGTTAAAAAAATAACGCATTTAATCACACTTTCAATTCCAAGCAAAGGGGAACTTTTGTCAATGCATGATTTCCTGGTACATCTACAGTACCGCCGCTCCCTATATGCAGAGTACGCTGTCTATGTAGGGCACCAACTCCCAGGGAGGCACCATCCCAGCTGCTCAAAAAAATCGTTTTTATATATTATAATAATAAATTAATATTAGTAATATACATATACAAATAAACAAAAATATAAACGTATATATTGCATTTTACGGTGAACGCAGAGTAGGCTAAGCACACGTGATGACGCGCGCGCCCTCACCTCTGTTACGGCTGCCTATTTGGCCAAAAATGATGATAATTGAACAATGTGCCTGCTCCTGGAAAGAGACATCAACAGTCCGGCGCCGAGAAACGAAAGAAAAAAAAAGCCCAAGATGAAGCCCGTGCATGTACCCAAATCTCTGGATTGCTCTGCGCATAGCAGTGACACTCCCTGTAACTGTTGCCTCTGCTGACCGAAGTTTTTCTAAAATGAAGCTCATCAAAACGTACTTGCGCTCATCTATGGCACAAGAGCACATGAGTGGTCTGGCAATTGTCAGCATCAACTCTAAATTAGCAAAGGCTTTATCATATGAAGAGCTCATTTACGACTTTGCCTCAAGAAAAAGCAGAAGTGTGCCTTTGTAAATTTTGAACTTTGCAAAGCTCCAGCAGATGACAGTGTTGATTTTATTTCAGTTTATTATTGTTTATTTTATCTATACTAATAAAAAGCAAAGCCCTCACTGACTCACTCACTCACTGACTGACTCATCACTAATTCTTCAACTTCCCGTGTAGGTGGAAGGCTGAAATTTGGCAGGTTGATTCCTTACAGCTTCCTTACAAAAGTTGGGCAGGTTTCATTTCGAAATTCTACGCGTAATGGTCATAACTGGAAGCTGTTTTTCTCCATTTACTGTAATGGAGATGAGCTTGAAAGCCGTGGGGGCAGAGTTTCGTGTGACATCATCACGCCTCCCACGTAATCACTCAGTACGTATAAAACCAGGAAGAGCCCCATAAAGCGCTCAAGAAAACATGCATTATATAATTGAGAAGGCAGCGAAACAATACGAAGCGAGCGAGTGACATATACAACCATATTCATGAGTTCTGCTACTTCGGAAACAAAGCACGATGTAAACCTAAACTTTAAATTAAGTTCATAGACAGGCTGCCGCTGGCGTTTGTAATTTAGTGCCTGCCCATATAAGGCCGTCCTTCAGCGGCAATCCAATAGAAACACTGCCACTAAATATTCACGGGTGAAGGACAGCGCTTATGCAGAGGAAGATGAGATAGTCAGGGTGGTGTTTGGCACAAACTCGGCGAAACTGCGAGAGAAAGTTTTAAGTGCCGGGACTTAGGTAACATTAGATACAGCCATGGACATAGCACGACATGGCACCAGCACAGCTGGGAAACTTCGATGCATGTACACCGAGCGGCTCATGTGAACTGACGCAGTGCACAGACAAAAAGCAACAGTTCCAAAGAGCGCTGAACAAAAACCGAATTACACAATTGAGAAGGCAGCAAAAAAATATGAAGCGTCTGATACATACAAGCATATTAATAACTGCAGCTACTGCAGAAGCAAAGCACACGGTGCAAAAAGTGAATGTCCCGCTAAAGGAAGACAGTGTAAAAAAAAAACCCGTGCATGCAGTGTGTCACATCTCAGATAAAGAGGAAGACGAGCTGTTTATTGATGCAGTAAGAAACGAATCAATAAATGAAACCTCTTATCTTTACAACGATTGACAAACACGGAATGTAACTTGAACACAACACATCGTACAAATACGACCCTGATTGAAACAAATAATGATAATCGAATCCTTGATGACAGCAACACTCAATAACACTC
>JANRMT010062809.1:22568205-22613706 GCA_026402145.1 Polypterus bichir lapradei
TTTTTTTTTTACACTGTCTTCCTTTAGCGGGACATTGACTTTTTCCACCATGTGCTTTGTTTTCGCAGTAGCTGGATTTATGAATATGCTTGTATGTATCAGACGCTTCATATTTTTTGCTGCCTTTTCAATTGTGTAATTCGCTTTTTGTTCAGCGCTCTTTGGAACTGTTGCTTTTTGTCTGTGCACTGCGTCAGTTCACGTGAGCCGCTCGGTGTACATGCATCGAAGGTTCCCAGCTGTGCTGTTGCCATCTCGTGCTATGTCCATGGCTGTATTTAATGTTACCGAAGTCCTGGCACTTAAAACTTTCTCTCGCAGTTTCGCTGAATTTGTGCCAAACACCACCCTGACCATCTCATCTTCCTCTGCATAAGCACAGTCCTTCATCCGTGAATATTTAGTGGGAGTTTGCTATTGGATTGCCGCTGACGGACGGCCTTATATGGGCAGGCACTAAATTACAAACGCCAGCGGCAGCCTGTCTATGAACTTAATTTAAAGTGTAGGTTTACATCGTGCTTTGTTTCCGAAGTAGCAGAACTCATGAATATGGTTGTATATGTCACTCGCTCGCTTCTTATTGTTTTTCTGCCTTCTCAATTATATAATGCATGTTTTCTTCAGCGCTTTTTGGAGGTCTTCCTGGTTTTCTATGTACTGCGTGATTACGTGGGTGGTGTGATGATGTCACACGAAACTCCGCCCCCATGGCGTTCATGCTCATCTCCATTACAGTAAATGGAGAAAAACAGCTTCCAGTTATGACCATTACGCGTAGAATTTCGAAATGAAACCTGCCCAACTTTTGTAAGGAAGCTGTAAGGAATGAACCTGCCAAATTTCAGCCTTCCACCCACATGGGAAGTTGGAAAATTAGTGATGAGTGAGTGAGTGAGTAAGTGAGTGAGGGCTTTGCCTTTTATTAGTATAGATAAGAACAACACTCATATCAATGACAAAACAATTACATTAACAATCATGTTACGTTATTTTTAAAATTTTTCCTTTTCTTTTTCATACCGTCTTTAACACACTACTTCTCCGCTGCGAAGCGCGGGTTTTCTGCTAGTTTATTATAAATGTTTTATTTAAAGTGTAATTTTAGTTTGTATTTTTTGCTGTAGAGCTACAATTGTAATTTATAAATGATACAATTTATTTGTGTATTTACTTTTATTTGAATAAAGTTCTATTTTGGCCCCTATAGTAGGTTTATTTTTACTTCCGTAATATTTGGGGGAGGGGGCACAAAAGTAAATTTCTTCTTAGGGCACCCATTTGGCCAGCAGCGACCCTGTACATCGATTACATTGACGCACACTGAAAAGCAAGCAAAATTAGATGCATTACCGAAAGCAGACTTTGTGGCTCTTACTGGGGATCATTGGACTTCCGTGACCGTTAGTAATTCTAATTACATCTATTTACAAAATGTTCTATGATCACACTGTTTTAGCCTAATGTACAAAATAATTTTGGCTAAGGTTACTCAGAGTTTAAAGATGAAGCTGGTCAAATTACCTTTTATGTTTCTGACTTATTTTTTTAAGAAGAAAAACTGCACTTTATGTTGAAATTTTGGTTATTATTATTTAAAGACAATACCATTCTGAAAATGTAGTTAAAGTACCACTTTATTTTTAAGTCTGCCCAATTTTAGCCAGGGATGATATTTTTGTTTCTGTTTTGAATTGAAATGCAGTTTAAATGCATTTTTTTCAGAAATTAAAAGAGCTTGAGTTTACAATATTCATGTCCATGTGTATTATTTGATTCTGTCGCCCACTAAAACCCTTTTAAATTAAAAAAAAACATTTGCGATTTGGGGCAAATTTTCATGTGTGATTACATATGATTAATCAAGATTAATTATTACATGGCCTCTAATTAATTAGATAAATTTTTTTAATCGAGTCCCACCCCTAATATATATATACAGTACAGGCCAAAAGTTTGGACACACCTCCTCATTCAATGTGTTTTCTTTATTTTCATGACTGAAGGCATCAAAACTATGAATGAACACATGTGGAGTTATGTACTTAACAAAAAAAGGTGAAATAACTGAAAACATGTTTTATATTCTAGTTTCTTCAAAATAGCCACCCTTTGCTCTGATTACTGCTTTGCATACTCTTGGCATTCTCTCGATGAGCTTCAACAGGTAGTCATCTGAAATGGTTTTTACTTCACAGGTGTGCCTTATCAGGGTTATTTAGTGGAATTTCTTGCTTTATCAATGGGGTTGGGACCAGCAGTTGTGTTGTGCAGAAGTCAGGTTAGTTGGACGATCATTTATTTTTCAACAGGACAATGACCCCAAACACACCTCCAGGCTGTGTAAGGGCTATTTGACCAAGAAGGAGAGTGATGGAGTGCTGTAAATGGTCATGAAAATAAAGAAAACACATTGAATGAGGAGGTGTGTCCAAACTTTTGGCCTGTACTGTATGTAGATATTGTGGAGCTAACCCGGACACAGACAGGCGGACATGTTGTTTTTCACCACCACACGTTTATTATATACACTATTTACAATTAATCTGGTCACTCAGACCCAGGATAAAGTGCACAGTCACAGTCCTGGCCACAAATGCCTTCTTCTCGGGCCATCTCCACTCTCCTTTCTTGCCTTGTCCTTCTTCCACCCGACTCTAGCCTCGAATGAAGGCCCCTTTTATCCAGTTCCCGGATGAGCCCCAGGTGTTCCCGGCATTCCTCCCTTGGCCATACCCCAGCGTGGCGGAAGTGCCGGCTGTCCTCCTGGCAGCTCTCTGGGTGCCGCCCTAAATCTTCCCCCCAGCACTTCCTGGTGTGGCGGAAGTGCTGGGGTAACTGCTTCAAAGCACAAAACATTTCGATTATGCTAGTTAACAGGATGGGTAAAACGGCATACTTCATTGCTAAATATGTAAATGCAAATGCTAAATGTATGTCATTTGTTTGGTTTTTGAAGCCAAACTAATGTTCATGAGTATAACCCCGAAAGGTAGGTTGCAGAATGCTATGTAGTCTACCACTTACACTGCTGATCCAATTCTAGATTTATACATTGGCAAAGAAATAACAAAGCCTCATTAGTCATATAAGAGTTTAAAACATCGGATTGATGTAAAACTAATATGTTTAAGTTCACACATTAAAGTTTAGTAAAAAAAAGGAGAGAGATTTGGAAAATTAAAGCATCAGGAGTTTGTGTCATTTGAAAATTGAATCAATTTGTCTTATCTATTAAATATTACTTTTTAGTATGTTTTTCTAGCCCTCTAATGCTGCAAATACAAACTGATTGAGTAGTTTACAAAACAGAACTGAAAACGTGGAGATAACATGGCAGTTTGAAGGGCTGGTGGAGGAAGTGATTTAATCTATACTGGAACTGAAAGTGACATCATAAGAGGTGCTGGAGCTGGAAGTGATGTCATCAGAGGTGCCGGGATCTGGCGGGATTTCCCAGGAATGGTCTGCAAGAAACTGAGAGAGATAGTCAGCACACTCCGCAAACCCCTGGTCTGATGTAATATTACACTTACTCAAGCCTTTTAGTTGTCTCCTAATCACACATGTGTGACAATATATATTATATTCTGTTATAGAAAAAGTCATATTGTTTGCCTGAATAATAAAGGTTATTTTAATAATAAGCCATTGAATGGGATTTCTGGTTTACCATAGTATTGAATAGGTATTAGGTATTGTTCAATTTCATAATTATTGGTATAAAAAAATAAAAATTCTAGCATTGTGACATTCCTAGTATACAAAGTGGGTTCAGAAAGTATTTAGACCCCTTCACTTACTTCACACTTTATTTGTGCTGTAGTATCTTCCATTTTTGCCAAATAATTTTAATTTATAATTCATAATAACAAAGTGATACATGTTTTCAGGTTTTGCCCATTTATTAATAATCAAAAACTAATATCTGTCATTTACCTAAGTATTGAGACCCTTTGCTCTGCCACTCCAGATTCTGGTCAAGTTTTTGCTTTAATTAAACTTAAAATGTGTCTAGTATGTGGTTGAAATCCCCTTGTGTGGCCAGTGTAATTGACTGGCAGAGTTAAGGCTCATACCTGTGTATATAAAGTCTCATAATTCACACTGCATGTCAAGAATTCCATCATTCAGCCATTTATGGTAGAGTGACTAGAAGAAAGCAACTCTTATATAAAGACATAAGACAATTAAACGACTCTGAGAATATGAGGTAGGAGATTCCGTCGTCAGATGAGACAAAAATTAATATCTTTGGGCAAGAACTCCAAGCAGTATATTATAAGACCTAATTGCTTCAGATTTCAGATTCATCCTTAACATTGGAAGATTCAGCAGGAGAGGACAACAGTACTGCTTTTATTTAAACAAACTGTTAAAAACAGACATACTTGAGGAGAGCCTGAGGTCTCATGTATAATGTTGTGTGTGGAATTCACACTAAAATGTGGTGTTTGGACAAAAACAGAAATATGCATACGTGCAAAAAAATCCAGATGCATAAATATGTGCGTACGCCAATTTCCATGTTCTTCCGCTACATAAATCCCGATCAGCTGCTATACAGCTGTGATTCCAAACTCAGATACAGTGGGTTCAAATATTCTTGAGTGGTACACTGAGAGTAACAACTCTAAAGCAACAATGGTACTTGGAATACTGTAGTTTGGCCATTCCGTGCACCATTATGTGGTTACAGGTTGATTATGATCATCCATCCATCCATTATCCAACCCGCTATACAAAGCCAGAAATTTGTGTACGCAATGGATTGAGTTGGTTTGAAAATTTGTGTGGCTTTACGGCAAGTTTAGTTTTTATACATTGTAATGTGAGCGTGGAAACGGGTGTATGCAACATTTTTGTGTGTATACACCATTTATACATGAGGCCCCTGATCTTTGAAGTGAGACAAAGACGAGGGTTTAAATACTTGTTGAAAGGCTTCACAGGTTACTTTAGAATAATGACTAATCAATGTAAAGTCTTTGCTTGAAACTTTTTTTTTCTTTATTTTTAATAAAACAACAATAATACTCCAACTGAGTAACATACAGTAGGAGACACAGACACAGCAAGACACGACAAAATTAAAGCAACAATCAAAATAGAAGCAGGACTGAAAATCTAGGCTTTGTGAGTTTAATTAAAAATATAAGCATCCTCTAAATCAACTTAGATTAAAATTTAAGTTAGAACTTGGCAAATATTAGTGTCCCTTGTCATTCACTACTGTGATTAATGATGCAATTTTGCACGTGCAGGGTACATTCAGTATAATTAAATTTTCACAGTCGTATTGGATTTGGATTGCTTGCAAAATTAATTTGAGCAATCAAATAAAAGTAATCCAATAGTCAAATTACTATTATTAGTATGAACATGATCATTTGCACCCTGTAGCAAAGTGTAAAATTAAATGCATCAAGTAAGGTCTTCTTTTTAATTCAGTTTTACCATTGCAGTTTTTCTCTAGCATCACTCCAGCATTGTGGTTAGGACACCTGACCGCACATATGAATGTAGTGAAGCAAAATGTTGTAGTATTGGCGGTTGTTAAAAAAAATTAATAGCAGTGAATTGAGATTAAATAAAGCACAATGATCTGTTTTTAAACTATGATCTCTACTTGACCTGACATTTGTATAAATTTGTTTTGGAGGTTTAATCAGGATAAAAATGTATTTATTTATCAAAAGTGTAGACCAATTATTCTGTCACCATTGAGTATAACATTTTTTCTTCTCAACCCTATGCTTATGACACCACATCCATTTCCAGACATTGACTTATTGCTACAGGTTTTTTTTCTGTTAAAATGTGTACCGTTTCCCATTTCTTTTCAACTATATCTCCCTTAAGCCCCAACAATACACCTGATGCCATTGTATTTTTGACTATAAATCAGTGCTCTTTCATGCTATCATCAATGTTTTATGCCCTCTGATTCAGTGTACATTAAATTCATGTCAATTGTGAATGGCACTATATGCTATAAAGTTTTGAAAATTGTGTTTAAAAAGACAAAACACAAAAATGGATGTGAATGTTTTACATTTTCTTTGTAAAAGCAATGAGAACACAGTGAAACTGAATGAAAAAGAAAACATTTTTTGAATTAGTAAAATATCTCTCTCTCCGTATTGTCTTTTTTTACAAGTGTTTTGTAACTTTTTGAAAAAACAGTGCTGCATTACATTATTGTCAAGTGCTTCATGTGGCTCTGATTCAGCTTTCAATGTCAGGCACTCAGATACTACTACATCAGTATAAAATATAATGAGGAAAATAGTGTGCACAAAGAAAGTAAAGACAAAATGAAAATAAATCTTTGCATTTTCGTTGTAAAAAAAAGTGCATACAGAGTAAGTGAAAAACAAAACGATTTTGAATTTATAAAAGTTACTGTGTGTCACAGGTGTCTTCATTTCCAAATACTTGCCAGTATATGCAGTATATCCAACTTCCTGCCCCTTATTATTAGATTAGAACACATAAAAAGCTTTAAATAGTATATTTATCTCTGCTAGGTGTTTGCCAGTGCTGATCTAATGGATTCATGCTCATTTTATTGCTGTTTTGGGTAGCTTGCTATCCTTAGACAGGGCTTGAAATTTGGCATGTTAACATGTACAAATAATGATACATTTTATTTAATAGGCGTCTTTCTTAGCACTCAAGGTCACCTAAAAATGTAGCGATTACTAAAAAATTCTAATTTTTAGTGTGTTAATCTCCCACATATATTCATAAGAAATCTCTCTTGCTTGTTGCAAGAATGTCCTAATTGTGCCTAATTTGTTATTCAGAAATAAATGTATTTTTTTATGTTTACCGTTTGTTCAGATCACATGCATAGGATGTCACCTTTCTGTTGCAGTTGCTCTTGACTGGAGCATGCTACTGCTGAATTCGACAGTCTGTTGGAAGTTCAGTGGAGCTGTACAGCGAGAGTCAAGATTATAGCTAGCATGAGATGCCCTGTGCTTAAACTGCACTTTAGAATAAACTTGACTAAGCTTTGTTAAACTCAGGAAACTGACTTGGATTATTTAGTGAATTAGTAACCATAATTGTAATTTTTTTTTTTTTTTTAGAATATAATAATTTCTTTAAAATGTTTTCTGTAGACTGACTGCCTTTAAACCGAAATCTGAAAAGTAAAATCAGTGACACAAAAAGATACAGAATGCTCTGTGATAAGATGTCTGTGGTGAAGTGCAGTTTTAAATAAATAATTGAGTCACAGAGCATGCAGACTCTGATTGGTGGGGGAGTATGCATGCTGGCAGTTACTCTGGGGTTGATTGGAGTCCTTGGCTGATCACACAGTCACATGCAAATGAAAATGGATCGGTCAGGTGCCTCATTTGCACCTCGGAGTGAGTGGAGGAAAAAACTTGCACCCACTCAGGCAGTTTAAACGGAGCCTACAAGACAGAGAAGGGAGAGCAGGTTGAAAAAAAGATCAAAGAGGATAGATGGAGGTTACAGGAGGAGAAAGAGGCAGGATGGTGAAGAGGCATGTCATCCAGAAAGGAGGCAGGTGGTCAGGAGTATGCCCCGAAGAAGCGAATGGCAGGTGTGCGCTCATGCGTGGAGCTGGTGTAAGGGCGCTCCTTAGAGCAACTGCAGAAAGGAGAAGGGGTGGCCCCATTGTGCAGTGTCTCCTGGGTGCTCCAATGGACTAAATAAGGAAGACGTGCGTGGGGTTAGGAGAACAATCCTACAAGGGCTGAAGGTCTGGCAGTAGAATCGTGAACCCAGGATAAAGGGAAGACTGCACCTGTGGGCGGATGTCTTCTCAGACAGCAAGGTCCTATTGGGATGAGCTGGGGAGATGCCAGATTTTAGAGAAAGGTCTTGGGCTTGTGTTTGTTTTTAAAGGAAGCACCTGCCTGTGATTTTTTAACCTCACTTCTATAGGATCTATTTATGGAACATTTTAACCTTCATGTTTTAATAGATTATTTACTACTTGTTTAATGGCTGGATCACTACATTATTTGCACATTGAATATATCTTTATATACAGTATAATACCCTACCATGGTTGTTTGTTTGTCTGTCCAGGATTTTAAATCACCTGTAGCTCGCAAACCGTTTCACCTATTGACCTGAAATGTGGTACACATATACTACGTGATGTCTACTGCTTTCGGGGTGATGATTTTTATTACTCTTTTTATTTTTATTTTATTTGATTGTAGAATCAACTCCTGGCAGCGCGCAACGTTCATCGTTCATTGTGCATCGTTCTCATTCCCTACCACCTTCGCGGTCACTTCCCCTACCTCTTCATATCTTTAATCATTCTTGAGGCAGATTGAACGCTTATGTGGCACCTAAGTGAAAAATTAAGAAAAACATACTAAGTAATTGCAACACAAACACTAACTTAATCAGTTTTAACACAAAAAGATGCTGATGAAAGAAGAGAAGCAACAGGCTGCTCAGGAAGCAGCAAGCGCATCAACCTCTGAGCAAACGAATGCTAAGCAGAGACAAAGAAAGAGTATGAAAACTATGAATGCTCAAGGCAAGTGTATTCACTGCACGTTTTCGTGCAGTACGCAGTTACAGGTTTTTAATAAAAGCACTGAACATTTTTGCACAAACCCATTGCTGAATGTATGTGTCCCCATTTGCCTGGCTCATATCACTTCATGACTATCGAGTTATGGGGTCAAAAAGCTCCTAGAAGTAAACAGGGACTGTGGAGCCAACCTGGACCATCACATGCTCAAGGACATCTTTCAAGAAAATTGGCTGTAGATATACCCATATCTTTTGCTGCCATTGCTTTTAAAAGAAGGATATTTCAGTGAGAAACTGAGAACATTGTAGGATGCCTTTTCTTGTCATACCACAATTCACCTTTTATGGTCTTTTAGAAATGTACTTGGGTTTTGGCAACAATTCATGATAATCTCAAAGTAAATATGTTTACTGGCCAACTGATAATGGTCATAATCATTCTCAAACCTGCCTATTCCAGTTAAGAAGAGCAAAGAGCAAGAGATTATCCAGGCAGTACTGGGCACAATGCAGGAAAAGTGCCTGGACGAGTACTAGACATCATCACAGGGTTCTACTCCTGCACATATTCACACTGGAACTATTTAACCACACCAGTAAGATTTGAGAATGTGGAAGGAATTCTGGAGTACCCAGAAGCAAAGCATAGAGAACATGCAAACTCTATGCAGACAATCTGATGCTGGGTTTAAGCCTAGAATGCTGGATCTCTAAAGTGGCAGGGCTAATCAGTGTGCGCTTCTGTGCCATCTAACCTAAGAATATGTTACCTATATTTCAAGTAAATACAGTATGTCATATTTATAAAATTATATAGAAAGTAACATTTATACTTACAGCCTTATGTTGATCTTCCAACTGTCCTAAATCTGCAGAAAACTGTAGTCCCACAGGAAAATAGTATGAATAAAAAAAAAAGTTATTTTTCTTAGCATATTGTATTTTACCTTTATTTATTTATTTATTTTTATTATTATTCTACTGCAGTTTTTCCTTGGCAGATGCCTCATGCATAACGCCGTGCATAGAATTCACACTAAATCATGGCGTACGGACAAAAGCATAAATGTGTACATGCACAACTTCCACATTCTTCTGCTCCATAAATCACAGTCAGCATGAAAAGTAATGCTCGTGAATATGCCTGTTGCTCCACCCCAACTCCTCCCAGAATTATGCCTCTTTGAATATGCAAATCAATATTATGATTTTAATAATATTAATATCAATAAAACCCCTTATGTTTTGCGTTCTGTGAAAAGACAATTCCAAAAGCATGGGGAAAAAGAAGAATTTCAGTGAATACCAAGTAGAAGAAAGGAAAAATGTACTATTTATTGGTTTAAGCAGTGATATAAACAACAAAAGGAAGTTGATTGAGTGACAGAGTGGTGGAGAAACTCAAAAGGTCAAGTTCAGAAAGTCACATAGTGCCTGAAATAAATAAGAAGTGGTCAGATATCAAAGTCGCCGCGAAAAGGCGAGTCGTAGCCCACTGTCTGAGTGTCATATGGAAGTGTATTAGGGTACAGAGAAAAATAAAAAAACTGGGACACAGTGTGAAAAAAAGGTTGAAATTTCCACTTTAAACGTGTAGTTTATTTTGTAGAACATCATAAACTTCATCTTAAGATCCTTTAATAGTTTCTCAAATGCCATCATAACTAAAGTAGCACGTTAAATGCTTCATATTCTGTGTACTCTTACGTGTTTGAATCAGTACATGCTTCTTAATTAGCTTTCTCTTACGCCGACAGGACACAGAATACATTACATTCATGATGTTACAGCTCTCTGAACAATTTAAATACTAAGATGTATACTTGATATCATTTTCATGATGATAGAAATTAAAGCATGTATAAAACATTGAGGCACAGTGGTAGTGAGAAGCTGGCACCCCTTCCAGAGATTGTTTGTGCCTCCTGCAAGATGCTTGCTGCCCTGCGCACGAACCTCAATAAAATAATTTATTGCAGCAGTACTGTCTCTTTCAAATGTACTAACCCCCGATTCCTGTCCTTCCTTTTCTTTCTTCAAATAGCCAATAGCCAAACAATCAGTTTTTTTAATAAGTGTCAAGCCATCTGTAAGCTTAGAACGCTGATTCTTCAAAACTTTTAAGGAACATTGAAATGTTCCTTCATAGTACTTGTTTAATTATTCCATCCATTTATCCATCGAGGGTCGCGCCAGCCCCAGCAAGCATATAGCACGAGGCAGAAACAATCCCTGAATGGGGCGCCACTTCATTGCTGATGCTGTGCCACCAAGTCCTCGCATATTTAATCATTAACAATATACATTATTTAAATGAAGTTCAAAATGTATCTGTATAATGTAATATATGTACTTTAGTGCATTTCATCTTTAAAATGATATGAAGAGCTCCACAAAGATAGCACCTGGAAATCTAAATCAACTTAGAAGCCAGTCATCATCATCTGTAAATACATGCTCTCAATTGAATTGAATTCCTTTATTGTTATTGTATGGTACAGTGAGATTCAATATGCAAATCCTCCACTTATTTTCCTATTAAATGGTAAAATTGGTAAAATAACAATAATAACAACAATAATAGGATAAAGAACAGTGAAAAATATACAACATGAAAGCATAAGTGGCTCAAGCTGTGCAATATTACAACTGTAATGCAAGTTTACAGTTAGACAATTGTACTTATTAGTACAAACAGTTCTACCGGGAGCATTTGATGGACTGATTGAGTGCATTTATATCTCTTGGGATGAAACTGTTTCTGAACCACGTGTTTCATACAGGAAAGGCTCTGAAGTGTTTACTGAATGGGAGAAGTTCAAACAGACTGTGCGCATGGCTGAGGCAGCGTGTGCTGGAAGCTCTACCCCGATATTTCTCCCCACTCTTGACGCAATCTGCGGTACAACAACAGCAACATTTATTTATATAGCACATTGTCATACAAGCAATGTAGCTCAAAGTGCTTTACATGATGAAGAAAGAGAAAAAAAGACAAAATAAATAATTAAAATTAGGGAACACTAAGTAACATAGAATAAAAGTAAGGTCCAATGGCCAGGGAGGACAGAAAAAACAAAAAAAAACTCCAGACGGCTGGAGAAAAAAAAAAAAATCTGCAGGGGTTCCAGGCCATGAGACCGCCCAGCCCCCTCTAGGCATTCTACCTAACATAAATGACCTCAGTCAGTCATGATTGTATTCAGGGTTGTCATGGAAGAATTTGATGATGATGGTCATGTGGACTTCTGGCCTTTAATCCATCAATGTAAGGACATCACGGTGCTTTGATTAGATGGTGGTGGTGCAGATCGCCACCACAGAAAACTGGAAAAAGAGCGGAAGTGAAAGTAGAGATTAGTACAGATTTTGGAGCCACCATGAATAATAATAATAATTAATTGAACATACAGAGCATCAGGATTTAACTAAGATGAAGCTGTGAGAAAGCCTTGTTAAAGTAATGTGTTTTCAGCAGTGTTTTAAAGTGCTCCACTGTATTAGCCTGGCAAATTCCTATAGCAAGCTATTCCAGATTTTAGGTGAATAACAGCAGAAGGCCGCCTCACCACTTCTTTTAAGTTTAGCTCTTGAAATTCTAAGTACACACTCATTTGAAGATCTATGGTTATGATTTGGAGTGTAAGGTGTAAGACATTCTGAAATATAAGATGGAGTGAGATTATTTAAGGCTCTGTAAACCATAAGCAGTATTTTAAAGTCAATTCTAAATGACACAGGTAATCAGTGTAGTGACATCAAAACTGGGGTGATGTGCTCGGATTTTTGTTTCCGAGTTAAGATTCTAGCAGCTGCATTCTGCACTAGTTGCAATCGATTGATGTCTTTTTTGGGTAGTCCTGTGAGGAGGGCATTACAGTAATCTAGCCGACTGAAAACAAAAGCGTGAACTAATTTCTCAGCATCTTGCAATGTTATAAGAGGTCTAACTTTTGCTATATTTCTTAAGTGAAAAAATGCTGTCCTAGTAATCTGATTAATATGTGATTTAAAATTCAGTCAATAGTTACCCCTAAATTCTTTATCTCCGTCTTGACTTTAAATTCTAATGCATCCAGTTTATATCCATTATTGCCAATCACTAAAATTTCTGTTTTCTCTTTATTTAGTTTGAGAAAATTACTACTCATCCATTTGGAAACACAAGTGAGACATAGAGCTTTCCGATCAGCTGCTGTAGAGCTGTGATTCTACACTCAGATACAGTGGGTTAAATACTCTGAGTGGTGCAGTGACAGTGACAACGCTAAAGCAACTATAGTATTTGGAATAGTTTGGCCATTCTGTGCACCATTATATGGTTCCAGGTTAATTAAAATCAGATGCCTTAAACTAATAAACAGTTAAACAGTTGCACTGCTTTTATACTGGGTGCCAACGGTTTGCAAAACCGAGCGGAGAACTTGTGTACGCAAGGGATTGAGCTGACGTAAAAATGTGCATGGCTTTACGCTAAGTTTAGTTTTTATACATCGCAATGTAACCGTGGAAACGAGTGTATACAACATTTTTGTGCGTACGCACCATTTATACATGAGGTCACTGGCTAAATATAAATAGAAATCTTTACATGCAGAGTTAAAGAAATACTTTTCAAAAGTTAATATAGTAGAAAAAGTATTTGAAAGACTAGCTGATAACTTTATTAACTAAAAATTTTTAAAACTACTTTAAATATCAGAAAAAATAAGATGTAGAAAAAAATAAGATTAAGAAAATGTCTGAAATATTAATATCTAGAGTGCTTTTTAAACTCTGGGTTTTGACCTAAACATACACACTTTTATTCCCCCACATATTCTGAAGTCTACCTGTGTGTTAAGTTTTCCATTTTCAATTTTAAAAATGAATTTCAATATTAATCTCTACTCTCACTAAGTTAGTGATCTTGTGACTTTGATAAAATTCCACACCAAGAAACAAGATGCCCCATGTGAATTGTTCATAATGTCTCCTAAACATATTTGTAAACTTACAGGCAAGTACTACATACTGTAACTATTTCTTTTTAAAATAAATCCTTTTTTTAACTTTGGGCATGGAGCAATGCGAGCCCCAATTAGGATTTGAATTTGCATCAACACACCTTACCGATGCAGCAGGAACAACTGCTTTTACACTTTGAGCCAAAAAAGTTCAGCAGACGAGTGGCTGACCAAATCGGCTGCTGACTGCGCAGATATCAATGATGTCATTATGCTAGCGTCCCTGAAAATCACATGACGGCACATTTGAAACAAGCCTCGAAGCGGCGCTTTGAGCACCAGTGCTTCAAAAGCTTGACACAGTGTTGAAACGTTATTATCAAGCAGCCCATCACATGTTAGGGGCAGCAGTCAGTTATTGTGGCTTTTTGGAAGTATTGTTTTTTGTTTGGAATTTCTGGCTCTTTGTTATTATCCTGTTTTGTTACTGGATTCTGACTTTGAATTGCATTTTAGGATGTGTTTATTACTTGTATTTTTGTAAATAATCTCTCTTGCAGTTTGGGATTCTTTTTATAAACCTGAGTTTTTATGACTATGTCTTCCTTGTATGGCATTTGTTTTATATTTTGATGTTCTTACAGTCTTTCAGAACGTTTAAACCAGTTTACCAATTTAGAGGCACGCTAGGCTGGAGTAACCTGGATTAGGGTGGGCCTTGTTTGGGTAGGCTGGTGAAGGTCTTGACCTGCCTTTTGTGTTAGCATTTTCAGGGCCTCACTCCCATTATTCGCTATACCCGTGACTCCAAATTATCACAGTTTTAATATAGCGAACCTGTCCTCTTTTACAAAATGTTAATACAAAGTTATTTAGAAGAGTTCCACATTCAAAGTGTTTGAACTATCTTCATGTTCATTTTATTTAGACATAAATAATATATGTAGTAACCAAACAAGTTAACTTTTCTTTGTGTTGTTTTTGTTGTAACAATGTAGTTATTCTTTGAATACTGTTTTCAGTTTAAGTATAAAATATAGTTTGTCAATATGCTGTTAATCTGTTTCCTCTTTTTGTCTTCTGTAGGCCGAGTTACACCTGAACAGCTCAGTTCCTACATTCTTCTTTTTAAAAACAACTTTAGAGCACTAGAGGACCATTGTGGCATTCTTCAGCTATCCCTGGCCACAGTACAAACTATAAAACACCCTGATTTCTGCAAGAGTGACTCTTTTCTTGCATTTGAACGACTGCTATTACAGGTAACTTAAAATATGTGATATGCATTTTTTTAAAATATTTCCTTTAAATGATTTTTGTAAAATTTCAGCTAGGTGGATTTCTAAATAAGGTTTGGCATATGATTAAAAACTGCATTCTAACAAATAAAGCAATATGAAGTAACATGTTTCATATTAAGGCAGTGTGTATTTTTTTATGTAGGGATCGTGGGTTTAATCTCCAATCCTATGAGAGGTGTTGGGAGAAACAGTGCTGGTTTTCTATGTAAGTAGCCAGTTGAAGTGGCTTGAGCATAAAGTTAGAATACTGCTGGGCTTCTGCCTTAGGAGGTGTGCAAGGAATGACCCACAGGGGTATACTTAGGATACATTAAATAGACTGTATCTCCGAAATGGTGTGGGAGAGAGTGGGAAGCTCACAGAAAAGGCTGGAAGAAGTTACTGGGGATAGGGCAATCTGCTTTGTTCACCTAAGTTCTAAGTTCAAGTTTAACGGACTCTGGAAAGTTACTGTGGCTACAGGTTTTCCTTTCTGCCACCTTCTTCATCCGTTACCAGCTTCTGCTGCTACTTGACTTATTTCCCCTTCATTTTAATTGCCATGTTTTTTTTTTTTAACCTTAGTTCTTTGAATTGATTCTTTTTATGTGATGTGAATTGAGCCAACAGATGACCAGCTGTGTCAGGGCCTCAAACTTTAATCTGTTTCTTAATCAGAAGCCTATTATTGTTATTAATTGATCCCTTTATTTAATTCTATGGCTTGTTTGTGCTATCGTTCTGCCCCAGCAGGCATTTCCAAAATAGCCGATTTTCTTTTTTCTAAAAGCACCATCAAAATGTTTTGTGGATCTTAACCGATCAATATTACTAAGAACTCCATCTTTGTTTATTTTTACATATTGTATGATGAATGGGCGGCACAGTGGTGCAGTGGGTAGCATTGCTGCCTCGCAGTTAGGAAACCCGGGTTTGCTTCCCGGGTCCTCCCTGCGTGGGGTTTGCATGTTCTTCCCATATCTGCGTGGGTTTCCTCCGGGTACTTCAGTTTCCTCCCACAGTCCAAAGACATGCAGGTTAGGTGCATTTGGCGATTCTAAATTGTGCTTGGTGTGTGTGTGTGTGTGTGTGTGCGCCCTGCCCGGGGGTTTGTTTCCTGCCTTGTGCCCTGTGTTGTCTGGTATTGGCTCCAGCAGACCCCCGTGACCCTGTAGTTAGGATATAGTGAGTTGGATACTGGATGGATGGATGGATGTATGATGGACACTGGTCTGCTAGTCATGTGTCGGTTCATTTTGTTTGACATCATTGTTTGCCTGTTTGTTAAGGAAAAAAGAAACAATTGAGGTGTCAGTCTTAAATAGAAAAGTAAATTGCAATTAAAGCAAAAGAAGTTAAAATTAAAACCTGCAGCCACAGTAACTCTCCAGGATTGGAGTTGGTCACCCCAGTGTACATTGTGCAATGAAATTATTTGCATGGGTTACAATATTTCTTACAATATTTATTATTATGATTGGCTGTTCAGTAACCTCATGATCTGTGGAAACTCTCCCTGCATCTACTGGTGTAACTGCCCTATTTCCCAGATAGATGAATTGAGAAAAGATACTATGCAGGATGACTGAGGTTGTTAATAATACTGTTTGCCTTTCTAATGCAATGAGTGTTGTATATGCCTTACAAAGAAGGCAGCTGCATACTGGTAATGTTCTGTGCTGTCATCACCACCCTCTGCAGTGCTGTAAGATTTTGAGCCAAACATATGCCATACCGGGATGTGATGTAGCCAGTGAGGATGAACTCTGCTAAGCACTTGTAGAGGTTTGTGAGAACAGGTGGTAAAATGTAAGCTTTCTTCAAATGTCTGAGCGTGTAGGTGAAGGCTCTAGTGAGCCTTTTTGAAAAGAGATTAAATGTATTTTATCATAGAGTATATTGAGTTAATTAGTGATTTTCTCTCCAAGAAATTTAAAGGAGTATTCCCACTGATATAGGTGAAGGTGTGGTCTGCTGTCCAAACTCTATGATAAGCTCCTTGATTTTGTTGACATTTTGCTTGAGGTTGTTGCCATAGCATCTTTAAGTCAGCAGGCAAACCTTTTCTCTGTAAGCTGTTACATCATGTTTGGTGATCAGGTGTATGATAGTGGTATTATCAGTAAAATTAATTATGGTGTTGGAGCTTCCTCTAGCCTCTAAGTCAGAGGTGAACACGGAATACAGATTGGGGCTCAGCACACTATTCTAAGGATGCCTGTATTGAGGATCATTGTGGAGGATGTGATGCTGCCAGTCTATTCATGGTGATGTCTTTTGGTTAGGAAGTCCACTATACAGTTACAGAAGGTGATGTTAATTTCTAAATTAATCAGTTTGGTGGTCAGCATTTGTGGTGAAATAATTATTAACATTGAAATGTAGTCTATAAAGCAGACTGGAACAGCAGTGTTTATTATCCAGGGTTGTCTAGATGTTATGAAGTGTAAGGGATATGGCATTCTCTATGGACTGATTATAATAGTTTTCAAACTGGAAGTGATCTTGACTACCTGTAATATACTGTTTAATGTGTCCCAGCTATAGTCTTTGAAGCCCTATATCATGACTGCAGTGTGTACTACCAGTCTGTACTCATCCAGATAGTCAATTGTTTTTTTGACACTGGAATAATTTGTTGTCTTTTGAAAATTGGTAGAAACAACTTGTTCTCTCAGCAAGATTAGCCAGTTAATTGTAGGTCATAACCCTAGAAGCCATAGCACTAGCAACATGGGAAGCAACACCAACAGTGGCTCTTAAAATGGTGCTGATAGAAGAACCTAAAATTGGCCTTCAAGATGTTAGAAGATGCCAAACAAATTCATATGAAACCTAATTATTAACATTGGACGACTTGATGAACAGAGCTCCTTAACTGAGTTGATCATACTTAAAACAATGCAGCGTGTGTACACCTGACTGTTTAATGCAACATGTACATGTGTGCACTATTATTGGTGCACTTAAACCTTCATTCAGCAAGGGGTCCCATTGTTGATATATGTGCGGGGAGACCCAGCTACTTCATAGAGTGGTTTTTGGTGCCGGGGAACCTGGGTATAGGGAAAGGGATGTGATCTCCTTTGGTGAAAAGCCCTTTACCGTCACAGGCCCCTAGGCTTGCAAGAAGAATGCCCTAATGGTAGATCTGCCCCTGAAGGAGATAATCAATTAAATAAAGCTTTTAAAATGTATGCTTAAGGAACCTACTTTACAATGCTGTGTTGATCCAATTAACATAATTCCTTTGCTAATAAATGTTACAAGATTTTCCTTGTATTCCTTTCCTATCACAAATCAAATGTACATTTTGGCATCCTCTCAAATCACAAGGATAAATACAAGTTTGAATTCCTGTAATTTCTGGAAGTACTACTACTATCACTATTATTACTGTTACTAATATTCTTTGTGGTATATAATGGCTTAGTCAAAATATGAGTAAATGCTTTAGAATATTGTAAAAATGTATAAAAATACCAAATAGAAATTGTTGAAATGTATCTTGCTGATTTTGGAAAACAGTAATGAGAACCACATTCTATAAAATGTTTAAATGTGTACTGTGTCTGTGATTAGCTACATGAAAGTGACAAATGCTGCATGATTCTAAGATTCCCCTTTAGAAGGTGGAGTTTGAGTCATTACCCTCTTAAAATGCACTTAGAAAATAGAACATTCCATTGGAACAATCCAATTAAGAGTTGTAAGACCCAGTGCTGAACACTGTCACGGTCCTTTGCATAACGCACTCATGCGGATATTCCTGCCTATTTAATAGTGAACCTATTTAGAATTGCCAATGTTGAAATACATCCTGCAGATGCACTTGGATGCATCTTCAGTGATATAACCTGGTGGGGTCATTGGGTGTTTCGGGTCTCACAAAATCAGACACCTTTACCCAGGCAACCCAGCCAGGGATGATTAGTCCTCAACTTGCGTCCCAGTAGCTATGGTCCACGAATTGCTCCTGTTTATCCAAAGTCATCTTGAGGCTGTTTCTGTGGTTTCTGTGATGGCTGTGATTGCTCTTCTTTTTTGACCCCTGTCATGTCTAGCAGAGTGAAGGCTCTCCAGAATGAGTGGCCAGCAAAGCCCCTACATCACTCTTCCACTAGTAGGCAATGAACTTGCCATCCTTGTCTCCAGCACTATTCTAGAAGGTCCTTGTATTTCGAATACTTCCTTTCGTATGACTCCTATATGCAATGCTCCCAGGGAACAGTGAGTTCTATAATTACTAGTTGTTTGTTGCTTTTGACAGTACAGCTATGTCTGGTCATTGTGATATTATTGTGACGTGCGCTGGGAATTTAAGTTGTTTACCTAGGTGTCTACAATTATCTGCGCAGAGTGAAGTAAGCCTGCCTGTGATTTGGGCTGTATACAGGGTTTTCACCTGCTCTCACAAAGATGATATTCCTTCTGGATACCATGCTGATATATCCAGGCTTTTAATCTACCAGGCACACCCAACCTATCCACCTTTTGTTAGCCAGGCCTCTAGCAACCTAGTCTTTGAAACTACATTCAATGACTTTTCCCAGGCTGTTGACTGGCCTCTCAGTGACCAATGAAATTGTAATGCCATCTAAGACAAAGTAGAACTTATCTGTAACTCTGCCCTTCTTTAGGACGAGGGAATGAGACTTGGTTGGCTTAAAGCTCAATCTTGCCCATAAGAAAAGCTTTTCAAGGTCTCAGTATCCACCTGCAGTCTGTAAATAAAGTTTTGTAATTGTGAGGTCATCCATGAAGGAAGGCTCTTATAGGGGGTTGCCACACACCAGAATTGGTCTGGGGTGCTCTGCATTCTACCTCCACTGCTTTCACTACCATATTCATGATCAGGGTGAACAGTATGGCTGAAATTGTACAACCAGTGATGATGCCCTTTCCTAACTGATGCCAATCTGATGTGGTAGTAGTAGTTCCAGAGGTGACCCTCATCCAAAAATGATGGTCTAATGCCAATTCCACCAACTTATGTGGTATAGACTCATACACGTTAGTAAGGTCCAACCACACTACAGCTAGGTCTCCTCTCCCCTCCAATGCATCTCTGATGAGCAGTGTTATCACACTGGTATATTCTAGGCAGCCTGACATGCCTGGAATGACACCTTTTTGAACGGATGTATCAATTATAGTTGTTTCTGAGGAAGAAGTTTGTCAAGTGATGGGAGTGGACGCTGAAGAATATTTTTCCTTCGACACTAAGGAGTGAGAGTTCTGAATTGCTCAATCTGTTCTGAGTATTCCTCTTTTGGAATCCATACTCTCTCTGCATATCTCCACTGTTTTGCGATGCTCCCCCTGCACCAAATGATACTCAGAATTTTCCACAGTCTGAGTAATTCTGGGCAGCCCTTGCACACTTTATAAGGTACTCATCTAAATCTTGGAGCTCTGGCAGCCCTAATTACCTCCTTCATTTCCTTCCAGCTAGGTTCCTTCATATCAAACTCCACCTCAACACCTGATAAATCTGTGAGAGCCCTGTGCTGTCCAAACTCCTCTTCTCTCACCTGGGGCCTCATGTATAAATGGTACGTACGCACAAAAATTGTGCGTATGCCCATTTCCACGCTCAGATCGCGATGTATAAACACTAAATTTGGTGTAAACCCAAGCGCATTTTCACGCCATCTCAATCCCTGCCGTACGCAAGTTCTCCACTCGGTTTTGCAAACTGGCGGCACCAAGCATAAAAGCGGTGCTACTGTTCTTGTGTGGTTTCCCTTTCTTTTTTAGATCCACATCCCTGACACGGCTTTATCAAATACACTGAAATTAACCGCATAATGTTTATTGGTTTAGGGCATCTGATTGTAATTAACCTGTAACAATATACTGGTCCACAGAATGGCCAAGCTATTCCAAATACAATAGCTGCTTTAGCGTTACTCCCAGTGCATTACTCGGAGTATTTATCCCACTGTATCCGAGTGTGGAACCACAGCTCTGCAGCAGCTGATCGGATTATCAGTATACAGCATCAAACACATGCTGCCTCAGCCATGTGCAAAGACTATTTGAAGTTCTTCCATACAGCAGACACTTCAGACACTTTCCTCCTGGGACCTCGCACTTCAGAAACAGTTTCATCCCAAGAGCTCTAAATGCACTCAATCAGTGCTCCTGGCAGAACTGTTTGTACTTATAAGTACAATCACCTCACTGTAAGCATTACAGTTTTAATATTGCACAACCTGAGCCACTTTATAAAGCGCGTATTTACAGATGATGACAACTGACTTCTAAGTCGATTTAGATTTCCAAGCGCTATCTTCTTGGGGCTCTTGATATCATTTTTAAGATGAAATGCAGTAATGCATGTTTATTACATTATACAGATAAAATTTTAACATCATTTAAATAATCTATATTGTTAATAATTAAACGTGAGGACACGGTGTCGCAGCGCTAGCAACGAGCTGGCGCCCCATTCAGGGATTGTTCCTGCCTCGCGCTGTATGCTTGCTGGGGCTGGAGTGACGCTGGATGGGTAGATGGATAGAATAACTAAACATGTACTACGAAGATATTTCAGTGTTCTGTAAATGTTTTGAAGAATCCGTGTTCTCAGTTTACAGTTGGCTTTACATCTATTACAGAGCTGATTGTGTGTCGATTAGTTACTTGGAGAAAGAAAAGGAAGGACAGGAATTGGGGGTTAGTATATTTGAGAGAGACAGTACAGTAATCCCTCCTCCATTGCGGGGGTTGCGTTCCAGACCCCCCCGCGATAGGTGAAAATCCGCGAAGTAGAAACCATATGTTTGTATGGTTATTTTTATATATTTTAAGCCCTTATAAACTCTCCTACACTGTTAACATTATTAGAGCCCTCTAGACATGAAATAACACCCTTTAGTCAAAAGTTTAAACTGTGCTCCATGACAAGACAGAGATGACAGTTCTTTCTCACAATTAAAAGAATGCAAATATATCTTTTCTTCAAATGAGTCTCTGCATCAGGAGCAGAGAATTTAAGAGAGAGAGCGCGCGCTCGCAAAGAAAAGCAAACAATCAAAAAATCAATACGTGTGCTTTTAAGTAAAGCGGCACTTTTCAGAGGAGCGTCAGTATCTTCTAAGCAAACAGCCTCTGTTGAAACAGCCCCTCTGCTCAAATCTCCTCCGTCAGGCGCAGAGAACGTCAGAGAGAGAGCGCGAGATTAAAGCAAACAATCAAAAAATCAATATGTGTGCTTTTGTGCTTTTAAATATGCCGAGATAAAGCGGCATTTTTTAGAGGAGCATCAGTATCTTTTAAGCAAACAGCTTCTGTGCAAACAGCACCTCTGCTCATACTCCCTCCGTCAGGCGCAGAGAATGTCAGAGAGGGTGAGATAGAGGCAGAGACAAGCAAACAAACACCGCGCGGGATGCATATCTTATAGCATTGAGGAGTTTTAGTTAATATGTAATACATGCTCTGATTGGGTAGCTTCTAAGCCATCTGCCAATAGCGTCCCTTGTATGAAATCAACTGGGCAAACAAACTGAGGAAGCATGTACCATAAATTAAAAGACCCATTGTCCGCAGAAATCCGCGAACCAGCGAAAAATCCGTGATATATATTTAGATATGCTTACATTTAAAATCCGCGATAGAGTGAAGCCGCGAAAGTCGAAGCGCGATATAGCGAGGGATTACTGTACTGCTGCAATAAATTATTTCATCGAAGGTTGCACACGGCACAGCAACCATCTTGCGGGAGGCAGGAACAATCTTTGGACGGGGTGCTAGCTCTTCTCAATCACTGCGCCACCGTGTTCTCATGTTTAATACATGCTTCAATACCTATCATCATGAAAATGATATCAAGTGATACATCTTAGTATTTAAATTATTCAGAGAGCTGTAATATCACAAATGTAATGTATTCTGAGTCATGTCGGAGGAGCAGAAAGCCTGTTTAAGAAGCACGTAGTGATTCATACACATGGAGCACATAGAAGTACACATAGAAAACAAAGCGTTTAATGTGCTACTTTAGTTATGATTGTATATAAGAAACTAGTACATTTTAAGATGTTTATGACTTTCTGCTTTAATGACAAAATAAAGTATGTGATTAAAGTGGAAATTTCGAGATTAAAGTTGACATTTCGAGCTTTTTTTCCCTTTATCCCTGTTTTTTTTTCTTTTCTCTATACCCTAATAAGGTTCCATATGACACTCAGACAGCGGTATACGACTCACCTTTTAATGGCAACTTTGATATCTGACCACTTCTTTTTTATTTTGGGTACTGTGCGACTTTGTGAACTTGAACTTTCGAGTTTCTCCGACACTCAATGTCACTCGATCAACTTCCTTTTTTGTTTATACCACTGCTTAAACCAGAAAATAGTACGTTTTTCAGTGCCTCCACTTGGTATTCGCTGTAATTGTTCTATTTCCTAATGCTATTGCCATTGTCTTTTCACAGAATGCTGAATTTAAGGGCTATTTATATTGATTTGCATATTCAAAGACGCGTGATTCAGGGTGGAGATCGGGTGGTACACGTGCACATGTGTTAGTTTTCCCACTGAACGAGGTTTATGTAGCGGAAGAACGTGGAAGTTGGCGTACTCACAGATTTATGTGTCTGGATTTTTTTATATGTACGCACATTTCCGCTTGTGTCCGTACACCATGTTTTAGTGTGCATTCTACGCAGGGCGTTATGCATGAGGCCCCTGGTCATTCTGAGTTTGGTGGAGGAAGTCATCCAGCTCATCTTTGGAATACCCGAGTATACCATTACGTTTCCTACTAAGCAGTTCTCTAGTGATCCCAAAAGGATTGGCGATAGAAGCTACATGCTTTCTATCTATTTATCTCTCTCTCTCTCTCGCTGTCTCTCTGCCTCGCCTCCTGTGCCACTCTGCCCTGCATAGGGTCATAAGTCGGTTCCTAAGAATTTGCTGGAGCTCAGCCAATGGGGTCTTCTCTACCTCTTACACTCTCTTATACTGCTGTGTCAGGATCCTAAACTCCTTTCATAACTGATGGATCTTCATTGCTCTGCCACTCATTGTGTAAGGAACTGGGGTGTTTTCTACCTCTGGTCCAAACCTCTGCAGAGCACAGCTGACAGTAATTGCTGACATTGCCTGCAGCAGGCTATCAACATCTACTTTTATGGTAGCTATGATGATTTCTGCCACTTCTTTGTCGAACTGGAGCCACTATTCTGCTTGCTGGCGGGAGGTCATTTAACCTGCAGGTCTTTCTTTGTAAAGCATAGAAAAGGAGCTTCTGGTGCTTGGAGGTTCTGGGCTCTGTGGAGTGACTCTGGGCTGGGCTCCAAATACACTAACATGCACAGTATGTCTTTGGTACATGTGAGGAGAACTGTTAGCCATATACGAGGTAGAATCTAAAGGGGCATAACACCAAATATGGAAAAAATCCCTAAAAATGACTAAATTGTTAATTTTTGAGACAGGAATGTTCTTGGATATTGATCTGTATTTTGAGCTTTGCAGATGTATAGAAATACAGTGTTTCCTTGTCATCTAGAACAAAAATAGCTGCATATTTTATATTCCTCTCCATTGTACATGGCCATGGCCAAATGTTTAGAGAATGACACAAGTACTGGTTTTCACAAAGTTTGCTTCTTCATTGTTTTAGGTCTTTTTGTCAGATGTTTCTATGATACAATGATGACTTTTGAATATTTTGTTTTGCTATCTTGTAAACTTTGCAAACTTGTTTGTCTGCATTTTATTTTCTAATAATCCTTAATTTAGATATTTCTTTTGTGATTAATTATAAGTTAAAATATTTCTATCCCTTAATCCCTTACACTTATATTTCACTTAGCCCCAGTCATAGTCCACAGTACGCAAGACGTTATTAAAAAGTAAAGTGAGGTTAAATTTTCATTTATTTCATCTGATTGCTTTTGTATTTATGTATTTTAGTATTAAGCAGTGTTTAAATTATTTTATACAACCCCATCAATGTATAATGTGCCAATAACAATAGGATTTTTTTTCATGGGAATGGATTAATCATTTTTCCTTTATTTCTTATGGAAAAAATGTGTTTGGTATATGTCCTGTTTGGTATAAGTCAAAGGATCTGGAATGGATTAAGGATGTATACCTATACATACAGTGGAACCTCGGTTCACGAACGTCTCGGTACACGTACAACTTGGTTTACGGGCAAAAAGTTCGCCAAACTTTTGCCTCGGTTCACGACCACACACTCGGTATACGAACAAGCCAGTTTCCCTTTCGGTTTGTACATCAAGCCAGTTTCCCTTTCGGTTTGTACATGTTCAGTCTCTCCCTGTGCATTTCCTGTGCAGCGAACAAGAGAGAGAGAGAGAGCGAGCAAGAGAGCGGAACACACACACACACACACAGAGGCAGCGAGCACACACACAGGCAATGCGAGAGAGGCACGCGCGAACACACACAGGCAGTGCGAGAGAGGCGCGTGCACACACACACACACACACAGAGGCAGCCCGAGATGCAGACACACAGGCAGCGCGAGAGAGAACTGGACGCATTATGGTAGGAAGGCAGTTAAAGAATGCACTGGGCTTGATTTTGTTTTCACTTCTGTTTCCAGCGATCTGTTCGTAGTGTGCATTGTTGCAATGTTATTTTTATTGGTGGCTTATTAAATTATGGATTCTTTCAAATGTTCATTTTTTTCCCTGTGCTTAAAACTCATTAAAAAAGTGCTTTTAGCCAGCGGTTGGTAGTGCTATAGCGCGAACTATTGCAGTGTTAGTTTTCTCTGTTGTTCAAGATTTTCTCAGTGTTATTCAATGTTTTTACATTTAGTTTACTATTACGCTGTGCATTCTGTGGTTTAATTAACTATATTTATGCTTAAAAACTTAAAAAAAATATATATTTACATACAGTTTGTATGGTTTGGAACGGATTAATTGTATTTACATACAATCCTATGGGGTAAATTACTTTGGTTCACGTCCAAATCGGTTTACGACCAGAGTTTTGGAACGAATTATGGTCTTGAACCAAGGTTCTACTGTATATATATATATATATATATATATACACAGTGCTCAGCATAAATGAGTACACCCCCTTTAAAAAGTATGAATTTAATCAGTAGCTCAATGAACAAAAGAACAATTTCAAAAATTTTCACAAGGCTGAGTTTAATTGAACACTTGTTTAACTCCATAACATGAAATTCAGGTTAATAATATAACTTAGATCACAAAATCTTCAGTTTTACTCAAATTGGTTGAAGCAAATACACCACGCAACAAAAACTACTACATCTAGTATTTTGTATGACCACCATGATTTTTAAGGACAGCACCAAGTCTTCTAGGCATGGAATGAACAAGTTGGTGACATATTGCAACATGTATCTTTTTCCATTCTTCAAGAATAACCTCTTTTAGAGCCTGGATGCTGGATGGAGAGTGATGCTCAACTTGTCGCTTCAGAATTCCCCACAGGTGTTCGATTGGGTTCAGATCAGGAGACATACTTGGCCATTCAATCACCTTCACCCTGTTCTTCTTCAGAAATGCAACAGTAGCTTTAGATGTGTGTTTTGGACCATTGTCGTGTTGGAAAAGTGCACGACGACCAAGTGCACGGAGTGATGGCAGCATCTTTTCCTTCAGTATAGAGCAGTACATTGTTGAGTTCATGATACCATCAATGAAATGCAGCTCCCAAACACCAGCAGCACTCATGCAGCCCCACATAAGGACACTGCCACCACCATGTTTCACTGTAGGCACTATGCATTTTTCTTTGAAATCCTCACCTTTACGACGCCATACAGTTTTGAAGCCATTAGTTCCAAAAACAGTGATCTTTGTCTCATCATTCCAGAGTATAGAGTCCCTGTAGTCTTCATCTTTTTCAGCATGGGCCCTAGCAAATTCTAGGAGTGCTTTTTTGTGCATGGGCTTTAGGAGAGGCTTCCTTCGTGGACGATACCCATGCATGCCATTCCTCTGCAGTGTGCGCCGTATGGTGACACGGGAAACGGCCACTCCAGTTTGGCTTTCTACTGCTTTAGCTAACTGCAGTGAACTTGCATGGCGATTTTCTTCAGCCCTTCTCATCAGAAGACGCTCCTGTCGAGATGTTAACTTCCGTGGACAGCCTGGATGTCTCTGTAAGACATTTGCACTTCCATCTTTCTTAAATTTTTGGATCACTTTTGCTACAGTATTTTGACTGATATATAAAGCTTTGCTGATCTTCGTGTAGCCCTCACCTTTTTTGTGTAAAGTAATGATTTCCTTTCTCAGATTTTTTGACATTTCTCTTCCATGTGGAGCCATTGCTGACAGCATGAAATGGGAAGGGCTTTTCTTTGTTAAGTAATGCCCTTTTATAGTCACCTGTCTGCTGGACACCTCTTAAATGAATCATTAGACTCACCTGTGGTTGAATACCTGTTAATTAGAATTTTGTAGTCTGAAGTGTGGCTTTTTCTCCTAAGACTAATAATTGGGGTTTACTCATTTTGGCAACATGGGCTTGAATGAATTTGTTAGGAAAATCACTTTTTTGTGTGTGCAAATTAACAAATCTTGTTTGCAATCAATGGCCCACATTTGTGGGAGTATTTTGTAGTACAGTATCTCATAGAAAATGTTGATACCGAAAGGAAACTAAAGGTTTTCTGACAAATATAGTGGGGTGTACTCATTTATGCTGAGCACTATATATATATATATATATATGTGTATATATATATATATATATATATATATATATATATATATATATATATATTACTTAAGTAGACCTTAAAAATAGACCCTATGAAGAAAATAATTTCACACAACTATTGTTATGGACATGATTATCGAATTCAGTGTTCTGATACTAAATTAGAAAACAGTCTAGATTTAACTCTGATATCTTAATTAGAAAGACATAATATCGGCTTAAACAGTGACCAAAACAGAAATCTTAAAGCCGGAAAGAAATGTTGAGAAGCATATTAAATCTTATCTTGAATTGCAACCAAAATTACACATGAAGTTTATCCACCCTTGGATAATTATGTGATTTGTGCAATTACCTTTGTACACTCACTTTGTTAACAACATATGCATTGTATGTATGGGTCATTCTGGGAAAGATTTCCATGGCAACCACTAACACAGAACTGCACAAAAAGGTGGCACCCACATGAAAACAAATGGCAACACAAAATAATACTAAATACATTTTCCAGTCTTGACAGAGGTCTTCCAGAACAAAATACTGTAAATGGTCCCATCAGATTCCTTGGGTAAGTAAACCACTAACTCGGTGCGTACCTTTTAATTAAAAGGTTTCAGAATAATTATTTTTAAAAGGAAACCACTGAATATCATTAACATTTTTTTTCTGTTTGTTGGAGGGCAAAAACTACTTGGAATTGCTGTGTACATGGTAGTAATTATGATGATAAAAAAGATGTTGAAGTTTATCCTAAAACTTTAATTTGTTGCTTTTGGATTCCATGTCAATTGACTACTTTTTCTTGAATCTTTTATATCTTCATTTTTATAGGGGAACATAAATTTATTTTGTATATTTATATATTGTATATGCTTTTTACTTGGTGATGTGTATATATTTTAAAAGGCTTTTTTATGATCTGTGCAAAGCAGGGACTTCTAAACTGTGACTTGGTATTTATGAGAAATAATCTCTATAATGAAAAATATTGAAATTCTATCCTTGGCAATTGAAATAATTCCTACACTACTTTCCCCTGCAAGTTAGGATCACTCTTTCTTGGCTTTACCAACTGATCATGGCTCACATTATTGTTCAGTTTGGTAGAGTAGTTATAAATACCTTGTAGAAAGGTATTTAGAGTTAATAGTAAAAGTGCTTATTTAAGAAAGATTTTTTTAGCTTATTTTATCAGGCTCTTTAGAAGCTGTGCAAGACGACTTTAGTGATACATTTCTTCTTGTTGCTCATTGTATGAAATACACTTTTAAATCTTACTATATTTTTCTTCAGCAATTTTCATATGTAGAACATCATCCCAGTTCATACCACTGTGAGTTTAGTTTGGAAGTTAGTCATTTTAAAATATAATTTATTTTTGCCAATTTACTCTTCTCAAATACTCTTAACAATAGTATAGTTGCTAGATCTTGATGATTCCTGCATATGTACTGTACAGTCTCATATCCACTTCATCCAACTAAGGGGCATTATTTGATGTAACTCATAAATCTAGCTTATTCTAAACTCAATGCCCCTTCAATATTTAGTTTAAAGAGTCCTCAGCTGGCCTATGCATATGTTTTCCCAGTACCTCTTTGACGCCTGGTTCAAATATAAGCCATGAATACATGTCCGATCAGCCCATTAAGTACCGCAAAACCGTTACCACTTTATTTTACATCATGATTTCAACCTTTTGATCCACCTACATGCTACATACATCCTTCAACATGAAGTGCACAAATATATATGCCGAGTGGATTGTTGCCTTTTCATATTGAAGCAGCTGCTGTACAATTTGCACATGCTGTATTTTTGCTGCTTCTTGAAAGCATCTGTATGTTTTATTTGCTGAACATTGCGTTTACTCCCCTAATCCATCACTGACTTTATTAGGAATGTGCTTGCCACCCCATCGAGGCAAAAGCACAGTGAATATTTACATAGACATTGATGATTGGTTCAACTTGATAAACCATTTGCAGTATATCTTGTTGGGCCAGGTTGCTTGTAGTAAACAGTGTGCTGTGATTATTTCATCCAGAGTCTGAGAAACTTTCTTGTGTATGGGTAGTCTCCTACATGAATGAAGAGCCGAGTGCTATACTGAATCAAGATAATTACAAAATATCCTATGGATTATTTTTTTTTATCTGAGTGTTTCTCTGGGGTTAGAAAATGAAGAGGTGGTTGATGCTTTAGTGTGTTTGAACCTCTGACTACATTCTCTGTTTTTGTCTTTGACAAACTTGAGCAAAACACAACACTTTAAATCGATAATTTGATTTTTGATTGGTAACTGTAATTTGGCTGCATTCAAGTGAGTTTGAATGTATACATTTGTGTGCCCTTGGACATGTGCAGAACTGTTTCCTGATTTGTGCCCAATGCTGCTTGTGTAGTGAAAGTCAAGGTCACTTGTACCTTTTGTGAATTTCACAGAGCTAATTTTTCTGTTACAATTGCATGGACTTTTTCTTCTGGACTGGACAAAGCTTGTATCTAAGATGTTAATCATGGAAATGATTAATGTGTGCTTGATTTGTTTCATAATTAGTGTTAACAGTGTCCAAAGTTTATTTCTGTAAGGCATGTTTTGAATTTATCTGGTCATGTAATTCCCTTATGAACTTTCTTTTTTTGAGATTTAGATATCATTAATGTTCTGGCTCTGGGTTATGTAGATTTTACTGTTACACACATGTTGAATTCTTTTGTAGTTTGTTTCCTTAGGGTGGAATTATGCATGTGATTCTTTAGGAAAATATGCAGTGCCTATATCTGAAGCATGGGGCCTGGAGCAGGAATTAAACCAATATGCCATGTGCACACACTCCTAGAAATACACCTATGTAAACAGCAATACCTTGACCAGACAAAATTTAAATAAGCCCCTGTATCAATACATTACATAATGCTAAGCTGATACTTTATATATAGATTTTTGTCTGTTTCTACTTGTACCTAGAATAAAGAAAAGCATATAGTGGGTAGTAATTATTTTTGAAAGAAGCGGATTCATTTTCAAGATCACACAATCCTTTTTGAGAAAAAAACAAATTAAACTAGTGCTTGGAGTAACAGGTAAAAAAAGAAACCATTTTTTGTTAGATTCTTCCTGGTAAGTCTGTGTGTGTTATCATCCTTTTGCTATTGGAACTGCAGGGACAGCGAAAAAGAATGGTTAAAAATGAAAACTTTAGTTATATGAAGAGAGATATACATCAAGGAGGCAAGATGTGACAAGGTGCCATTTTACTGATATGTTTAGGTGGGACATTTCTATGAGTTCAATTATATGTAATTCATATTTTCCTTTCCAATTGACATACATTTTTATGTCATTGCGTTTGTAAAGTATACATAAAAGTTTGCAATTTATAAAATGATAGATAATAAGAGAAATCATTGTCAATTTCTTGGCTGTTCTGGGAAATATCAACATGTAAACAGTCTTTGCAGTTTTTCTCTTTGTAGCCTTTAGCTCATATGGATTTTGTGTGCTGGTCACACATTTCGATCTATCTTACTCAGCTGGGTCACTCTTTGGAATCTAGCCAGCCAATGCCCTAAAAGCGCAGAGGTCATTTGGGTCAATTAAAATCAGATTGCAGCACTCAGTCCTGATCCCCATTCCACACGTGCTGGTGCTGTGCTTTAATAGAGTGTTATCTTTCTTCCAAATGTTCAGAAGATACATTTTTTTTTTAAATATGGTATTAAATTAGAATATTGATGTGGGATTTATTTCTAAAGTCTCGTCTTGTGTCTCGTCTTGAACTTCTGAAAATCAATAACCTTGTATGGGGTATTTATATTACACACTTGAACAGATTTCTGGGGAAGTTTGCTCTCCTTGCTGTATATCTGTCTCAGACTGTAGATAACATAGTATTTCACACATTTTAATATAGCTCAGGCAGCAGCATGGTTCTACATTGTTGAGAACTGTTGCTTAACAGTTCCACTACCCTGGGATTAAATCAAATGGTTTGCTATTGTCCAAATGGAGTCCGTATGCTCCCCCTACAGGTTTTCCTCTGGCATTCCCAAAGATGAATAGGCAAGCATTACTGGCCACTATATAGTGGCTCAGTATAAGAGGGCATTGTGATAGACAAAGGTGATTTACTGTATAACTTGTTCCTATGCCTGCGACCCTGAATTAGATATAAAGGGTTTGAGAATATTATGTAGCTCAGTACACTGTTTGGAATTCAGAATTTTATTTCAACAAGGTATCCTCATGAAAGAATTTGATAAAGTTCATTAAAAAGAAAGAAGAATCTTTAAAGATATTGTTTTAAAGGTGAAAGGGGAAAGCAAAATAAAAAAGTGAAAAGTTTTATACAAATATACAATGAAAATTTGAAAAAATACTAAATTCTGTGTCTAAAAAAGATAGCATAGCAATTCTTTTAACCTTTTAGTTCTGTTTTTCAGGCTTTCATAAGAAGTAAATCCACACAACACACATATTGATTTTTGCTATTCTAAATAAAACACTAATGACATAATATTCATCAGTCAGAAGTAGTAAGTTTCAGAACAGTTAGTGATTTTTTTTTGCAGGCATGCAAAAGTAAAGGAGATTTAGTGTGCAAGTGTGCAACTTAAAATGAACATTGTAAAGAATATCAAGTCACAGCTTAAGGACAATAAACTTCAAATCAAATTTTGTTTGTCACTTTGTCACATACAAATTATACATACAGTACAATATGTATTGCAATTCTTAGTTGCTGAGGTTCAATGACTAACTTTAAGAAGAATATAAAGGGACAATTAAAATACATGACTTTATAAATATTCAAAATTGCTAATAGGATTATAAATATGTTAGAAATAATAACTAAAAAAATAACTTAATAACCTAATGATAAAGGGAGCATAATGTAGTTCTAGACATTTTCCTTTTTCCACATGCAGACTAACTGTGACAAGAAGCTCCTACTCATCCTCTCAGAACTGGGCTTGAGGTAGTGGTAGTGTATATCTGAACACAACACTGAGAAGAGGCTGTTGTTGGGAATCCATGGTGTCATGGATTCTTTTTTTTTTTTTTTTTTGCTCTTTTCTGACATCACTTGGTATAAATGTCCTAAAAATTAAGGAGTGCACAGTGATGTATTCAGTTGATTTCACCATTCTTTGTACAGCTGTGTGGTGTTTCCAAACCAGGCAGTGATACTTCCTGTTGGAATACTTTCAACGATGGATGTGTAGAAGTTCTTTAGTATCTAGGATGGCAGCCTAAAATCCATGAGGCAGCTGAGGTTTTAAACATTGCCATGCCTTCTTTTTGCTTGGACCAGGTCTGATCCTCCGTGATATGGATACCAAGGTATCTGAAATTGTCCTCCCTCTCCACCGGAGTGCTGTTAATACTGAGGGGGTGGTATTGCCTCTGCTGTTTTCTTCCAAAGTCCACAATCGGCTCTTCTACAATGCTGGCATTCAGGAGTAGACTGTTATCCTGACACCAGTGTGACAAGACACTCTACTTCATCTAGGTAACTGTGCTTATTGTTGTTAGATATCAGTTTTATCACAGCTTTCTTATACCTGCTCTAATGAAACAAAGAAGCACATCTGAGTAATCAGAAACACATGTGATGCCAATTGTCCCAAACATTATGGTGCCATGAAATGGGAAGACCTTGTATGAAAAGTATAATACTGTATCTACATGGTGTGACCAAAATGTATGCAAATACCCTTACATTAAAAGTCTTCAATCATGTGTGAATTGCTTGATTTGTAAATTTAAATTGTGGAGCTCAGGGGTAAATCAAGGAAAAGTTTTTTTTATTTGTCCAAAACATAATAGAGGACACTGTATATAGACACACCACCAAAATTTTGAGTTCAGATATTTCAGTTGCACCCATTTTTAACAGGTGCATAAAATAAACAGTTAGCCATGTAATTTCCATTGGCAAACATTGGCTATAGAGTGGGTCGTACAGAAGAGCTCAATGACTTTAAGAGTGGTACCACATACATGAATAGGATGCCACTTTTACCAGAAGTTGGTATGTAAAATATCTGCTCTGTGAGATCTGCTATAATTATGAATTGGAAATGGAAGTGTCTAGGAGCAAAAACACATGGCATGTGAAGTGGTATTCCATGCAAACTTATAGTGGGGCCACTGAGTGCTGATGCGTGTAATATGTAACATTTTGCCTATTCTGTGTTGCACCATGTCTAACAGAGTTCCAAGCTGCCTTTGAAAGCAACATTAGCACAATAATTCTGCCTTGGGAGCTTCATACATGGGTTTCCATCACAGAGTAGCTGCACACGAGCCTAAGATCACATTGCACAATTCCAAGCTCCTACTAGACTGGAATAAATCATGCTGCCATTGAACTCTGTAGCAGTGGAAGGGTAATTCCATGTCAAATCATCACACTTTTGGACCTCACCCTTACGGATTATAACAAAACTTGGCATGCTGATTTGGTCATTTGGGAAACCCATGGAACTAAAATTGCACATGTCTTGGATCAATATTAAAGGAGATTTATTGGTGTGTGGTATGACTTTGACTGGCTATATCTCACTAAGCATAAGTTGAACAAAAATTGTTTTAAAGCTCTTTTCCAACTCAATATTTTGTGTATATACTATGCTATTCCCAAAATGAAAAATAACCATGTTATGATTGATTATACTATTAAAAATTGAATGCCAAAAAAAAATATTTTAAAATTAGTCAATCTTTTACTAAAGCTAGCTTATAATATAATGAGCATCTCCAGAAAATGTGGTCGTTGTCTTTTAAGTCATTGCTGAGATATCATTACTTATAGGTGGCAACACATGGTTTCATATCACTAATGGGTATTTTACATAGCAGTCATATTGACATGCACCACTGTTCTTACGCTATAAAGGCCTCCCAGCCAGGAAAATTATCAGCAGCCAATCCGGCCATGATGCCCATCCATCCACTTCCTTTTATTCTAAAGTCTTATCATCCAGGATGGACGGTTCCTTCCATCCTTGTGATTAAGATGCCAGCCAACTCATGTCTTCTGTGACAGTTTTAATAGGTTAATTTTAGGACTCATGAAGCTGACTTTAGCACTCCAAGTTAATAAACAGTGACATATCCGGTGAGATGTTAGAAAGAAATTGCCTGCTTGATCTAGATCAGAGTGATTGCAGCATCCCTCTAGTGGACCTCCTATTTGTGCAACTGCAGGGCATTATGGGCATCTTTTTTGGAGTACTTGTGTGCTGCCAGAGGGAGCTACCAAAAAAGATAATCCTTTGATCTAGGGTGGTTCTGCCTGTACCAGAACTGTTTCTCATGGCAGGGCTGTTGTACCAGAAGTACTTGCTGACTGATAAGAAGTTGCTCCATCTCTCCCAGATCAGTTAGAGTTAGTAGTGGAGTTGGTCAAAGCTCAGCTTGATGGAATGGAGGAGAAAAGAAGCAAGAAATAAAGAATGAGGAGAATTGTTGGAAGAACCTGTACAGAGATTTTTTTTTAAATAAAATACCTTACTTGAAACTGGGACGGTGCTGTTATAGTTGTATCTGGGGCTTGGTGCTCTGCTATGCACCATAGAGGTAAAACATTGAATAGTAAATTTAGGTGTACTCTTATAAGAAACGATCGAAAATTTCTTTTCTACATATAACCCAGTGCATAGGATATTGTCCTTTAGAGTGTTGAGGTTAAATATATTTAGCCAAAAATTTTGAAGCTGTCATATAAGAACCAGTTCTTATATATCTGTCCAGATCAAAGGTATCATCTGATTTGCAGTGCTTTCTTACTTACCCTTATGCATCTCATAGTGTAAATACCACTATCAGTCCTGCCTCCAGAAGTGGGTCTGAAATCTATTATTAGTATTTTTTTTTTTTTGTTTTAATGGAAAACTGATATATCACTTTGTCCAGACCATCCTGTTTTAACAGTTTGTCACCAGAAACTTGAAGTTCCCAGCAATGCATAGGTAACTGGACTGAGTATACTCTGGCAGGAGTGTTTGAATATATGTAATATGAAGAACATTTGCAAAAATAAAATTATTTTGCTTGCTTGTTAATGATTTTGTATTTTTACATTTTTAATTGATTTTACATTATTGGAGAATCATCACTCCTTGTTTTGTAATGGTGTAAATTATTTTTAGCAGGATTCATTGCTTTCTTGTTTTAAACAGACTTCCATTGGTCCTTAGTCATGTCATTTATCCTTACATATTCACAAACTTTCTTAATAGAATACTTTTTATCTTGTTAAGCCTGTCACTATTTAAAATATGTTTTTCATTTTCTTTTGTCAGACAACTCTATTGCTAGTTGAATGAGTTAATACATGGCGGTTTTGGATCAGCTTTACATTTCTATATGTGTACTGCCAGTGACAGTAAAATGTTTTCTTATGTTTCAGATGTTGTGATGCGTGAAACATGCTTAAAGACAAAATCAGAATACTTAAACATAGAAAACAGTATTGTAACTGCCTAATATAATCTGTTCCAAAAACATTTGGGGGAAAAGTATCAGATACCTAGATTGCTTTAGAATAAGTGCAGTTTAAATGTCATACTATATATTGGTTTTTCATAACCCTCTAATCTTTAAATGAACATCATGTTACAGGCTAAATAAGTTTTTTTTTTTGTTGTTTTTTAGTGTTTTTATTGAATACATCTGGGTAAAATTTTAGACAATTTAAGCATTGTGTTTGGATGTACTGTATATATGTATTAAATTTAGCAGGCAAGCTATTAGAACTGTTAATGACTATGAATGTTAAAAAATAAAAATAAAAACAGTATAAACATTATAAACATTTTTGCATAAGATGAAATGTATTAGAAAAGAGTTACACTTAGTAATATATTGTATTAAAGGCAAAATCTACAGATTTAAGAGCTAAGCATTTTCTTTCCCATATGAATTGTAAGCTCAAGTTAGAATTTGTTTCTTCATTTTAACAAATCTTTTTGTATTACACAAAAATTTTTGATAATGTCTTATACCAGTTTCCTACTTGATTTGTCAAACAGATGTACACTGAATTTGATCATATATCTGATACTGAGGTAATTATTCCAGTCTTGTGGCATATTCATGCATTTTTATGCAACCAAAATTAAGTCTTATGCAGAAGGCTATGTTTTCCCTCTGAATTCTGTTAATTACAATTTTTGTTCCCTTTCACTGTCAACTGGCCATTGTCACGGTTTAGCTAGAGTTTCAATCCTAATGTGTTACAGTGTGGCCAGAATTTCATCCCCATCTCCAGGTTCTTTACATTTTATCCATGTGTTTTGTTGTCTTTTGAGTATTATTTTGTAAATTATGCCATTGAATATGTTGCTTTGTATTGTTTATATTTTATAACTTCTTAGATAATATTGTTTATTATTTATTATTGTTATAATAAGTTATGTATTTATTAGATATTTTGTGTGTTCCTTGTAAACTGTAGGCTGATAGGTTAAACCCCCACCTAATGTTGAGGCCTTTATAGGGGGAGGAGAAACCTCAGTCCTTCATTTTCAGTATTGTTGTTCAGCTCTTAGTTTTATTTTTACTTTTTTTAAAAAAAGTTTTATTCTGTAAATTTTCTTTTCTGATTTTTTTTTTGGGATTTTGGATCTCTGCTGTTGTTTCTGGATTTTGATTATAGGATTTTGTGCTTGGTTTTGCTAGCCTTTTGGCTTGCCTGTTGTAAGAAAACCTTTTTGATCTTTTTCATTCCTATTTTGTTTTTTGAATCGTTTGTCAATAAACCCTTTACCTATTTGTAATAAGAGACTTTTGTGGTTTAGGGTCAGGGGCTTTAGTGGTTCCCAATCATACTTTTTGGATGTTTAAGATTAATTTTGCTTCTAAGTGTGGCCTGCCTGCCACTTGAGTTGTTTAGAGGCCACATTGGAGCTTTAAGTTTTTAACAGTAACGCCCGGTTTTGAGTTTAGAGAACCCTACATCACACAATATCTGTAATATTAGAATTTGGCTTCATTTAACCATTGAAATTAATTTCTCATTTATTCCTTGTTTACTCTGATACAGTGTTTACTCGGGTAAATTATGTAAGGTTTTGTACTATTTTGCTAATGTAATAAATTGATACATATACTGTCTACAAATATTGTGAGCCTAGGTTAGGTTAGGAGCATGTGCTGATACAGTGCATTGACGCATCAACCACATGACGAATCAACTCTGGATTCCAGATTGAGATCCAAGTGTAGCTATGCAATGGGTGACACCTCAGCACCACATAAGTTCAGATGGAATGGAACCAATGTGAGGTTTTTTTATGGTGGCCAGAGTGACAATTCTGCCACCAACCCCCAGGTTTTTCCCTGGAAGATGGAGAGCCTACATGCAGGGCTGGGTACAGATTAACATCATACCTGGGACGGAATTGTGAGCCTAGATTCTGTGAAATGTTTCGAGTATGCATATAGTTATCAGGTTACTAGAACTGGTTTTCTGTGCTGTCAGAAGATATAGCATAAAAGAGTTTAATGTATTTGTCCATATTGTTCTTCTAAATTTATGTTTGGAGTGCTGCTGTTTTGGTACTTTAATCATCTGCTGTTAGTCAAGCCATCATCATCTCTTTTCCCATGCTTTTTTGAAGCAAGAAAAATGTCTATTTTTTTTAACATTTAGCTATTTTGTATGTGTTTTTGGCTCATTTCTATTTTGAATGCCAAGGGAAATTTGCTAAATCTTGAAATATTTGGTTGTAAAAGCATAATTACTGTATTTTTGGTATAGCATTTAAAAATGTTTTTAGAAAAGCCCCAAAAGAACTGTCAAATAAAACTTGTACATTTTGCACATTTGCATTCCTGTTCAGTGCTTTTTGCCTAATTATTCACAAAAGTGTGTAAACTAATAAGTGCATGTACATTTTACTGCAAAATGTAATAGGAAGTTAGTATTCTGCTGAATACCACAAGCACAACAAGCCACAACGTATAGTTAATATAAGCAAATTTATATGTAATAAAAAAAAATACAGGTTGTAAATTTTGTTGGTGTTTAGCCAGAGATCCTGTTTCCAGATTAAGCAGTGCTTGGGCTCAGAAGGTTCTGTGTAAGCATATGAACTTTTCAACCTACTGTCTGTGGTAAGGGGAGCTCATTTACCAGGCCGTAATTAAATCCAGCCTGGCAGCTAGGCCTACACTCAAAATCCTATTTGGTTTGCTTATTCAGTGTTAAATGTCAAGTCCTGCGGGAGATATAAAGTTCATTATTAAGTCAGAAGTCTATTTGGCCACACTCCCTTTCTTTCTTTGTAAATATATTTCAGCCTGTCTCTCTATCTCTCCCTCTCTCTCTCTTTCAATGGGTGGGCCTCTCTGGCAGTGTCTTAAATTGGTTTGAATCCTACCTGGTAGGGAGAAAATTCTTTGTTAGTTGTGGTAATTACAACTCAAAGACACATGATATCCAATATGGTGTTCCACAAGGCTCTATCCTGGGTCCGCTGTTATTCTCAATCTACATGCTTCTGTTAGGTCAGATTATTTCAGGGCACAACGTGAGCTACCACAGCTATGCTGATGACACACAGCTGTATTTATCAATAGCACCTGATGACCCCGATTCTCTTGATTCACTAACACAATGTCTGACTTGTATCTCAGAATGGATGAATAGTAACTTTCTCAAGTTAAATAAAGAGAAAACTGAAATTTTAGTGATTGACAATAATGGATACAATGAGGCTATTAGAAATAAACTCGATACATTAGGATTAAAAGTCAAGACATAGGTAAAAAGCTTAGGGGTAATTGTTGACTGTAATCTGAATTTTAAATCACATATTAATCAGATCACTAGGACAGCATTTTTTCACTTAAGAAACATAGCAAAAGTTAGACCTCTTATATCATTTTAAAGATGCTGAGAAATTAGTTCACGCTTTTGTTTTCAGTAGGCTAGATTACTGTAATGCCCTCCTCACAGGACTACCCAAAAAAGACATCAATCGATTGCAACTAGTGCAGAATGCAGCTGCTAGAATCCTAACTAGGAAAAGAAAATCCGAGCACATTTCTCCAGTTTTGATGTCGCTACATTGGTTACCTGTATCATTCAGGATTGACTTTAAACTTCTGCTTATGGTTTACAAAGCCTTAAATAATTTCGCCCCATCTTATATATCGGAATGTCTGACACCTTATATTCCAAATCGTGACCTCAGATCCTCAAATGAGTGTCTCCTTAGAATTCCAAGAACAAAACTTAAAAGTGGTGAGGCGGCTTTCTGCTGTTATGCACTTAAAATCTGGAATAGCCTGCCAATAGGAATTTGCCGGGCTGATACGGTAGAGCACTTTAAAAAACACATTATTTTAACATGGCTTTCTCATAATTTCACTGTAATCAAAATCCTGATACTCTATCTCCAACTCATTATAATAACTATTCATGGTGACTCTAAAATCTGTACTAACCCCTACTCTCTCTTCTGTTTCCTTTTCCGGTATCCTTTTGGTGGTGGCTTGTGCCACCACCATCTACTCAAAGCACCGTGATGTTCCAACAATGATGGATAGATTAAAAGCCAGAAGTCTGTATGACCATCAACATCAAATGACTCCGTGAGAACCCTAACTACAAAGAGGACTATTTCATTTATGTTAGGTAGAATGCCCAGAAGGGAGTGGGTGGTCCCGTGGCCTGGACCCCTGCAGATTTTTTTTTTTTCCTCCAGCTGTCTGGAGTTTTTTTTCTGTTTTTTCTGTCCACCCTGGCCATCGGACCTTACTCCTTTTCTATGTTAACTAATGTTGTCTTCTTTTAATTTCTTATTTTTTCTTTTATTTTTCTTTTCTTCAGTATGTAAAGCACTTTGAGCTACTTTTTGTATGAAAATGTGCTATATAAATAAATGTTGTTGTTGTTTCTCTCTCTCTCTCTAGCTAGGTCTATACGTATTTGGACAGTGATACAATTTTGATAATTGTGGCTCTGTGTGTCACCACAATAAATCTGAAATGAAGCAATCAAGATGTGATTGAAGTGTAGACTTGTAGTTTTAATTTAAGACATTTAACAAAAGCATTGTATGAATTTTTTTAGAAAAGACATACATTTTTATACATGGTCTAATCATTTTCAGGAGCTTAAAAGAATTTGGACAAACTAATACAATCATGAATATAATGATCATTTTCAGTACTTGGTTGAAAGTCCTTTGCAGTCGATGACTGCCTGAAGTCCGGAACCCAAGACCATTTCCAAGTGCTGGGCTTTCACCCTACTGATGTTTTGCCAGGCCCTTACTGCAGCTGTCACTGTAAGTGCTGCTTGTTAATTGGACTTTCTTCCATCATTTTTGTCTTCAGCAAGTGAAATGCATATCCAATTGGGTTGAAGTCTGTTGATTTGCCTTGAAAAGCACTTGGTTTGCTGTCACAGTGTTTTTTGGCTCATTGTCCATCTGTACTGTGAAGCATCATCCCATCAGTTTTGCACCATATGTCTGAATCTGCGTAGACAGTATAACCCTACACACTTCAGAATTCATCCTGAAACTTTTATCAGCAGTCATATCATCAATAAACACCAGTGACCCCTTCTAATGGCAATCGCGCATACCCATGTCATAACACTGCCTCCATCATGTCTCACAGATGATGTGGTATGCTATAGATCATGAGCCATTCCTTCGCTTCAGAATATTGGTCTCTGTCCATCATTGTGGTACATATTGATCTTAACTTCATTTGTCCAAAGAAAACCATTCCAAAACTGGACTTTTTTTTATATATATATTTTCTTGCAAATATTGTGAATTGGTTTTTCCTCACCAAGAAAACAATTTTGTGATCATCCAGCACAGTTATCTTCCATAGTTATCCAGGCCTTGCATTCCTTCTCTTTAAGAATGTACTAAATGGTTGCTTTGACCACACTTCGTGTTTCTGCTATCTTTCGTATGGGTTCGTTTTGTTTTCCAAACCTAATGATGTCCTGTTGTTATTTGCATGGACAGCTCATATTGAGAGCTCATAGAGACAACTTCTAAATGCAAATTCCATACTTGGAATCAATTGCAGACTTTCTACCTGCTTAATAGTTAATGAAATAATGAGAGACGTGCTCACACCTGGCTATTATTCAGCTTGTCAGTCAATTGTCCAAATACTTTTGAGTCCCTCAAAATGGGGGGACCATATATAAAATGGCTATCATTCCTAAACAACTCACACAATATTTCTGTTAAACCCTTTAACTTAATGTTGAAAGCCTACACTTCACTAATGTAATTATTTCTTCATTTTAAATCCATTTGGTTTGGCATATAGAGCCAAAATAATGAAAATTGTGTCATATTCCAAATACTTATGGACCTAACTGTATATACATATACATGTGTATACTGTATATACATATACAGGTGCATATAAATAAATGAGAATATCATCAAAAAGCTATTTTATTTTAGTAATTCAGTTCAAAAAATGAAACTCATATATTATATAGATTCATTAGACACAGAGTGATATATTTCAAGTGTTTATTTCTTTTCATTTTGCTAATTATGGCTTATACCTAATGAAAACCCAAAATTTAGTATCTCAGAAAATTAGAATATTGCATAAGACCAATAAAAAAATGATTTGAATACAGAAATGTAGGCCTACTGAAAAGTATGTCCATGTACGCACTCAACACTTGGTCGGGGTTCCTTTTGCATGAAATACTGCATCTATGTGGAGTGGCATGGGAGGCAATCAGCCTGTGGCAATGCTGAGGTGTTAGGGAAGCCCAGGATGCTTTCTATAAATGCCTGCCTAACATCAGTTTTGTGTGAGGTTTTTGAGTAGCAGACTTTTTAGGGCGTGTTAGAGCATATTGTTAAAGTGTTGTGTTGAGTGAGGTGTTGATAATATGTGTGAGTGCAGTAATGAATGAGGGGGACACAGCCTGCAGGAAGCTGAAAGCATCAGTCCTGGAGGGCAGTGAGAAAATGGAATGTTGTGGGAGCAGGTTAATTGGTAGGGTGATGAGAACTAACCTTTGATTCTAGCTATCTTTTTTATGAAAAAGGTAGTGGAATCATTAACAGTCAAAGAAAGACCAGAAATGGGGGTGAAGGAGGGTTAGGAAGGTAGAATAAAGCAAGCAAAGCACAAGCCTCATGTTTCAATGGTGTTGCTAATCCTGAACTGGAAGAAACGTAGTTTGGCACTAGTAGTGGCAGAAGTGGTGGGCAACAAAAGAGATTGGTACTTACCTACATCAGCCTGGGTCTTTGTCTTCCTCCACTTTCTTTCAGTGAAAAGTGTAAACTTGGTCCATATGCTGTGTAGTGCTTGAAAGAGCCATGGGCAGGAGAGTCTTTTGCTTGCAGACCTGGAAGTGAGAAGGTAGGCAATGTCAATGCATGAGGAAGAGCTGAGCACAGGGTGTCACTGGCCTTATTGGTATCAAGTGAGGAGACGTGGTCAGGAGTAGGTAGGAAAAAAGATACTAAGGAAAGAAGTGGTGACTGTGGAATGTCACAAGGGGAGAAATGGCAGGGTGAGAAAAGTGAAGTCGCAGAGAAAATTGAGTGAAAGGTGGTCAGAAGTGTGTAGAGAAATGATAGTTTGAGAATATGCTATGCACTGAAACATTTTGGAGTTCTCAAAACCTTTAAAGGTTTTCACTCTTTCCCCTGGACAACTGACATAAGGAGTCAATGCATACTTAAACAATGTAAATAAAAAATTTAACTCCAAAAATTAGTCCTAATTCTAATAATTCCTAGTAAATCACATAAAATGATGTCTTAGAATCACAAATTTATTTTAATGTATACTTGTCTTATTTGCACATTTCTTCTAACAATGGTTCATACTGAACGTAGGCAGGCAACATTTTTAGCAGAGTTGACTATCAAAACAAACATCTTAAAATACTGTAAATACACTTAGAAAAAGGAGATAACATTAGTATCAATACTGTGTGAAAGCTGTTCATAAGTATATTTATCTATACCCCAGCATCTCCACACTTGAACATTCTGGGATAGAATTTTCAGATTCTCTTTGAGTAACCCATATAAATCTCAATGAGTTCGAATCACACATCTTCACTTAATTTCTCCACATTAGCCTGTGTGTCAAGTTTAAAAAAAAAAACAATTTCCCTGCCCTGCTAACAGTATTTTTAACTATAATCCTTATGTTGAAAAAGAACACGGAGTAATTTGTCAATCTCCTAAAAGACATGATGTCTGCTGTGTCATGGGTAGTTTTCATAAGCAAGTAGAATCTGAATTTGTGCTTGATATAGTAAATAAAACCTGATGTATTACTAGAGTAAATAATATGATATTTAGGAAAAATCGGAACAAATGTTTTAATACAAACAAGGTATTTAAAACTTCTACATAGGGACATCTGATGATGATGCTTTAATTCTGTAGAGACTTGAAGACAGGTCTCTTGACCAACAAGTAAGGGAGAGAGGTGGGTCTTCAATTCTAAAAGTCATTTCCATGAGGCATCCAATTTCCAGTTTTAAATGATAAGTAACTATAAAGCAATATTTTAGGAGAAAAAGCCTATGTTAGGCACATTTTGAGAATGATGACTGGTGCTCCGGTTTCCTCAAATTGTCTAAAGACATGCAGGTTAGGTGCATTGGTGATTCAAAATTGTCCCTAGTGTGTGCTTGGTGTGTGTGTGTGTGTGTGTGTGTGTGTGTGTGTATCCTGCAGTGGGCTGGCGCCCTGCCTGGGGATTGTTCCTGCCTTGTGCCCTGTGTTGGCTGGGATTGGCTCCAGCAGACCCCCGCGACCCAGTGTTAAGATATAGCGTGTTGGACAATGACTGACTAGGTAATGATGTGTGGATCATGCAACACAATTATTCCATGAAAGATTTTCACATCATTTGATGTTGTAAAACACTGGTCACTATTGTTTTCTATTTTGTCATATGCCTCTTTCTCCCAATTCTACATGAAAACATTAGTTTATTTTTTTTTTGGCTACCAATGTAAAGTATATGGGGTAAGTAACATATAAAAAAATATTTTCGGGTGGAGCGTTCTTTTTAAGTGACTCAACTAGGACAGAAAGTAAAACATACCTGGAGAAAAAAATGATTCTCAGGTTTGCATTTAAATCCAGTTAGAGGTATGTTTACTATAATGTGTTTAGCAGTTGCAGCTCAGACAAAAATTAAAAGCAAAAAGTCTGTATTACTCTAGAATGAATAGAAACTGACATAAAAATTGTGTGCCATATTTCATGCCATTAAACCAATATGAAAATGGTGTGCCATAGAGAAAAGCAATTGATGATTTGATTGTTGTGGTTTTAAATATGACCAAAAAAACAATGCCAAAATTAAAAACACTGCGTGCTTTGCATTACAATGTAGTTATCCTGTTGATTTGCATTTAATTTTGTCACAAGGAGTCCTCCATAAATTTCCAGCTTTTTTTTATAATTAAATACATCTTTTCCATTTGCTAAAATCATGCAACATTGTACCATTATTTGTTAGTCAGTCAGCCAGTCATCGTCCAACCCACTATATCCTAACACAGGGTCACGGGGGTCTGCTGGAGCCAGTCGCAGCCAACTGAGGGCGCAAAGCAGGAACAAATCCTGGGCAGGGCACCAGCCCACTGCAGGACACACCCACACACCAAGCACACACTAGGGACAATTTAGAATCGGCAATGCACCTAACCTGCATGTCTTTGGATTGTGGGAGGAAACCGGAGCACCTGGAGGAAACCCACACAGACATGCGGAGAACATGCAAACTCCACGCAGGGAGGACCTGGGAAGCGAACCCAGGTCTCCTTACTGTGAGGCAGCAGCGCTACCAATGCGCCCCCGTGCCACCCTCCATTATTTGTATCGATTTCATTTTCTTCTTATAATCTATACTAATAAACGGCAAAGCCCTCACCGACTCACTCACTCACTCACTCACTGACTGACTGACTGACTGACTGACTGACTCATCACTAATTCTCCAACTTCCCGTGTAGGTAGAAGGCTGAAATTTGGCAGGCT
>JANRMT010062809.1:22614106-22672750 GCA_026402145.1 Polypterus bichir lapradei
TATATATATATATATATATATATATATATATATATTGTGAAGGATGGCCGGCTGTTTATCCCGGCCAATACCCCCAAGCCGCCAGGTGGAGCCCTCCTTGCAGCATGGAGGTCCCCAGAAGACCAGCAGGGCATCATGGACAATGTGGTTTTTATGCACAGCCCTGCTGGATGCCATGGGGGCCACAAGAGGGAGCTGCAGGGAGGACCGAGGACTTCTTCGTGCCCTATGACCCGGAAGTTCGTCATAGGAAGAGCGACGGGCTTCCGGGTTGAAGAGAAGAGCTTTTACCTGACCCAGAAGTGATTGAGAATCACATGGACTGGGGATTGGGAACATTTCCGGGTCAGGAGATATAAAAGGACTGTGGGAGCTCCCAGGCAACGAGCTGAGCTGGGTGGAAGGGTGGCAACACGTCTGGGAGCTGGAGGATTGGTTTATTGTGTTTATTATATGAGTTTTGTGGTGGAGAGTGTGCTTTGTGCAGTGGCAAGAAAATAAAGTCAACTTGAGGACTTTTACCTGGTGTCTGGAGTCGTGGACAGGGGTTCAAGGGAGCGAGAGCGCCCCTATCGACCACAGTGGCGTAGTCGGCAGGATACTCTAGCGTCGTTTGCAGAGGACCTGAAACAAAAATTTCTGTGGGAAACGAACCCTGAACAGACAACGGCGTCAAGAATCACCACAACATCGCCAGAACCTGAAAAACCCGAGTCCAAAATGGGGAAGAAGAAGGGCAAGCAAAGCGACAACGCCAGCAGGAGTAACCTGTGTGTAATGGCCGATGCTCGGGAGGAGTTAAGGAGCGGCCTTTCAAGTCCGGAGAAACCTCCAGGATTCAACGAGCGCTCTGAGGTACGTGATGGGAATGTTATAAAGAATCCTTTTGTTATAACTCACTTTGTCCCATGCATGTACCTCGGAGAAGATCACCTGGAGGCTCCGCAGGGAAAAGAAGACTGCCCTGGAGACGACGGCGCGCTCCTGTCGGAACCTGAGCACAGGGGAAAAGACTTCCGCATGACGGCAGCCGACGAGGGACACGGCAGCAAACCCGGTGCTTTCTGGGAAGGAGGAGGTCCGCGTCCCACTGTTTGCGCCTTCGAGCCCGAAGGAACAAACTCGGTCTTTCAGAAGGGGAAGAGGGAGGCGAGCGGAGCACTACTAACCGCTCAAAAAGGTAAGGAGGGTCGGGAAATGGCTGTTCGGGATGTCATAAAAGGAAAAAGGACAGACCGCAGCCTGTCGACCACAATATATATATATATATATGATGTGTATATATATGTTTATATATGTGTGTGTGTGTGAGTGTATATATATATGCCAGCAACACTCATGACAATGACAAAACAATTATATTGTCAATCATGTTACGTTATTATTAAAATGTTTCCTTTTCTTTTTACTTCTCTGCTGCCAAACGCGGGTATTTTGCTATGTATATATGAGAGATAGATAGAGAGAGAGAGAGAGATATGACAACACTCATATCAATGACAAAACAATTACATTAACAATCATGTTACGTTATTTTTAAAATATTTCCTTTTCTTTTTCATAACTTCTTTAACACACTACTTCTCCGCTGCGAAGCGCGGGTATTCTGCTAGTGGGATAATAAAAAAATGTAACATGAGTTTCCTTATCTTCTCATTGTTAAAATTGTCTTTAATTGTAATAGCAAAACTGTCTACTTGTTTACCTGTAATCTGGATGCCTTAAGTTACAAACTGACAGAAAATAATTAGTATTTTTTTCTTTTTAGTTCTTCTACATAATTAGTTAATAATTTGGGGTGGTATTGTCTTATACGATCCAGGGCTGTAACTTCAGTTGAACAAAGTTATTAAAGACAGCTAGTCATTATTGTGCTGTTCCTGCAGTAGCCACCAGGAGTTTCAGAAGTACTATATTGATGTCTACAGTACTGATGAATTCTGTCTAATAGCAATATAATGTATATTGAATAAGTGCCGAATGTCTGTTTTAAGATATGCCTTTGTAGTTTGGCAGTTTCATTGTGCCATTTATCTGTATGACAGTGTCGTTGAATTGGTGCAATGCTGACAGTTTCTACTTAATTCTGCGTCTTTGCAGATAAAAGTATTCCAAAGTATGGTCAATGTGAGCTTGCAGGTAGGAGACTTTCCCTCAATAATTTGTATGACCATTTTCATGAAAGCTTAGGATGCATCCACGTTTGGCCTATTTTATCATGGCTACTTCCGGTAAAGAAAGTAATTTACCAGTTGCGCTCTTTAAATATGGCCAGTTCACCAGATCAACCTCTGTACATGAAATGTTAATAAATATGTTCTTATTGATTTTATTAACTATCAAAATACCCGCGCTTCGCAGCGGCGAAGTACTGCTTTTAAATTTTTATTAAGAAGAAAAGTAAACCTTTTTAAACTGAGGGAAAATATACCAATAATTATTTGTTAAGGATCTCTTTGTATACCACGTTGTCAGTTCAGCACTCCAGTTGTAATATGACCAAGCTGTGCAAGCTTACTCTTGAGCATGCAACGTATAGTTGGCCATGTGAAAAGCAATCTTGCCTCAAATCAATGGCAACCTTTTGTAGGGTCTGTCCCTGAGACTTATTAATTGTCATTGTGAAGCAGAGCCTTACTGGAAATTGGAGGCATTTGAATTGAAATTTGAGATCAGAGGGTATAACGGGGATGCGAGGAATAAAAACTCTCTCCCCTGAGCAACTGCCAGTAAAAATAGTTGCCTCAATTAGGTTCTTTTGCAGACACGTGACCTGAAGTCTCGTGCCGTTGCAAAGTTTCGGTGGCTGTAAGTTTTTTAGTAACATTATTGGTGTCCCAACCTTCAAAATTAGATTATGCTCAGGAGTGCCTGGAAGATTCAGAGTGTGGAGAAACTCTAGTGACAGCGTGTCTATTAACTTGTGGATTTTTCTGTGAGTATTTGGCGGCAGCATCACAAAGTTGTTTCTACAAGACTGCGTTAGCTGCGGAGCTCAGCTCGGAGCGAAATGAAGTGAATGAAATGATGTGAATGGGAGGGGAGATGATGACGTGACTCCCCCACCTACCTTAACTCTTCATCCCTCCACAAACACAGCCTCTCGGCATGACAAACGCCAGCGGCAGTGCGTCTATGAACTTAATTTAAAGTTAAGCTTTGCACCTTGCTTTCCTATGAGTTTGCATAAGCACAGTCTTTCACCAGCAATTTTAACTCCATTACAAAGTGATAAAAAGTCTCGTTTATACCCTGCGTCTTCTCATTAAACTTGTATCTTGCGAATATCGTATTCGCCTTAGGCATGACAAATGCCAGTGGCAGCGTGTCTATGAACTTAATTTAAACTTAAGCTTTAAACCGTGCTTTCCTATTGATATGTCCTCAAAGGCTTGTTCAGCTTCATACGGTTGTTCCTCTCTTACTGCATCAATAAACAGCTCGTCTTCCTCTTTATCTGAGACATCACACACTGCATGCACGGGTTTACCTTTCCCAGTCCTGCAAACTATAGCGAATTGGTTCAATTTACCACATTTTTTACACTGTCTTCCTTTAGGTGGACATTGACTTTTTCCACAGTGTGCTTTGTTTCCCCAGTTGCTGCACTTATGAATATGCTTGTATACGTCACTCGCTTCATATTCTTTTGCTGCCGTCTCAATTGTGTAATGCGTTTTTTGTTCAGCGCTCTTTGGAGCTCTTGCTTGTTCTCAGCGTGCTGCGTTCACAGTCAGTTCACGTGAGCCGCTCGGAGTACATGCATCGAAGGTTCTCAGCTGTGCTTGTGCTATCTCGTGCGATCTTGTGATGTCCACGGCTTTATTTAATGTTAGCTAAGACCCAGCACTTAAAAGTTTCTCTCGCACTTTCGCTGAGTTTGTACCAAACACTAGTCTATCCCTGACCATCTCATCTTCGTTTGCATAAGCACAGTCCTTCACCCGCGAATATTTAGCGGCAGCGTGTCTATTGGATTGCTGCTGACGGATGGCCTTATATGGGCAGGCACTCAATTACGTGGGAGGCGTGATGATGTGGGACGCAACTCCGCCTCATGCGGCGACCGAGCTGCAGGCTATGGCCGTATATATGTTTGTAAGTAGGTTCCAGTTATGACCATTACGCGTAGAATTTCGAAATGAAACCTACCAAACTTTTGTAAGTAAGCTGTAAGGAATGAGCCTGCCAAATTTCAGCCTTCTACCTACACGGGAAGTTGAAGAATTAGTGATGAGTCAGTCAGTCAGTGAGGGCTTTGCCTGTTATTAGTATAGATTTATGGAAAGAACTTTAGCACCACCAATGGCAGTAACCCCATCTGAGAATACCATTTCATAAAGGTTCTTTACGGTATATACTCGTGGATAAGTTGAGACTTGATTTTACTGTATAATTTCTGGTATTTTATAATGTCGGTCATATAAGTCGAATGCGGAAAACTAACACCATTGGTCTAAGAGATTATGATATTGTAACGCCCACCTGAGAGAATAACCACACCCTCATACACCTTTATCATAAGAGCATCCCTTATATACAATGGAGTGTTTGATCAGAAGAAAATATGAAGCTGGTTTTAAATTAACAAAGTTTAATGGATCTGAGAAACTGATGAGAGATTGGAGGAGGCAAAAAGATGAAAAAAAAAAAACAAACTAAGTGTTGCATTTTTGAACGGGCATATAAGTCGGGCTCTGATTTTATGATAAATTTTTCGGGTTTCAAGACCCGACTTCAACGTGAGTATATACGGTAAACATAATTACGAAAATTGTTTGGTAGGCTTCATACTTTTTAATTGGACAAAAAGTGAATACTGGGGTATAATCAATGTAAAAAATGTTTAGGAGTTTTTTTACCACAATGATCTAAACATAAAACCATTCAAACATATTGTGAGAGAAGCCTGGACACAGACAGACACTGAGCCAGCCAGATGACCAAAACACACACGTTTATTTTACAGTTCTTTTCCTTGCACAACACTATGCACCAAAACAGCCACAACAGCTTAGTCCTTTACTTCTAGTTTTAGTTTTAGTTTTACTTTTACTTTCTGCCACTTCCACCTGACTCCAGCTCCCTGAATGGAGTGAGGTGGCCCTTTTTATATTGCACCCAGATGTGCTCCAGGTGCTCCCTGATCACCTTCCTGCAGCAATTCCTGGTGTGGCGAAAGTGCTGCAGTCCATGGCTCTGGAACCGTCCAGGCACCCCCTGGTGGTAGCCACAGATTCCCACAGGTTTGAGCTTCCCAGCTCCGTGGTTCCCATGTAATCCCGGAGTGCTGCCATCTTGAGTCCCGGGGTAGGAATTGCTCCTCTCCCGGTCCCCTGCTTCTCCAGGTCTCCCAGTGGGGCAAGGTCCCCATTCGTCTATCACAATATGTATACCTCTTCACAATGGTGCGTCGCAAAGTGCAGATCGCGCAGCAGCAGAAAACCAGCAGCTGATAAAGAAAAAAGCATATAAAAAAAAGTATTTGTTTCCCATTGTATCACCATTTAAGAGGGGTTTTGGAGGAGTGGCCATTTCTCCTTGGGCTGTGTTCGGCCCCCCTATTCACAATGGCGCATAGTGCTGGTGGGGGAAGGGGAGGGGTTGGTGAGCGAAGCGAGCAGAGGGCAGAGCCCCCTAGTATTTATAAAGTCTAAAAGCTGTACAGAAGACATTACTGTAAAGCAGGATATACAGTGACTAGCCACAAAATAAAGGTAGTTCTACAGTATTATCAGTCTGATAAAGACTAATTCTAAGTCAGAAACAACATGCATATTGTGTGAAGAAAACTTTGAATACTTATTTCAGTGTTTCAGGTCAAAGATTATTTGTTGCCTCACATTTGAAGCACAGATGAGACTTCATTGTATTGTGATTTATGGCATTAATATCATTTAAGATGTTTACTGACACTGTGGATGACATTTTTTTCTAACTTCAGAGTTTTTCTACCTCAAATATAAACATTTCAAGAGGTGATTAAATTAAATATTGTGTTTACCGTATTTGTTTCATAATATGCAAATTACTTTACAAGGCTTATTATTTAATGTTTTGGGGGTGAAAATTAGACTGCTCCTCTCAACATGTTTTATACTAGTTAATGTTGTGGACTGTGCCCGGCAGTTTATCCCGGCCAAGTCCCCCAAGCCGCCAGATGGAGCCCTCCCTGCAGTATGGAGGTGCCCCAAAGACCAGCAGGGAGTCATGGACTTTGTAGTTTTTATCCTCAGCCCTGCTGGATACCACAGGGGCCGCAAGAGGGAGCTGCAGGGAGGACCAAAGACTTCCTTTTGCCCTATGCCCCGGAAGTACTTCCAAGTCACATGAGCGGAAGGGATGATGTACTTCCGGGGTGAAAAAAGGACTTTTATCTGACCCGGAAGTGATAGGGAATTACGGACTGAAGGATGAGAAACACTTCCGGGTCAGGAACTATAAAAGGATTGTGGGAGCTCCCAGACGGCGAGCTGAGCTGGGTGGTAGGAGGGCAACGCGTCTGGGAGTGGAGGATTGATTTATTGTGATTTGTTACTGGTTTATTTATGAATAGTGTGGAGTGGAGGGTGCTTGGTGCACGTTATTATTATAATAAAAAGAATAATTGTGCCACTTTTACCAGGTGTTTGGCGTGGTACCTGAGGGTTCAAGGGAGCGATAGTGCCCCCAACTGCTACAATGTTTATTTTGTGCATCAATGTTTATTTTGTGTATCTCTTCTGCACACCAATAGATAAAATCTGAACTCATTTAATTGTTGCCTTATTTTTACAAATAGACACCTTTAAAAATATTCACAGTATTAACTTTAATAGAATTAACTTTCACCTGTATCACTGCGTGCTCTTAACCTCTCCTCCTCTCTTCTTGTACATTTCACTTGTTGTTATTTGATATGAGGAACCCAACCTCAAAAAAGAGAGACTATAAAGAATTACAGATGGCACAATGATTTGATCAACATATAGGATTGCTGGAGTATGCTTGGAACAGCGGCAGATTAAAACTGGCCATTGCCAGTGGGCATCATGACTTCCAAAATCATTCAGAAGAAGAAATAGGGACATTAAGTATAAAAAGAGCGATAACTTGTACATTGAGTTCTTTCAGTCTAAAATATAGAAACTGAACAGAATAAGGCATAGCACAATACATTTTACCTGTCTGCGCAAAGGCAGTATAATGTATTAATCAGAACAGAGTGCAGAATAAGAAAAGGAAAAAACAACTAAAGGCCAAAGTGCCTTTTTAATGAAAGGAAAATGCTCGATGAATAGCCACCCCATAACTGGTCCCCATACTGTAATGCAGGGTCTACAGAAGTGTTGCAGACAGGGGCTGTGCATCACCATCACCATCAACCAGAGAATGCCATAATGTTCACCTCCACTCATACTGGGTGTTAGACCAAGTTAATAGTGGGTTTTTATTAACTAATATTTTAAGAGTAAATGGTAGAATAGGTAAAGATAAATACTAAAAAAAAAATACAAGGCTTGCTTTATGACCCAACTAAGGACAACAACTAGTTTATTAGTCTAAGGTGACTGAGGTAATTAATCCAGTAAATCCACAACAAACAATATCCTAGAAAGAAATGAAAGGACTGATAAAATATAGTTAATTTTCTTGAGGCAAATACTTGAAAAGATGTTAAACTACACTTTATCCTGACTAAAATGTGTTCTGCTAAAACCAAAAGCGCTGGTTGTTTCTTCAAACACCTAAAGTTAAAAAGTCAGTTCCCATTATTTACAGCTTCAGTCTTAAATGTACTTTTTACATGATGGAATACTTTTTAATATTGCCTTTAGAACTTATTGTTTAGATGCCCAACCTAAAATATAAGATGGAGCAACAATGCTGCTTTCTGCTGGTTTCACTTATCTGTTAAAAAAGTATAGAAAGCCTTTAAAGGAAGGTATAAGAATTGATTCTCTCTTGCTAGTTCTTCAGGATGAACACATATGTAAATTCACTTTGTTCCAGTTTATAATAAGCTTCTTTAAACATCTCAGTGAATATTTAAGTACATTTAGAGCTTTTAGCAAGGACAATGAATAAAATGGTTTGCACTTTTAAATGCTTACAACATTTCTTTTATTTATATTCCTACTCTGCTACAGAATGAGCTTGATTAGGAAATCATGCACTACAGTGCTTACCATATTTGATGAAATACAACACATTATTGAATTTTTTCCCCAGAAAATAGATTATTTAGAATTTGTTAAACTAGTTATACAGTATGTGTTTTTTTATGAAATATTAAAATACCCAGCACCAATCAATTTTGTTTTTTTGCTACAATACCATATATAAGCTATATTTCTATTACTAAAATGTTTATTTTTATTATTATTATTTGTAAAGGTAAACTAACTTGAATTACTTTCATATCTGCTTTTCTGAAAAGCTCCGGCCATTACCTGTCATCATACTTTCCAGAAGATCTTGTCAGAAATCTTTATAATGAATTCAGTCATTGCACTCATTCTGCGGCATAGGGGGGTGATGGGCTATAGAGCAGCTTGCCAAGACAAGCCGCTAAAGCTGGCTCTTGAACCAAGCCCTAGTGTAGTTAAAATTGCCTTCTCCAACTATTTTTATTTTTTTATTCAGCAGTTTTCTTTGGACAGGATGATAGGATTGCATTGGTGCCAGAAACAAATTTTTCTAATCTCATGTGTATTCTTCATGTTTAAAAAGTGATATTCCCTGTTTTTCCCTCTCACCGTGGGTTAAACTTGAATAGTTATTTATGTGTTAGCTGTAAGTCAACTGGGAGAGTTGTTTCTTCCCGAACGCACTTTTAGCTAAATATTCTAGATTTTATGTTACTACTTTAAATTGCTGTTAATAGTATCTACTAAAGCATTGTTTATGTCTTAAGACTTCTCTAAGACCTTTGGAAGCAGATGTTCTGATCTGCTGGCCTTCCTTTGGCCCAACATACACATCTCCACAGAAAAGTCATTAATCACTCTCCCTGTTCTTTTCCAACAGCCTTTGGGGAATAGTTGCTGTGTGCTAAATCTAAATGGGAGACTCAGGGGGTCAAGAACAGTACATGACGTACCACATGCATGCTTCGTACCACTGTCAAATCTTATTATTAATGACTTAAAAAAAGTGCTTTGTGTTATGTTGCTTTTATCAGAGTGTGTCATTTCATGAATATGTAATATCATGTATGCAGTAGTTCATAATTTGCGATGGTTGCCTAAGTAGCACTTCTATTGTGGAGAATAATATTGTTCAGTTAAAGTTTGACATTTTCTGTGACTGCTTTTCATGGTATTTTTGTTGAGGAGGTCTTTTATTTTACAATGAAGGCCTCACATTAAAAACATTGAGGTTATTAACTTCAGAAAGTTTTCCAGGCTTAAAGGGGTGTAATTTCTAAAAAATAATGTGATGGTGCCATCTACTGTCCAGAAAGAAGTAACTTGTTTCTTAGTCTTCTGCATAGCTAGAAGATAATTTAATCATTGTTTCTTGTGTCATTCTAGTTTGTCAGTCAGTCATTGCCCAACCTGCTATATCCTAACACAGGGTCATGGGGGTCTGTTGGAGCCAATCCCAGCCAACACAGGGTGCAAGGCAGGAGGCAAACCCTGGGCACGGCACCAGCCCACCGCAGCATTCTAGATTGTTTTTGGTATAATCATGAATTTTAATGTGAAAATCAGATGCATTAAGAATGTCAGAAAAAATATTTATCTTCAAATTCTCTATTAATGTGCCTGTGTCTATAATGTACAGTATTTAATTTGTGTTATAAATACCTTCATATTGCGGACAACATTACCTTACTTTGAAATATTTTCAGTTAAACGAGAGGTTGCAGGAATGAAGGTTCAGTTGTTTACACTTTTTTCATTTAAACAAAGCAATTATTTTTCTGTTCACCTTCCTGTTGGCTTACTATTATATCATTAAAACTTAATATTTTTAGTGTTATCTATAACAGAGTTTAAGTCAGATATTTATTTGAAGTAAAATTAATGGCTGTAATTTGGGTTTTGCAAATTTGTGTCCCATGCAGCTAAAAGTAGGAAAGTGTGTGGCATGGATCCTTTTTTGATACTAGTGGCTTTGGTAATTTTACTTTACCACATTTTTAAAATGGAAATTGGAAGTATTTGTTGCAGATGTTGTTGCAAAAGCCATGTCTGAAGTTGCACTTTCGTCTGCATGTTTTCTTTTCCTTTTAGTATCATGAAAACCTTTTCATCTCTTAAGAATAAAAATTTTATCTAACACTCAGTATACTGCACAAGCTCTAGCTAGGAAAGCGTCAATAAGCATGGATTAAACCTGGTTTACATTAAATTATTTCCAGTCCAGATCTGTCCCAAAAATGCTTACTTGGCCAAGCTGGGCGGAAACAGGTAATTTATTGCATATAGTCTTGTTTGAAAACTCTGGTGTTCATTTAAGAAATGATTTATGTTATGCACTCACAACATTATAAATATAGAGAGAATTCAAAGAGGTAGATCTCCTTTTAAACTATTAAAGGCATTTTTGTTTTTTTAAATTGGCTAAAGGAATAATCACTTTTTTGAAAGAATTCTTGAATTTGTTCTTTCACCTAATCATCTAAGAAGGAATCACCATTTAATAGAGCAACAATTTTATTAAAAAATACTGAATAAAAAATAAACCATGTGCCCTAAATATTTGGAGACATGCAGACAGCATCTTCAGGCACAAGGTTGAAACCAGCCATTGCAGGGCACATTTTCAGACTCATTCATGTATAGTATACCTAATATATAGAGCCACCATTTAACCTAACCCGTCTGTCTTTTGGAAATGAGTGGAACCACAGAAAACCATGTAAGTCGGCATCAGCAGCACTAACAAATATGCCACTCTCCTGCCTCAGAGTCGCATAAAATGAATACATTATTGAGAAAAAAAATAACTTTGAATAATAGGAAGGATAACATTTGTAAAACATGTATTACTTATTTCTTTAATTCAGTGCTTTTTCAGCATTTATTAGAAGAAGCTTTATTACTAATTATTTTTGTTGATTCAAAAGTGAAAGTATGACACTATTTTCAATGTAAGCAACTGTTTTGTTCATTTTCACTTTTATTAAAGCATGCATTGTAAGTCTTGTTACAAGATGAGGGATTGTGCAAACGATTAACTTCAACTGCTGCAATGAATTTTCAAAGGGCATAAACACCTTCCTTTACATACTGAGCATATGATTTAGAAATAAATGGTAGAACTGTTTTTTCTACAGAATGTTAAACCAGAAGATCAAAGTTATTTTTTTCCTATAACTTGAGTTTTAGAATAATTGTTGCTTTGTCTATAAGCATTGTGACAACAATGTTTAAACAAAACTTTAAGTGGCACGTCATTGAGAACACAGTAACGAGCATGGAGTTTTATTTTTGTAAAGATGTTTTTGAAACAGTCATATGTTTTTAAGAAAAACAGAAATTAAGAACAGACGGGTGATTTCAGTAGGTTTACTTGAGGACAGTCATCACTACTGATGCATTACAGGCAGGGTGGCCTAGTGGCAAAAAGCTGGCTTGAAACCACAAAGCTGCAGATTTCAGATGACACTGATTGTTTACTGTGTGTTTTACGACATTGTAGTCTACCTGCCTGTGTTCAGAGAGTTTAAATATGGTCACTGTTTAATACATTACTGGTTTTAAAATAAATAATAGAGACAGTTGTACATATGTGTGATGTGTCATTTCAGACTAAGCAAAGAATGCTTCATGTCATTGTATTTTCAGTTCTGAATAGTGATGTTAAACTCTTGGTAAAAGGCATCTGAACTTAGTAGTGTTAAATTAGAGCAAATCCAAATAAGCAGGTTTAATGTTAGTCATAATTTATGGTAATTCTGTTATGCACTAAAAGGTCATGTGGATCACATTGTGCTTCTAGGAATGTCTGCTAGCATGATACAACAGCTGTGTTCTATACATATGTAGCTGGTTGGTGCTTTAATATTGGGTTTTTATATGTGCAGCATGCATTCTTCTGTCTGCTATTAGGGTGCATTCCTTTCCTTTTTTCTGTTCTTGCCCTCACACTGTGTGCCCACTCTCTGTCTCTCAGAGCTAGAGCAAATGCAAAGTGAGTTATAAGGTAGCTGGTCACATGCAGTTAATTCTGTGTTTGTTTGTTTTTATCCATCTCAATTTGATGTGTGTAAAGAAGAATAAAGTAAAAAAAGATTTTGTATGGTGGAAGGGGTAAAGTTATTCAGCTATAGAAATCCTATTTATGCAACACAGAGGGTGCCAATTCTTAATTTACTTGCTTGGCTATCACCTTCAATACATAAAATATCAAAATAAGTGGCCCATGTAAAGGCTATGTTATAAATATTGATGATTCATTTGCTGAGGGATTCTGCATATTTTGAAATGGAGGTACAACACATTTAAAACTACTGTGAACAACCACATTAAATCAATGTAATATGAATGTGTACATTAAAATTACAGTATTAAAAAAATATAATGTACTAAAACAGCACAAAAACCACTCACGCTTACAGTCGTAAAGTCACAACCATGTCACTCCCCCCTAGTAATAAAAAAGAGAAAATGTATAAAAACTGAAAACCTTTGGTATTAAATGCAATGTTTTAAAAACCTGCATAATTTTCTCTAACAAAAACTAAAATTTTGAACAACATACTGCTATGTGTACCACCAGCCTAACAACACACCTATAAGCAGGACGAGCAGCCCATCTGCAACTAACCACATCAATGCTTGATTAAAGCAGTAAGCGAACACTCACATTGACATAAATATATAAATACTGACAAACTTTGCTTATTGTACTCATCATATTGTGTCCTGAAGGCAAGAAAGTTCTGACACTTCTCATCTTACTGTGTCCATACTACACACTACAGCAAATTTGGTCACACTAAAGTAAATTTTCTCTCTGATTTGTTTGTTTATTGCTTGACTATAACCTCACCACTGCTTCCTGCCATGTGCACCTGTGTTGCTCATTTGCCAGTGCATTAGCACTTTCTGTATTGATAAGTCGTGATTTTGCATGTCAGTGAAGTGTACAAAATGAGAAGGACCAGTAAGGAAGGGTTCCGTAACCCATTTTACCTGTGTCTGCCAGAGGTTACTTGGTTATTACACCTGATTTGATTTAGTTCTACAAATTGTTGTTTATTAAACCAACCTGCTTTTTGACTGGAAGGCTGTGCTGAAATTTTGTTTTGTCTATAAAGCACATTGTGATTGGGGTTAAGAGCTGAGGAAGTTAGATTTTTCATTTAGGAGTGTGGGATCACTGGTAGGAGGCCAGTAATATTATTGTCATATGTATAGTGAAAATTTTACTTGCAAGTACCTTACCTTTGTACAATAATAGAGCATATGGTTTCTGCCTTGCAAGTGGGCAATTGAAGGACTGATTTGGCGTTTCTGCGATTTAAAGCCTTCATGGTTAAAGGGCACAAGTAGTCACCAAAGCGAATAATATTTGTCAGTGCATCAAATGTAGAGCCCACGCATAGCCAGGAACGTATGTGTTTTAGGTCACTTATGACAAAAGCTCATCAGCTGGATAAAAGAAAGGCAAGGATGTTGAGAAAGAGTGATGAGAGAGAGACTCCATTTGAGAAATTGACAGCTTTTACAGTACCAGGCAGCTGGGCAAGAGATGAGGCTGTCGATGAGAAAAATAGGAATGCTTGAACTGTGCAGACTGTGGTTTCTGTGTTTTCTGCTTTGCACATCATATTGTCCCTTCATTTATTTTTCACTTGCCTTTATTTTGTTGATAAAAGGTTAATTTTTCTGTGTTTACCTTTCTGGGCTTAGTCTTCTTGTAAACAGCTGCCAAAATGAGCCCCTCATATCACAATTAATAATATTTCATTACATTTATATAGCGCTTCTAAAGGTAGTCAACATGCTTTACACAGTGGAGCCACTTCAGCCACCACTAATGTGCAGCATCCACCTGTATGATGCACCGGCAGCCATTTTGCGCCAGTACGCTCACCACACATTAGCTGTTAAGAGTTAAGAGATAGTTAACCAGTCAGACAGAGGATGATTAGGTGGTCAGAATAACAATTCAGCCAGGACATCAGGATACACCCTACTGTTTACGAAGGACGCCCAGGGATCTTTAATGACCACAGAGAGTCATGATCTTGGTTTTACGTTTCATCCGAATGACGGTGCCATTTTCATGGCACCCCATCACTGCATTGGGACATTGGGATCCATGTTCTGACACATCAGCTAGGCACCCCCTTTGGCCTTATCAGCACCTCTTCCAGCATCAGCCCAAGCCTTTTCCTGGTTGGTCTCCCATCCAAGTGCTGGCTGGGCCCGAACATACTTAGCTTCAGGTAGTGTCAATTCATAAATTACAAGACTGGGTTTGCTATTTTTTTTTTTTTTTTAATGTCGTAAGCATTTATGTATGTTCCTCTGGTATACCATAGTATTTATTAATATTGGTTTTTAAAATGTTCTTCTTGTTTAAAGTTGTTTGCCAGTGAGTGCAGCAAATATAAGTAATTTAAGCATTTCAGTGTTGTTTGTCCCGCTCATTGGTAATTGTCACTATTAGACTACAATTAAGGGAGCAAATATGTAAATTAATGGGGAAATGACTAAATAATTAAACATTTATACTATGGCATAAATACAATGATTTCTACATATTCTATAAATGTAAGCCTTAGATTGCTGTAATTTTCTAAACATAGAATAATTCAAAGAAAAAAGAGCAACTGTTATGAATTGTAGTCAGCACTGTATCGAAAAAAGAGTGCAAGGCCTTTTATAGCCACAAAACAGGCCTGGCCTCCTCTGTCTGCCTGGAACAGGTCTCATCTTAAATAGCTTAAATTCTAAGTATAATGGCTGGCCTTGGACCTAAAAAGGGGTCTAAGCTTCAAAAGGTTTCAAAAATACTGTTAATTGACCCAAAGTGTCTCTCAAAGGAAAATAACAGCCATGGAAAATATTTGGCTTAGGAAAACATTCTTCAAAATATTCTTTATGAATTAAAAGGTTTATTCAAAACAAGAACATATATGAAGAAAGCTCAAAGAGCAAAAAGGAGTTAGAGTTGTGTAATAGACCAGGGGTCCCCAACCGGCAATGGAGACTCACTCAGTGAAGGGCTACAGCAAAATGGCTGTCCCCTTCACTGAGGACACTTTTCAGAACGCTAGGCGGGTGGGGCTTTGCAGCGGTGCAGAAAGAGGAGAAAGACTGAGGTGAGAGAGTATTACAACAAAGTATTTTTATGGTCCCAACAGTTTCCCCATATGACACGAGTCTATAGAAATCTTGTTACTATGAAGTACATTCAGCAGATACTTTCATTACAATGAACTGACCTTGAAATGCTCAAATGAATTATCCACAGAGCAGTTAGTTCTGATGTCGCAGCTCAGTTGTGCACATTTGCACAATGAACCCCGAACAGAAACATTGTAAAAAAATTTTCTTTCTTCAAACTTTCCTCGTACTGGTTTTTTGCTGTTTTTGTTTTCTGTTGTTTCAGTGATACCTTTTGCTTATTGCTCGTCAGCATTTGAAAAACATCCACTGGAATTTAACTCATTGTCACCCTCCTATAGAAACAGCAGACATGAAAAAACGATAACAGTGTTAATGTTTGTGATGTGCAATCTGTTAGAATGACAAATGTGATGCGTATGTCTTTGTTATATGCAAAAAACAAAGAAAAATCTCAGGTTGCAAATGTATGCGAAGTGCTACATTTGAAGACAGTTTTTATGTGGTTCAGTGATGCTCTGTCAACGGGACAGCACGCCGAAGTGCGATCACCGAGTCTGTGGAGGACTGCTTATCTGTTGTCGGGGCAACAACAGGCTCACAGCTCTACTGCATCTCTTCGCCAAAGCAAACAGAAAAGATCTCGATGGGTGATGCAAGGAACATTGTAAATACAGGGAACAGCATTACTTGGCCAATAACCTGGCCACGACCCTGCCTGACTGCTGTGTCTGTTTATAGGAGAGTGGCAGATCCCACTACAATAAATAACCCTGCTCTTCCTGTTTCAAGCTGAATAAAGCTGGTTTTGCTAAAGTACTGAGACTCAGTCTCGTGTTTTGGGGTGTAAAACAGGGACTTATAGCGCGACCACGATCTTTTAGTATTTGCTTCTGTCGCACTTCGGGATGCACTTCAGTGTGACGTTCCTGTTGGGTTGGGGGGGGTCTAAAAAGAGTTCAGAAATCTTAAATATGAACAGGCATACAGGCACTATTGGGCAACCCACCTTTACCCACTCTGCAGACTCAGTATCCAGCTGGAGGAGTGCTGGAGGAGCCTGAGGAGGAAAATCTAAGGCAGTGGTGGAGCAGCATCACGTGGGGCAGAGGCAGAAGATGCCTTTGTTGAAGTTGGCAGATAAAGTGAATATTGGGATTTTTGATGTGTTTCAAATGTTAGCAGAGGTTGTTAACGATACCAAGCCAGGGCCTTCTTTCTCCTAGCTGGTGCATGATCACCTATCCCAGCTTTCAATAGAGTTTGAGCATTTTTCCCAACCACAAAAAAACCCAGAAAATGGAAGGAATGGATCTGTGACCCATTTGTGAATAAGCCAGGTAAATCAACTTTATCTGTGTTTGAAGAGGATCAACTGCTTGAGGTTGCAAACGATGGTGGCCTTAAAATTATATTTGAGACATCTTCAAATGTCCATACGTTTTGAATTAAAGTCAAGGCGGAATATCCTAAGTTTGCCACAAAAGCACTGAAACTCTGCTTCCATTTCCAACATCCTATCTTTGTGAGGCAGCGTTTTCTGCAGTGACAGCGACCAAAACGAGATTACGAAGTAGACTTAACATAAGCAACCCACTTCATGTGTCACCGTCTTCCATTGTCCCCAGATGGGATTGTCTGGTTGCAGGAAAACAAGCTCAGGGCTCCCACTGATTCTGCATTATGGTAAGTTGTACAATTTTTATTACAATAACTTAATAATAATAGAAATATAATGTAAATTCTGTATAAAACTGCCCTCTGAACCCGCCCTGAATCCACCAACCCCCCCAAGGTCCCTCCCCACCGGTCCCTGGAAAATTTTGCTTCTAGTAAAGTGGTCCTTGGTGTCAATAAGGTTGGGGTCCACTGTAATAGACAACCCAATACACTAAATGAAAGAAGAATCCAAGAAACAGAGCAAAAAGTAAAAAAAAACTCACAAGACCCCAGTAAACTTCAATGCACCACTCTTGAGCTCAGTCTCTGGAGTGGTAATGTCAGGGTTGCCCCACCTCTTGGGGTACCACCCACAAAACCCAATGGATATAAGAGAATATCAAATAACATGAATAAATCAAATCTAATATAAAGCTCAGCATTTTTAGTGGTAAATATATTGTGATACATGAGTCACTGTCTTGCACCCCAAAACACAAGGCTGAGTCTCAGTCCTTAGCAAAACCTGCTTTATTCTATTTGAAACAGGAAGAGCACAGTTATTGTAGTGGGATGTACCATTCTCCGATACATAGATACAGCAAACGGGCAGGGTCGGGACCAGGTCATTGGCCCAGTTTTACTGTTCCCTGCATGTATAATGTTCCTTGCATCACCCATCAACGACAGGCGTTTATAGCGTGACCGCGATCAGCTAGTAGTTATTTGCGCGACTCTGTGCTGCTGCGCTTCAAACCTGCAGTTGCCTTGGTGATGGACAAGCAGCCCTCCACAGACGCAACAGTCATGCTTTGCCGTGTCATCCTGTTTGTGGGGGAGGGGTCCTAAAAGAGTTTTGAAACCTCACAGTGTCTGGTTAACAAATCCACACCATTGGGCCCAGTCTCTGCTAACATTTACACACCTCTCTCATTTGATCTGAGTAAGACTGTAGACTGTGTTGTAAATTAAAATTTTGACCCTGTGGGTATCTTTGGAATTTTGTATTTCCTTTTTACAACTTTTTCAATGACGGTGCCACCTGATGGCTCAGAGCAAGTGAATCACCAGAAAAGACTGAAGCCACACTAGCAGACAAATGGAGCTGAGCTTAAAAATACTTTCCCGTGCAATGCCACTATTAATAAATAAATAAATAGAACTGTAGATGCCTATTAATATACTAAAATAAACATGATTATTGTAATACAGAATCATGCTATCGGTTGATGTTGGTGGGCCCACTTATCTTTAACTTTAGCAAGCTCATCCTCTATATAAAACACTTGTCAGTTTCACTGACTTAAATGAAGCATGTTCCTTTTGATTGATTCAATGTATTGCTTATTAGTCATGTTTTTAAATTTTTGTAATAAAAATTATTTTTTTTTGTATTGATGAGACTAAAATATGGGCTTTTTCACTATTCTGAAAAAGTGCAATTGTGCTTGAAAGTTTGTGAACCATTTAGAATTTTCTATATTTCTACATAAATATGACCTAAAACATCATCAGATTTTCAATGAAGTCCTAAAAGTAGATAAAGAGAAACCAGTTAAACAAATGAGACAAAAATATTATACTTGGTCAGTTATTTATTGAGGAAAATGATCGAATGTTACATATTTGTGAGTGGCAAAAGTATGTGAACCTCTAGGATTACCAGTTAGTTTGAAGGTGAAATTAGAGTCAGGTGTTTTCAATCAATGGGATGACAATCAGGTGTGAGTGGCCACACTGAGTTATTTAAAGAACAGGGATCTATCAAAGTCTGCTCTTCACAACACATGTTAGTGGAAGCGTATCATGGCACGAACAAAGGAGATTTCTGAGGACCTCAGAAAAAGAGTTGTTGATGCTCATCAGGCTGGAAAAGGTTACAAAGCCATCTCTAAAGAGTTTGGACTCCACCAATCCACAGTCAGACAGATTGTGTACAAATGGAGGAAATTCAAGACCATTGTTACCTTCCCCAGGAGTGGTCGACCAACAAAGATCACTCCAAGAGCAAGGCGTGTAATAGTCGGCGAGGTCACAAAGGACCCCTGGGTAACTTCTAAGCAACTGAAGGCCTCTCTCACATTGGCTAATGTTCATGTTCATGAGTCCACCATCAGAACACTGAACAACAATGGTGTGCATGGCAGGGTTGCAAGGAGAAAGCCACTACTCTCCAAAAAAAACATTGCTGCTCGTCTGCAGTTTGCTAAAGATCACGTGGACAAACCAGAAGGCTATTGGAAGAATGTTTTGTGGACGGATGAGACCAAAATAGAACTTTTTGGTTTAAATGAAAGCGTTATGTTTGGAGAAAGAAAAACACTGTATTCCAGCATAAGAACCTTAACCCATCTGTGAAACATGGTGGTGGTAGTATCATGGTTTGGGCCTGTTTTGCTGCATCTGGGCCAGGACGGCTTGCCTTCATTGATGGAACAATGAATTCTGAATTATATCAGAGAATTCTAAAGGAAAATGTCAGGACATCTGTCCATGAACTGAATCTCAAGAGAAGGTGGGTCATGCAACGACCCTAGCACACAAGTCGTTCTACCAAAGAATGGTTAAAGAAGAATAAAGTTAATGTTTTGGAATGGCCAAGTCAAAGTCCTGACATTAATCCAATCGAAATGTTGTGGAAGGACCTGAAGCGAGCAGTTAGTGTGAGGAAACCAACCAACATCCCAGAGTTGAACCTGTTCTGTACGGAGGAATGGGCTAAAATTCCTCCAAACCGGTGTGCAGGAATGATGAAAAGTTACCGGAAACGTATAGTTGCAGTTATTGCTGCAAAGGGGGTCATGCCAGATACCGAAAACAAAGGTTCACATACTTTTGGCACTCACAAATATGTAATATTCGATTATGTTCCTTAATAAATAAATGACCAAGTATATTTTTGTCTCATTTGTTTAACTGGTTTCTCTTTATCTACTTTTAGGACTTGAGTGAAAATCTGATGATGTTTTATTATTTATGCAGAAATATAGAAAATTTCTAAAGGGTTCACAAACTTTCAAGCACAACTGTAAAATATTGTTTTGTACATTTTGCACAATGCCTCCTAATTTTTTATAAAATGTCCCATTATTTCAGTCAGTGAGTCAAATTGCTACTTAAAAATGATTTCCTGTCTTGAATCATGTTTCTGTGATAATGGATTTTATTTAGTAAATAACTTCTTAGATGAAGATACAAGGTCGGAATATACAGTATGGTGGAGTGCACTTTCTGATGTAGTTTGTTCATTCACTTACTCAACCCTCTCAGCTTACTTGGTAAGGAACAAGCCCTTCATGGATGGCCAGTGCATCTTGAGGTACACTCTCACATCCACATTTATTTACACCAAACCAGTTTAGAGTTGCTAATTAATCTAAAACATACTTGGGCCTGCTTGCTTCGTTCGCCAACCAAAGCCTGCACTACGCAGGCTTGCCACTTCGTGTCTCTACCGCTCACGTTGTGAAGAGGGGGGCTGAACATACCCTAAACCCTAACCCGAAACCCTCTCTTAAACGGTGATACAATGGAAAACAAATAGTTTTTTTTTTTTACCTCCTCTTTGCTCGATTAGCTGCTGGGTTACTGCTGCTGCCGTGTTACGTGATCTGCATCTCGCGTGGCGCAGTTCTGTCATATCACCTATGTCCATATATACAACCTCTTTTCGCTTTTACCTTTTCATCAATATCGCATTGAATTTTGATTCCATGTTTGGAATTACATAGTGACAACACAACATATAATTGCCCGTGAATGAATATCATTTCTTTTACTCTACAAGAAATGTGTCTGACAATAGCATTCACACAAATGAGAAATTATTTATCTCGTGGGATTTCACTTTCACCAAACAACAAATCTCTTAATTCTCACGGATACAACAGAGTCACGCTGCAGACTGCAATACCTCACGGAACGCCCTCCATATCACGGAATGCCCATCAGAGCACAACATAGTACACACCCATATAATGACGCAATTTATCATAACGCCCTTTCCCAGCGTCACTTGTATCATGCCCTCTGCGAGACAGTGTTGATACGCTCGTTGTACAGAATGCTGTAGATGCTGTAGTTGTACAAATTACAACAGTTTTCTATCTGGTCAAACATAAATGACTTCCAGTTTCATACTTATGCTATCAAATCATTCTAAGCTCTTTCATGATTCTAACACTTCGCAGATATAAAGTACAGTTTTATGTTTTTTTTTTTTTTACTATTTTGAATGGTTGTTCATTACGTTTTCCCCTGAAGTGTTACATTATAGTAAAAGTAACAAATCTTATTACTATCCAGTGTTTCAAACGGAATGTACCTCATGAAACTCATACCTATAGATTTTCAATCTATAAATGTATTTCATATTCCCACTAGCAAATTATACAAATGTGAAACATTAATAAGCTTCATTATTTTTAGAAGGTTTTCAAAAACAGTGCTACATATAAAATTAGTTTTAAAACTGACAAGGAAACATTTTAGGAAACAGTCATTTATTTATTGATTTGATCCATCAACGTTTTCATTACTAAAAGCTGCATGTGTGAAATACTGGATGTCATGTCCATATCAATTGAAAGGCATGTGACACCAGTAGATTTACATAATTTTACATTGTTTAAGCTTTTCAGTTTGAGACAATCGTGATTGTTCTTAAATCTTTTTTGTGCAACATTTAAGTTGATTGCAAAGACCCAACTTATACCAACATAGACTCAAGCTGTCTTTGAGTTGTCGTCTTTGTAAAATTTTGATAAATATCAAAAACTGTTACAACTACTAATAATAATAAATAGTGGATCAGTTACAGTGTGCTTTCAGCAGGGAATTATCCCGAGGTGATCTCATCATTAAACATACAGTATTTATTGTCTTGTGCATACTGTACAATGATATTATTATTTACTGTACATGCCTCTCCAGAACAGTGATAATATAATAAAACACAACAAAGATATAGAATACAATTTACAGTAGAGATATATATTCAGGTATATTACAAATATTTATACCTAGTCTTTTTCTTATGTTTCTTATTATGATTGGCTGTTCAGTAACTCTTTAACTAAACACTTTCTTTGAAGCCATACTTAGCACCATTGGTTCTTTACTATTTGCCAGAAGGGAGGATTAAAAGAAACACTTGTGCAGGATGGCCGAGTGCGTAATAATCTTAGCAGAATGTCTTCTAGATATCCTGGACAGAAGGCAGCTGGGTGCCAGTAATAGTTTGTGGCTTTCACCACCCTCGCGTGTGTGCCCTACCAGGATGTGATGCCGCCAGTGAAGATGGACTCCAGACAGCACATGTGAGACATCTCAGGAAGGCATTGGTGAACTTGGCAATAGGCAAACCGTGCTGTTCCCTCCTCAATTCATCAGTGATTGTTACTGTATGAAATTTAAACAAGCTCACCATTTCCACAGCACCCCACAAAAACAAACCACAGTTTAATCCATTCTCTGAAGTCTATGACCTGCTCCTTAATTTTTGGCCATGAAAGGTCAGATTGTCCTGGGACCACTGAGTCAGCAGATAGACCTCTTGTCTGCAAGCCATTTAATCATTGGTGGTGATCAGGCCTATGATGTGATGTCAGCAGCATTTTTAATGATGGAGCTGGTGTGGTGTCCGGACACACACATATATATATATATATATATATATATATATATATATATATATATATATATATATATATATTAATAATCCTGATTTGTAACATGGCATTGTTTCATACAGTAGTTCTCATATTCAGTCCCATAGGCTGTACATTTTTTCCCAACTAATTTTTGCTTTTAATTAGACTAACTTCTTGAACTTGCAAGCCAACAGTCTAGGTTTTGAAAATTAAAGTGATGTATCAAAACACACTGTTATAATTACCACATAGGGGAGTGTAACCTGTGGGAGGCATTTTAGCACCCAAACCCTTCACACAACCACACACACATAAGATCCAGGTTCAAATATGAATTTATTTTAAAGAAATAAAGCACACAATCCCAGTTAGGACATCCATCTGTGTTCTCCATCCATTACATTGGTCATTTCAGTAGACAATGAACTATTGAAGCAGGTCAGAAAGCCAGTCCATCCCCACTTTTCTTTACAGTGAATCACTGATCAAATCCACTGAACAAAATGACATCACGGTCGGCTTTTTGCCACATGTAGTTCCTTTGAAATTCTGAAGGCTGAAAAAAAAATAAAACACAAAAATCTAATTTGCCAAACAGCAGCAACTGATGGGAATATTTTTTTTAACCTGTATCTCATCAAGAAAAAAGTTCATGTCCTTCAGGCATTCAAAAGTAAATAAGAAGGTGGACATGACTTCTTCAGTCTCTTCATCGTCTCCCCTTTGTTCTTATTTTTGAATTGTGTATGTAACTTCATACTCGTCCATTTCCAGAATTCTTGGCCAGAGGACTGTCCCAACAAGTTGGTCTTTGTTGGCATCCAGCCAGTCACAAGCAGTCAGGATGTTTTGGATCAATGAAGACTTTTTTATGAAAAAGAAAAAAAAAATACTGTCAAGTACTTTATTAGGAATATCAATATATTAACTCCACTTTTACCCAAAGAACAATCAAATTGGCTTATGAAATAAACACACCAATATGACCACAGCATGTCATAGGAATGCTTAGCTCAATTGATTTCTCTCGCTTTTTGTCTCTACTGCCTGTAGGCATGAGGTAGATTGAAAAAGAAAAAAATAAACTCCAGTGTACAACTGTAGCAGTTCATCTTCAAGGGAATGTCATGTCTAGTTAGAAACCATTCAGAAAGTGCACAAATAACTCAAAATGACTAAGTGCTCTGTAGTGAAAAAAGCATTCATTTTTATTTACTAATACATTGCTGTAAGACCCATTTCAGTTCAATCTGAACGTCTACAGGAATTGTACTGAAGTGAGTCCCTGAAAGACAAAGAGTCCAATTACCACAGTATTGTCACTTATGAAGGCCAAATTCATCATTTCAAATAATATGTAATTTAATTGTTCCCAGTTTAGTAAGCATGCTTTAAAAACTGCTGAAACATTCACCCAAACATATTACAATAGAAATGCTACATATAAAAAGTTATACATAATGGAAAGTGTTTACCTGAAGCAAACAATCACTCCATTCTAGACTGGTTGATTTCTGAATGATACTGAAAAGTAAAAAGAAACTCATCACCTTTAAGGCATTTGCTGTGCCGTAAGAATCATTTCACTACATACCTGACAGGACTGTGCCTTTGTGAGGTACAATTTGCTAACAACTAAATGTAACCATAAATATGCTGACCTGCACATTCAGTTAATGTTGCCTAATGCCACAGATGAAATTGATCTTTGAAGAACAAGGAAAACGGTCAAAAAGTTACACTCCACAAAAGCAACTCTATGAAGCCATTCATTGCCTAAATTTTAGGAACAGTAAAGTAAATGTTATACTATTAATTGTACTGGCATAAATAATTCAGTCAACATTTTCATATTCTTCATTAATGGAAAAGAAGGGTGGGGGAGAAAAGTCCTTGCTCTTTCCTATCTTGTGTGGAATTGCTGGAAGCAGAAATAATTGCCATTTAATAAATCAGTAAGAGCACAAGCACACAAAACACTCATTTTTAAGACCACCATTTTCTGCCCCCATAACGCCACTGACACACCACAGGGCTGACGAGAGACACAAGTCAGTGACAGCCTCACCGGAGACCTGATATGTGACCTGTTGGTCAAAGTCTTTTTGTGAAGTTCTAATATATAAAATTAGTGTCAGAAAACTTTTCAACTGATAATTACGAAGCACTGCCCATGGGGCACAGAATGTCCTTCTTCTCGTGTGGAAAGTGAAGACCGATGTCTTGGCTGGAAGATAAAAAAAATTTAGTAATACTGTAAGCTGACAAATTCTTATAACTGTTCTTCCCTTAAAAAAAGCTTGAAAAGTTACACACCTTTAATGTTGGCTTTGCGAAGTAAGAGATGACACCACCATCTTCTAATTTTTGGCATGTCTTCCTAAAAAATGTAAATCGGGAAATTACAATAAATTCTATGAATAAAAAAAATCACAATATTCAAACAAATATTACACTTAAACCACTGACCTGACTGAAATCAAATGCTCTTCCAGTGGCAATGTAGAGAGCATACTAAAAAAAAAGCAAGTTATTATTTTAAATCAACATTTACATCTTACTACTGGCAAAGTGTCCTCCACTTACCATGAGCAGTCCAGGCTGTCAATCTGTTTGGGTAGATTCTACCAATTTAAGAGTTGATTAGTAAAGGAGATATATGTGTGTTTTTTGTCTTATACTAGCAACACATATTTATATTTACATTACCTTATAATGCGGTTCCTTCCAGCTACCTGGCATTATTTTAGAGGCAATTTTCCTACAGATAAAATTTGTTTTGTCAAAATTGATTTATATTATATTAATGTATATTAAAAACAAAGTTGATATGAACTTTGCAGATGGAATATCATTGTAGAATTGGATTAATAATATTTAATTCTGAAAATGTGCCAATTAATAATTTTATCACACAGAAGAAAGAATTACTTAACCAAAATTTAGCTGGAGCCTTTCATCACTTTTTATGACAATGATATTCATTTCAGATTGCAAGAGTAGAATTATTAGTAATAGAACAGGTAGAGAAATAGTGAACATCAGATAATATAATCTCTAGCAACTTTTAAATGAACAAGTAATTTATGAAGGGAGTGACTTTGGCTTCACACACGAGACCATAGCACACCATTACAAATTTTTTAGAACCTTGAGGATGTTTTACCACTGTGCCGTTATGAATTATTTACACAGCTCTTCCAAAATAGCTTAGTGAAAACTATCCATCCATCCATTTTCCAACCCGCTGAATCCGAACACAGGGTCACGGGGGTCTGCTGGAGCCAATCCCAGCCAACACAGGGCACAAGGCAGGAACCAATCCTGGGCAGGGTGCCTACCCACCGCAGAACACACAAACACACCCACACACCAAGCACACGCTAGGGCCAATTTAGAATCGCCAACCCACCTAACCTGCATGTCTTTGGACTGTGGGAGGAAACTCAAACAGACACAGAGAGAACATTCAAAATCCATGCAGGGAGGACCCGGGAAGCGAACTCCTAACTGCGAGGCAGCAGCGCTACCACTGCGCCACCGTGCTGCCTAGTGAAAAGTATTAGGATCAAATTTTTTAAAGAAGAATAGTTCAAATGGGCAGCAGCCATCACTAGGTGACAGAAATAACAGAGTAAATAAGGAACAGTCCTGCTAAAATGCTAATTTTGGGAGATTGGGACTAAGGTTCAAACGGAGTGAACTGAACATATGAACAAAGATTAAAAAAAAGAACATTAAAACTTTTGAAAGCTGGAACTGAACAGTTGAACAAAGATCAAGAACAAAGAACTTGAACTCAGATGGCAGAGGCTGGGCAGTGACTGGTGCAGTGGGCACGGAGGGCAGAGACTGGGTGGTGACCGGTGCCATAGGCATGGAGGGCAGAGGGAGCACTTTAGGACCTTTGCCACAATCTGACAAGTGCCTGAGGAACTGATCTTTATGAACTACTGTTTTCTGACAGTAACAGCAATGGTAATGGCCTGATCCCTGGCAATTCAGTGAACACTTGTATATTTTAAAACCTGAAACAGTACAAAGAAAAAAAAGGTTAATATTCAGAATTATTTTGCTAAACATTTAAAACTTAACAAAAGAAATTCAGATAATTCTTTAATTTAATAGAGTTAAAACAAGCAAATCCTGTCCTATTATTCTTTTAAACAGAACAAACTAATTAAAGATTCTGTCAATGATGCTTTTAAAAATTTATGAAAATATACTATATGTTGCCTGTCAATTGTAGGCAATATAATTCCACACTTACATTCTGAAAAATTAAAGTATTTGTAGTATGATCTTTGTCATATTCTACTAAATATTTTAAAAGAGAAAATTGTTAATACACAGTCATGAATTAATTAATCTAAAAATTATTCAAAGCTAGCTTTTCAAAAGGTTAAAAAGTACACAGTATACTATTTTGTCAAATAAAATCATGTTGTTAAGGTGAATATCTAGCTGCATTAAAAAGTGTATTAAAAGTGTCAATTAATCAAATTTTACAAGTTACAAGATATATTCTAGAGCACTTCACATCCCTCCATGAATAACTACTGTCCTTTTGTGGCTCTGTAAGTAGCTGATGATGCCTGCATAATCTGTTCTTTTATAGCAAAACAGACAAGCAAACCCCTGAGCACCAAACACAACTGTAGGTTCCTCTGAGGTCTTCAATATACTTATGTGTCTCTGGTGAATATAAAATAGATATAAAGTTCTTAAAACTGACAAACATGCACGAGAACAATCACTTCACTTTATTTCAATTAAAAAAAACTTCAAAAGCAGTATTTTTGAAGAATGCAGGAGAGGTGGGCATGAAACATTTAATATTTTAAGAGTTCAAACAAACTGTACTATCATTGAAAGAACTTTATAAAATAAATAATAATAATAATAATAATAATAACAATAATAACAACAACATGATTCTATCCTGGCTGTTCTTTTCCTCATTATTGTCTACAATCTAATTTGAACTTTCTTGAACTGAAGGAAATTGAATATTGCATTCACACTTGCCCTTTGTTTGTAGCTACTTATTAAAATGTTCAGTTATGTCCTGTATATATACAGAATTATGAAAAAAGATCATCTAAAGTGACCTAAGTATATTCAAACTTCAGACTACCAACATTACTATAATTGAAAAACCAGTATATCCACTATTAACTGTGTTTGTCTTAGAAAATTATGCAAACAATAATCTTTCTGTGGAACATTACCTTATAATGGCTCAATCTCTCTGTATTGTCTTTCTGAAATATATTTTGATATCTAAAACAGCAAGTTACTGATAGGTTTTGCTTCTGATTAACTTGCATATACGTGATATACAGGATAAATGGTGAATGATATTCTGGCAATTATAAGTACTTAATCACGGTCACTTATATTTGATTACAGTCTGTTACACTTCGCTATGGTTAATTATACTCAACAATGGCCAATTGTATATTATAACAATTGTTATAAAAAATTATTGACTGCTGAATCCGTCGATTTACTACTCAGAATCGAGTATTCCGATTAGCCCTGTAACAATTAGCTACACAAACCATCCTGTTTGTTGTTTAACTGTTAATACTTTCTTAGAGCGCTTAGTACTGCACAGAACCTGAAAGTTGATTCAACATCATTATTACACTGTGGTATAATTCGTACCCTAGCAGTAAAGTATAATATTACCTAATACTAGTAAAACTTGCAACAAACTCACTGCCATCTTAATTTCCAACTCAAACTCTTCTTCTTTCCTCGAAAAGCTTTCAGAAAGATTTATTCTAAGTCCACCATTCCTCCGGACTCCGACAAAAACAATGATGACGTATCGAAACTGACATCAGAGGGCGTTCCGTGACTAGTGTTGGAGGGCGTTCCGTGTCTAAATTCCTAGGTATTGCAGGCTGCAGCCAGACCCTTCTCCACGGATACGCCTCATCATTGGGAAGAAACACTACTTTTTTTCCCTGATGACAACACGAATTAGACGATCTACAAGTCTCCGACTTAAAGTTTAAATCCAAACAATATATTTGATCTCTTTTAGCTGTTTCATTATTTCACCGAGTAATAATTTTCATTTGTTAGCGTTAATGTGATCTTTACTAGCCTTTTTTTTGAGACTTTTGAATTTTCGTACTTCCATTATCTCTAACCTGCTCTGCATGTGTACCGCGTCAATGTTTTTGAATTCTTTACGACGTTTTACTTTGCTACTTTGTCATCTACTCTTGTATTTTATTTCCGTCTCCAGGCATGGTTAAATCTCTTGGCACAAAGACTCACCTTGCGGGGCGTGAAAGTTTCTCTCTGAGAAAATCATGTCTCGTCTCCTTCCAACCTTGCAAGATTTTTTTTTTTTATAATAGAGAGATATCTTTGAGATAATGCAGACTCCACACGAGTGGTGCCTGGGCCACTGTGCTATCATGCTGTCCTGGTATTATTTACATTTTATGCATTTCCAGTCTGTGTAGCAAGAAACAGGAAGGTGTGCTATATGTAAAAGGTTTTATATAAATCTAAACATGAGCAATGAAATGTTTCCTGATGAAAACTGTTATTGCATTTAGCTTTAAAACTACCAGTGCCCCAGTATTATCTTTGAGTTGTACAGGATGAAGTTCTGTTTGCTGTCTTCTGTTGCTTATGTACTCTCAGGTGTATTTGCTTTAATGGAAAATAATGTGGACTTTATTTTTGTTGTAATCACGTGTAAAAATCTAGTGCTAAATTTGCCCTTTGCTGGTCTTGCTTTATAGTCAAGTTATGCACATATTGTTACACATAACATCATTTTCAGTTACATTTTAATGGAGAAAAGGGTCCTGATTTCAGCATACAGTACTTATTTCTTATTAAGTAACTTAATAGTAATGGAATTCAGATTCTAACAGTTTGAGATAATAAGGTATATCTTGAACAGATTGAGTGTAAGGGGGCAAAGAATTCCATGGTGTTGGATTCATGTCTGTGTTATCATATGATACAGTAGATTGGTAATACATTGGTGTCTTTATTTGCCATGGATGTTAAAGGAAACAGTGCAAAATGGTAAACTTTTCCTTCAGACGGCTTATGGTCATCAATGTATATAAGAAAAAATGGTTACATTTTGAACAATGGCAAGATTAACAAAAAAATATCAGTTTTCTTATAATCCTTGTTTATGATTGATGCTGAACAAAGGCTTTTGGATGAATGATCTGTAATACAAATAACCCTAAGATTAGTCTTTTTACTGTGCCTCAAAAGTTATATTAAGATTATATTGTCACTGATCAATGAAGTGCAAGAAAACATATTTTAATACAGTTACTACTGAAATTCGTGTATTTGATTTGTTAAAAATGTGGTTATTCAGACTTTGAAAGCAAATAACAGTAATTGTAGCTTTTTTATTTTGATATACTTTATTAATCCTCTTTTGCCAAATTAAGTTTTTCTGCTGTGTCCTTATTAAGCTAATTTGAAAATGGAAATACACTCAGGAGATTTATTTCCAGTTATACTGTTTTCTCTGGTTATTAATAAGCATTTATGTTAGAGTGTAATGTTATCAGCCCTACCAAGAGTAGCTTATATACATAATATCTATACTGTATATATTAAAATGAATTGCATAGGTTTAAGCTAAAATGTATAATCAAAGGTCTACCTAACTGAAGATTTGGTCAGTTGTCAACAACAAACCTAACAAAAAATCCCATCTAAGAGAATTTCTGAAAAATAATGTCTTTAGGGTAATTGTCATTTGCAAAAAGGATCTGGCCTAGGCCAATTTCTAAGCATCTTTCACATGAAGAGGAAAACCAGAATTTTCGGAGAAAAACTCATACAGACAAAAAAGGACATACAGAAACAGATAAATGCTATACACTGGCACAGATGAAAATAATAGTGTCTGCTGTTTTAGTGTGGTGAATACCTGTGTGTCATTCTCAAATGAGTAGTATATATTTTTTATCTTTTTTATCTGAGACAGAGGTGTTGTTCCTGAAGTACACACAGAGATCCACAATTTTATATCTTTCTTTGCTACAGCATTGCAAGGAGTGTTGGCAATGTACTTTTTATTGGTGTTTCTGTTTATTAGAAATTTGTCTAATCACATTAAGCATATAGTGTTAAAGCTTTGTTTAAACTGTGGTTTCAGTTTCTATAAATTTTCTTATAACTTTTGTTTTTAACTAATCATGCAGTTGTTGCCCACTTGTACTTAGAACCAACACAGAAAGAACAGAACAAAATTTGAAAGCTCTAAGATTTCTTTTCCTGACCTTGCTTAATATAACAGCACCAATAACTACAGGCCAGGCAACTATGCACACAATTATGTATTTTTATCAATAATTTCCTTGTGGTTCTAATAAAAATAAGTAATTCCCTGTAATTCCCTTCTGATATGATTGCAAATCTCAAGTTAATTTGATTCCTCTCAATTCGCATTAATACCTTTTTATTTTTCAGTAAACATAACTTAAAATAACAGGTACATTTTAATACCTAGTTCTAGGCAGAGTAAGCTGTTTTTATCAATTTATGTAAATGCTGGCCAAATTTATGAACTTAATTAGACATGCCATTTTATTCCCTAATCATTATATAACAGAGAAGGAAAAAAGTAAGATTTGATGGTTAATTTCCTCTGCCTAATGATTCTGTTTAACTGTCTGTCTATGTCGCTCTGCATGCTAATAATATTCATAACTTGTCCCAGTATTTGTTATATATCAGACCTCTAGCTTATAAACCAAAGCCAATGTACTGATTTTATAGTCCAAAAACGTTGTTACCTTTTATATTAATAGGAAAAGAAATTGCAAAAATAAATAATTTATAATGTTACAAATTCAGTGATCAATGCACATATTGTAGTGTAATATTCGTATAGTACATTTATTTTGCATCCTATTATAAAACAAATGCTCTTTCTACATATTAATGATGTCCTCAGTTCAGAGAGATATTTTCTTGCCCTTGCGTTGAACAACCTGAGCACCAAGCTTTCTTCAGTTATCAATTTGTTAACCAGAACCTCCTTGACACCACCTGAAATAATTCTCCATACATTTATATAACTATTCAGACCCTTCTCTATGGCACTCCAAATTGTGTTCTGTTGCATCTTGTTTGCTTTTTTTATCCATAAGATGAGATCCTTAAGAACTTTCTTGAAAATTAAATAGATTGGACAAAATTTAGAAAGGCACATTCTTTTGTATATAAAGTCCCATGGTTGTCCCTGCATGTCCGGATAAAAAAACAAAATAAGAAATAAAGGGAACTCTCTATAAAACTCTGCAATAGACTTGTGTTGAGGCATAGATCAGGGCAAGGGCATAAAACCATTTCTAATATTTTGAGTGGCTTCATTCGTGAATTGGTAGAATTTTGGAACCACTGAGACTCTTTCTTGAGTTGGCCACCCATCAAAAATGAGTGACCAATCAAGAAAGGCCTTGCTCAGGGAGGTAACCAATAACACAATGGTTACTCTAATAGAGCTTCAGAAGTCCTCTCATTGAGATGAGAGAACCTGTTGGAATGACAGCCTTGTAGAGTGTTCACTCTTGGGTAAAATGCATATGACAGACCACCTGGAGTTTGCTGAATTCCATATAAAGGACTATGAGAACATAAAAAAAAACAACAATTCTCTGTTCTGATGAAGCAAAAGTTGAACTCTTTGGGATTACCTCTAAGCCCTATGTCTGGCGAAGACCAGACACTTCTCATCACCTGCTTATATTATCGCTATGGTGTACATGGAAGTAGCTGCATCATGCTATGGGGGTGCTTCTCAGCAACAAGGACAGAGAGACTGATCAGAATTGAGGGAAAGGTGAATACCCGGAAAGTATTGCTGGGGAGGACATCAGATGCACTGTCGATGAGAACTTGTGGCTGAATACAGATAGATTAGAAAATTACTGCTATAGTATTGTTACAGCTGTGGACCAACTGCAAGTGTGTGTTTTATTTCTGGCTGTAATATTGACAGTAGGAACTATTTTGTTTATTTTTTAATGAATATTCTGTATTTACCTTACAATATGAAAAATAAAATCCTGATTTAATCTAAAGACGATCCTTTACTGATGAACCATTTTATATTTTATGTAACGCTGTCAGCTGTTAATATTTTTTAAGCCTTTCTTTCGAGTGTGATATAGTGTTCTTTTAGTAGCGCTAATGTTTTGGGGTTTGAGTCTGTTTTAAGATATGGGTTAACTGTTTTGGTGGCTTTAGTACATTTTGGAAGGGAGATTAACTATTTGACCAAGCTGTGTGTTGGTGTTGCAGACAGTGCACAGAGTTTTGGGACAGTGACTTCAGTATTGCAGAATGTCTCTTAGCAACTGAAGCAATTGAAAAAAAACTGTAAGCCACACAGAACATCTTCAGAGAGACCTGAAGGTGTCTGTTTATGGACGCTTCCAATCCAGTGTAACAGAGCTCTTTAGCGAGAAAGAATAGGATAAACTGATCAAATCCAAGTGCTGCAGAGTTTGTATAGATTTAACCCAGAAGAGCTGTATTTGCTGCCATAAAGTCTGAATACTTACATGAATGAGAGATTTCAGTTTTGGAATTTTAATAAATTTGCAAGCTTTTCTTAAAAATGTTTTTTATTTTGTCATTATGGGTTATAGAGTTTATGGCTTGTGTATCCATTTAAGATTAAATCTAAATATGCAGAAAATGAAGGGGTCTCAATACCTTCTGAATCCACTGTACAGTGTCAATATTTGATCTTTGGAAGAAGGTACTGTGGAACCTGGTACAATTACTAAATGAGCATCCTTGTGTTTGAACTTTGTGTTTATGATGGGCAAGCACAGAAATCCAGTAACAATTCACAGCTCAGATTCAGATCAAGCAGTCTGTTTCTCTCAATTGCACGCTCCATTTGTCTCCATCATTATCCCGGTGAATATTCAGTTCTCTTAGTTGAACTATAGAGTAAGTGATATACTTTTAAGCGGTCAGTCCAATATCTCAAAAAAAAAGGGCAGAATCCTTTAATTGATGTTTGATGCATACAAACAAATACCAGTCAAGATTTTCCTTTCTGGAACGTGAGGTAACATTTAGGCACCCCATTTGTCCACTAGAAAAAATGTCCGGCTGTATAAAACTCATCTAGAGCCTAGTACCCACCCAGGGCCTCTCCATTGGGACAATTCCAGAAAAGGAGAAAGACCATCCTTGATCAAGAAGCCTGATTTCAGAGCAATTGCTGTGCGCAGAGCTGAGTTCAACTATGTTTAGTTAGTGTTTTTCCACTTCTTGAAACCCCCTTCCCTGCCAGAGAAGTTACATTGCATGTATCAAGCTTTACTTTCAGTCACCAAGGTTTAATTATTATGTCTAGATCCGTATCACTCATGCCTGTCACCTACTTGGCATTGCACCTGACCCTTATCATTCACCTTGTGAGCGGCAAGCTCATTTGGTTATTTTTAGTACTAAAATTACCACAGCCTACAAAAAAACTCGTAAATCCATCCCACTTTAAATCCCTTCACACTTCTCCGTCAGCATTTTTTGTCTTGTAAATATGCCAATTAGCAACAAGCAGCCTGCTATCACATCCCCCTACTGCTGCACAAAGTTTTCTCAGCTCAAGTCTGTTTACCTGTGTGTCAGTTGCTTAGAGTTGTATAGAGTGTATGCTATATCATTATTTGGAACACATACATTTCATGTGTGCTCCGTGTCTACAACAATCTATGTAAACACATCGTTAAAACAGAAACATTTTCATGTTTTAGTAATAATTGACAAAATGTAGACATGAAGCGTATAATGTGTGAAGCCTAAAGTCCAAATATCAAATAAACACTTTTACAAAAGGTACAAGTATAACAAAACAAGTACACTTTTATTCAAGAATATAACTGCAGAAAAAGAACTCACGATAAGGTGCGACATTGATACGTCTTTAATGCAACCGCTTTGGTGGTGCAACGGTAAGAACTGCTGACTGGTAATCAAAAGGTTGCGAGTTCAGTTCCGCACGACTCTGTTTTGAGATGTGAGCTGCTCTTATTCTTACTATATTAGAATAAAAACATAAATTTGATTTGAATATGTAACAGCTGGTGTAAATTTGTGGTACTTGTAAAGGTTAACTTTTTTTTTTTTTACTCAGTTTTATTCTCCCAGTCATGTTTATGCTCCCCCCATGTGCCAATGCTGTTTTCATATAAAGACGCGCTATAACAGAGGTGAACTCAGATGATGATGTGGGTTCTACATCAGAGAAAGAATGCATGTCTCACTTTTACCGTCGCTGTACTTTGTATATTTACACGGGAAGCTCTGCAGTCTACTTGTGACTTTACACTGTAGGAAGTAAGTAAAAAAATCAGGGTAAATAACATTCGATCTGACTTTTATATACAAAGCACAGCGATGGCAAAAGTGTAACGTGCATTCTTTCTCCGATGTAGAACCTTTGCCATCATCTGAGTTCAGCTCCGCTATATCTCTCAACTCTCTCTATACCTATGTCTCTGTTTTTTGCAAGTGCGGCTTTGACATAATGGACCATAAGGTGCATACAATTCAGCGTGAGCAGGAACTCTCAATAAAACTAAATTAAAAAAAAATCAAGTGACAATGAGATACCAAGAAGGGAGATTCACCAGTGTTTGTGTGTCAGCTTTTATCCATCCGGATCAGAGAATTTCCAGTTCAATTGTCTCAAAATACCACTCACATCCACAGTTATTCCCAGTTTCAAATAAACATTAACAGCGCCAGATCCCTGGGGCAGTAGAATGTGTCGTGATCGTGACTGAGAGAAAAAAAGTGAAAAAAAAAGCGCTTCTTTTTATAAGTGGTACAAATTTACACCACCTGTTACAGATGCAAATCAAATGTATGTTTTTATTGTATAATATTAACAATAAGAGCAGCTCACTACTCAAAACGGCAAATATATGAGGCAGTCAGCAGTTCTTACCGCTGTCCCACTGAAGCTGTTGTATCATTCTTGTAACTTTTGTGAAAGTGTTTATTTGCTCTTTGGACTTCAGGCTTCACACATTATACAGTTTATGGCTACATTTTGTCATTAATTACTAAAATATGAAAAACGTTTCTGTTTTAACGTTGTGTAGATTGTTGTAGACATGGAACACACATGAAATGCATGTGTTCCAAATAAAAATCTATTATTTCCCTATACATCTCTAGGTACCTGACTTCCAGATAATCGAGGTATGAGCTGGGAGAACTTTGTGCCCATTCTGTGGCGGTGGGGGGATGGAATAGTAGGCTGCTTGTCTTGATCGGCACATTTACAAGACAAAAGACACTGATGGAGAGGTGCAAAGGGATTTAAGGTGGGACGGATTTACGAGTTTTTTTGTAGGTTTTGATAATTCTAGTGTTAAGATCAAGCCCAGCCAAGCTATTGTATGTTAGTCACTATTGAACTGTTTTCCCAGATCTTGCTGCAGATGTTGATCCCATTATTCCTGTTGATATTTGATCGAGTGGAACTCTCACAGGATCATTTATGGATTATTCTTTCCCTTAGACCAGAATGTTTTGGGATATGCTATTAGAAAAAATATCTATATATGAGATATCTCAAAGGATTATAGAGATATTCAAGTTATTCGGCTATACCAGGGTCTCATTTCTAAGAGAAGCTTTATATACTGGTGTTTCATTGTCTTGCAGGTCTTTAAAAAATGAAAATCCCCTGTCCAATTAAATTCTCCCAATAGTCTTTGTTGAATACTTAAATATTAAACTTGTATTTTGTAAATTTAAATTATAGTATGTTTTGAGTTTTTCTTTTATATATTGAAATGTGTTATTTTAACCACTTAGAATAAGTTGAACCTTGTAGTTTATTTATTTTTATCGAATTAAAAAATATTTACTGATTACTTTTTTTCAAAATACTTCTAGTCTAAAGTTTAAAAAAAGTGAAAGAGAAAACCATGAGGATATAATTTATTGCTCCATTTCTTCTGACTATATTAAATCATGGTTACTCAGTCTGTGTTAAATTATTGTTTACATACAGTATAAGATACACTGCACAGCACTTCTTAGAAGATGATGGAGTGGTATCCTGTTATTAGACAGGAGTGTGCTGTAGTTTATTCCCAGTAAAAGTAACCAAAGTTAGCAAAATGGTAGGTTGCAGATATGCCGATTTTAGAATGTAAGTCCAAACAGTCAAACAAATTGGAAACTATGAATGTTTTATCCTGTTTAGTGAAAAGTAATAATACAAGCTTGGGAAATGTTGTGTTCCAGAAACATACACATTAAAGGACTGAATGTAGGCATTTCTTAATTTTCATAAAAACTAATAAGTTCTTTGGGGCATGTTGGCAAGTGGCAAAACCACTGGACATTAAAATACAATGTTGCTGGATTATCTTTAGACAGACTTTTTCCCTAAGCCAGTCATCTGCTGCAAGTGCTGCTGTTGTAAAAACTACTGCATATATGTAATCTGTTTTGCTATATCTCTGTAATTGCAGGGTATGTTTTTAGATGATGTTGCTAAGAGGTGTAAAATGTTTTTTTTTCTTCCAAGTACAGTATGCACAGAGTGTGGTCAAAGGATACAAAAAGTGCTTGGAAGATATTTAAAGAAAAATTAATTACAAATAAATATTTTTTACTTACCCCATGTATGATATAGTAATGGCCAAGAAATATTTTAAATCTCATGTTTTCATGGGGAACAGGAGTAACAAAGTTTCTGATATAATATGTGTCTATGATGATCAATACTGGACAATAGCAAGTAATATTAAAAATATCCATGAACAAATCTAATGTTATTTCTGTCACATAATTCACATGTCAAGTTGTTCAGTTGTATGCTCACAACTTCCCAAACACACATATTTTTATCAAAATACTGTGAAATAAACCACCTGCGGAAAACATTCATGAAACTAGAACACAGTCAGACGTGAATGAGCATTTGAATTGTAGACATCCCTTTGTTAAATACATATTCATAATGGTGAGCCACAACTGAAATACCTCTGGGTCTGTAAAACTGCAGAGATAAATTGACTCTCTGCTGTTGAAGCATCTTGGCTATGCCTAAGTGTGAAGCATATTCTCTTCCTGATAATGTTTTCACTTTCTTTTATCTCATGAAATGTATTGTTGGACAATAAATAAGCTCTTACTGGGCTGAATTCTTGACCAATGAATGAAACAGTCAGTCCCAGTCATAATTTAAGCTCTGATAACTCTGTAATGGGACACTATGAGCAGAGAAGGCTATACATCAGGATATGATTGTGGCCACAGTTTCAAAATAATGTGATACAGGAGAATCCAGATCTATAATGCAGGTTCTACTCACCCCATCAAATTACCCCTTCATGGGCAATTGTATATTTCCTTCTCAAGGGTTAGCATCAGCAAGAAATTATTTATGCTTTTTGTTGAATTCACTTTTTCAGAAATTTTCTAAGGGCGCATAGAAGAATGCTGGTGCTATAATCCAATTAATCCAAAGCTATCAAATTACAGATGTTATTCTGTGTTATTGTATTTCTTTTTTTTTTCTTCGTCTTCTTTGGTTCTTTTTATTTTCCTGTATATAATATAATAGCTTGTTGCCCTTTTTGCCTGGGCTGCATCTTAAGAATATATTTAAAAATAGAGAAAGTCAGATAAATAGTTAGAATGTTTGAATGTTTGGTTGGTAGATATAACTTATTTTTCCCCAAGGAAAATCATGCTTTTTACAGAAGCTCTTTAAATAAATAACATATACTCACACAATCTAGAATAACTAAAAAGGAAGACATTTTAAAAATAAAGAATGACTTCTGAATTGGCAGTCCCGGTTACAGTGAGGCATTATGCTGGCATATTGCCATTGGTGTAATGGAGCCTTAGTAGCATTTCTTGACACACTTCTGCCGATTGATTTGGCTGCTGAAAGTACTCGGTATCAGAAAGAGGATGTGCATCTTTGTTCGTAATGGCACTCAGTTTTGTTTTAATTCTGTCCTTCACTACTACCTGCAGGGGGTCCATAGTGTGTCCCATAACTGAGCCTGCCCTTTCAATTAGTTTGTTGATTCAGAAGGCCTCTTTTGAAGAATCTCAATAGGTTTCACTCCCTCTGCCCAAAGAAATCTCTCTACTGCGGGTTGTTCAACAATGGAGTAATCCTGCAGTGGAGTTTCCATGTTCACTTGACCTCAACGAGAATAATGGTGGTGCATTGTGCAGTGCATGTTCATAAGCAATCATGAATGTATTGTATTGCACCAGCTTCTAACCATTGTGGATGCCACATAATATTCATGTATGTATGTACATGGGAAATCTTTTACTTTTTTTTTACATTTATTCATAGTGGTTAAGTAAAATTTTCAGAAAACTTTTAAAATAATACCTGAGCATCACAGCTACTATGTATGTGTATGTATATCCCTCCACATACAGTGAGATAGCCTGCAATGCCATGGAACTCAGAACTCTTGGTTACATTGTGTTTGGTAGACACAGGAATGTTAAAATCTATGGAGATGGATTTCTAGCCTAACATTTCCCAGGCTTTGTTCCAACTTTTAGTCTCACTTCCTCAGACAATTCTCTGCTTTTCTTTTCTTTTATCAGTGCTCAGTGTGATATACATAGAAACAATACAATTCAATGAAAAAACAGCTTTTGCCAGTTCAAACTGGTTGTATGTGCGCTTTTTATGTTATAGACCTGCAACTCATCACAGATGAGTTTACTTGCAAATTATAATGCTTGATACTCAAATATTCCTTACAACTTTTAAAAGATGCTAATAATTTGCCTCAGTCCATTTTAGGATTTCTGTTTGGAGTAAGATAGGATTCAGCATTTTTTTCAGCTTTTTGTGTCTTTATACAAAAGAATTACACATATGAATACCAAATCATTGTGATGTTCAGCACATTTCTGGAAATTGGTGTATTATTTATCAAAAGTGCAATGGTGTTTATATTCTGTAAATTTTTGTTGTCAAAGAATTCTCCAGAGCTGCTTTAGAATTTTACAAGTTGGCATTCTGTGCTCCTGCTTATCTTTTAGATGGTTCAATTTCTTTCAAAGACCAGTATGCATTGCATTATTCAAATAGGTTCAAAAGTTATAAAGTTCTATTTGACATATTTAAAAAAAATGGCTGTGGCGCTTATGAACATGTGCAAACATTACATTTCACTGAACTATAGTATTGTGCATTATAGGCAACCATTATTAAATTTTGCACTATGCTCTTTGTATTCCATTAGCTTTTCACTAATAACTTGCTTATAACATATTACTATTTTATGTACTTTGTATATTTTAATTTTTCTTAATTTTTATGTTACTTTTCTTAATTTTTCTTTTATTATTCATTAGTTCCTTTTGTTTACATTATGCTGTGTCAGTCTGTGATAAATTTATTTATTGGGCTCAGATAACCTAATATTTGTAAAGTAATCTCTCAGTAATTCTGAAGAATATAAAACGTTGATAGAGGTTTAGTATGATACTTAAGAGCATTAACAAACCTGCCAAATTTTAAAAATGTTTTGGACAGTTCCTCAGAGGTTTAGAAGTTATTGTGGTTCCAATATTATCTGACTTTTTTCCCTAATATTGGTAGAGTGTGGGCAGTCATATTGCTAAGAAAGACATGTGCATGATGACATTGTTCCCAAATAGGGATGAAAAAAGTACATAAAGTGTACAATTTATAGTTGGTTTACACTGGGCTTTGCACAAATTAATAAAAAAATGAAAATGTTATATCTGTATTACATTTTGTAAATTCAAAATTAAGACTTGGCCACTATCTCTAACTCTCGGTATTGATACCTGTTGGCTGTTTGGTTCTTGTCTACACATCTTTTTTTAATTTATCAAAATTAAATAAATACTTGGAACAGATTAAACCAATCCCGTGGAAGTTACTTTCACAGCATCCCACTCCACTGGAGTTCAAATTTATGCTAGATTTTGAATGTTGTTATTGCTTAACAGTAAGAAGTTGACAGCAATCTAAAACGTTTACCTTGTTAGAATTCCCTGTACAGCATTAACACTCTGTAAGTCTAACAAATTGAAGTTTTTATTTTAACTACTTTGAGATATTTGGCATGCTTCTCTTAATCCAGTTAAATGCATGCCTATTGCGCTATTGTATCATGATCTCTTCCATTGTTGTGTTTCTTGATAAATGATACTGCCAATGGTGTTTAAAATCCTTCAGAGCCAGGAACAGGGTTTTGCCCCTCCTCCTAATTTCCTCTATTATTCCATTTTATTGACACTGAATAGTTTCAGTTCAGTAACTTTTTCAAACAAATGCCAATTGGTTTTGAACAACTTGGTTCGCTCAATAAATGACAGAAGGCTTAAAAACATTGCTTGTTTACTCAGGTGTTTTTTTATCAAATACTAAATTTTAGTTATATACCTTTTAAAAAATTTGATGTAATTTTTTTTTCTCATTGTTTAATGTGATGGATTCAATAACCTTCCCTAATTATAGCGGGTTATTAAACATACAGTATGTATTTAACCAGAATGCATATTTTTAAGGGAGTATTTAGCAAAATGTCTCTTTTTGTGTGGTTTTATAAATGGATTGGTGCACTGGGGCAGGCAAACACTTTAATTGGTTGTTGGTTAATTGCACTGAATTCTGTTTAAAAACTTTGTTTTAAAGATATTAAATGTCATATAAACTGACACAAAACATAATACCATTTATTTTTTCTTATATTGAAGGCTTGGCACTTTAAGAGGTGCAAAGGCCTGACACACATATCTGTCACTATGCGCTCTTCTGTGGTTCCTAGGGAAAAATCTATCATAGACAAATAATGGATCTAAAATACCAGACCCATTAGAAGGGCTATTCTTTACTTCATGTTTAATTAAAAGTGGAACATGATCAGTGGCCCACATGTAATCTTTTACTTGCATATTTATTCATCTGTTAGGCACATGAGCTGAAGCCATGCCATTTGTTATGGTGAACACATCATGCCATGCTGGCTCTTAGGGCAAAGAGGTATCAGCATGCTTTTATCTTCTAGGACCTAAGAAGTTGAAATACAGTGATTGTGTCTTTTTGGAGAATGATAGTGCCCTGCATTGATTATTACTGATTTTAACTATCTGGAAACAGAGTGGAGTGCAATAGCAGAGCCTAATATGATTTTGGTAAGAACAGGCCTTTCTAACAAAAGACCTAGCAAGCATGTCTTTGAGGATATGGGAGGAAAACTAGAGTATCCAGTGGAAATCTACAAACATGGGCAGAATATGTGGAGTCTAGACCAACAATGAACAGATGCTAGATCTGAACCAATGATCTGTGGTAGCTTTACCTATTGTGTTACAGTTTTGCCCAAGTTTACAGTAATGTTATACAAAATTAACAACCAATGATATTCTTCAATTCTACTATCCCACAGTTAAGAAAATTTAAAGAGTGCCATAATATTGTTTTTTTTTTTTTTTTTGTATATTCTTAAAAGATGAAATTAAAAGCCATTAAAGTTCAGATTTGTAAAAGCTCTAACTGTAAAAAAAACAAAAAAAAAAAAACAAACAAAAAACAACACTCTGTTAGGATTAACTTTTGTACTTTTAATTTTCCTGTTAAAGCTTTATTTCATTGCTTCTAACTGCTATATGTGTTGAGTAAGTTCTCATACAATTACTGAATTCAGCAATTGAACATACAGAAAAAAAATTGTTTCTGGCTCATATTTGTAGTAACGTGTTAAGAAGGCCTCATGCAGCAAGTCACAGACTAAATATGAGACCCTAGAGGCTGAAGTCAGCCCTTGTAGTATGCAACCAAGGGGCCCCAGGGTCAGACTGTAACTCCCAGCCAGCATGTCTGCAGAATAGTAGCAAAGCTTCTTTTACTGTTTACACTGAACAACCAAAGTGTCAGTCAGTCAACCAACCTAAATAACTCCTCCACCAGTCAAGTGAATAAAAACAACAACTAACATCCTCTCCCGCCCTCTCTCCCTCCCTCCCTCAAGCGGCTTTATTTGTTCATCATTAGAAGAGGTCAGCAAGAAAATAAAACAACAATCTTTAGTCCCTGGCTCTTCGTTTTTGCTATAAAAATGTTAATTTTCCTTGCAGTGGCGCCATGAAGGGAAGGAACATCTGTAACACTTTTTACGATAATGTTGGATTGATTGCTTGTAAAAGAAATCCCCAGGAGTTCTTTATAGTTTTTTTAGTTAGCTGGAGATAACTTTGACACTTTATGTAAAAAATAAATAAATAATAAAAAAAATAATAAAAGCAAAAGACTACTTCCATCACAAATACACCTTTTAGATAATTGTACTATTAATTCTCTTAAAAGAGCACTGTGTTTCCATATATTTTGTTTGTTTTTAGTAAAGATCACTTTGAGTTTTAAGAGTCTAATGTTTGTTTATAGGCTAGTTACTGAATGTTATTTTAAGACTATGTAGAAAGCAGTAATTTGCAAACAATCTTTATATCCCCTTTTTATTAATGAAATGTATTATCCAGACATACTATTATAAAAAAACACTTTTATATTTTCTGTTGTCTTCCTTGGTAAAGTTTGGTCCAATCTGCTTCACATATTAGAGTACTAATGTGTCTCATAGCTCTGTGATTGAACTACTGACCAGTTGAAATACTCTGACTTAGTAAACTAATTTTGTTGGTAAACAGACATATTGGGGCTTCTATAGAAAATATTGCTACTTAGACTTATACACTAGCATTTTTGATAGGGAAGCAAGACTGGGAAACCTAGAGAAGATCCCAGACACACTATTAAGACCTTTTAAACCACTACTCCATTTGGCTAGGTTTTTTTTAATATATTAGGTGTTATCAAGTTCTATCATGCTGTTATTTGAATATATTATGGTTTTGTCCATTTTAAAAATAATTATCATATAATTGTTTTTATTTTGTAGTGTGTAACTACTGTCCACTTACATTTTGGTATTTACTGTGTTAAAAAGTGACTTGTCATCTCTCACATTATGAATAGGAATAATATTCCTTTGTAATTTTTAATTTGCCTTTTGAAACTATGATTTTATAATGCTGTAATATCTTGATAAATTATAAAAAATAAAGGTTTGAGATAATTGTCTTTCAGGAATTAATCATTTTTAAAATTCATAATTAGTGATGTGTAAGACAGGCATGTTTTGACTCATATTCATTTCCACGAAACTAATACTGAAATCCATTTTGTAGGCAATTTTGCAAATGCAAAATGTGAAATTCACTAAAAATATTTTTTTTGTGGTTTTAAGGGATTTTTTTGTGTTGGAAAATAAGCAATACTGCTTCCTAAAGTCTCATGGACATTTCCATGTTTACCTTTGTTGTTTTCTGCAACTATATAATGCATGTAGTTTGTCAACAAGCAGTAAAATCAATTCTGTTTATGCCTTTTGCTCACATCACCCTAGAGCAGTGTTTTTCAACCTTTTCGCTGGAGTGGAACCCTGCGCAAAAGTTACCTTGCTCACGGAACCCTGTGCAACTATCCACCAGTATGTCCTATATCATGAAATAAACCAGATGAGTGGAAACGTAGCTTTTATGTTTAATCATACTATTTTCAAAATTTATGTTCGGCCTATTCACAGTTCACCAAGCGTTACTAACAACAATTTTTTAAAAAAGTTACATAAAAGTTAAAATCCACAATTATCTATAGTAGAAATTTAAGATGATGCCTTTATTATAGTTACCATTACATCACAGTAGTCAAAAGTTCAATGAGAAATTTGTGCATTGAATTCTGGGTCATGTTTTAGACAGACACACATGAAGTTCTTCTTCGACTGACAACAGTCGTTCTCGCTTCTTGTATTTAATTGTGATTAAGGCTGAAAATCCAAACTCTCACAAGTAAGAAGTTGAAAATTGCACCAACAGTCGCAGAGCTTTCTGAGCAAATGATGGGTACTCCTTTTCAACCAGCATCCAGAATGCATCCAGGTTTAACTCTGAGTGCTTTAGCCTCAGTGTTCTGTCACTTGCAACACTAACAAGCTGTTCCTCTTCTGACAAGGTGAACTGTTCTACGAATGGGCATCGAACCCAGTCGTACTGGTCCATGGATATTGACGGAAAATATTTGCTGAGACCTGCCACCAGTGTGTCCAAGTGATTCAAAATCAATGGCAAAATGTCCTGATAGTTTCTGTCAACAACACTAGGAAACATTTCCACGTTCCCTGCACTTGCGTGTTTCTTCCAAATTGTCAATTTTTTCTGAAAAGCACTTATTTTGTCTGTTGACGTCAAGATGTTTTTGTTCCTGCCTTGCATGCCACTGTTCAAGAAGTTCAATTTGTGAAATATGTCAGCCAAATATGCTAGCTTACAACACCAAGGTTCATCGCCCAGAACTTCTGCAAAGTCCTTCAGGTTTCCTTGCGAACTGAAGACTAGCATCTCTTCTCTTAGTTCGTAGAAACGATGCAAAACTTCTCCCCAAGACAACCATTGTACGTCTGTATGCTGAATGAGAGTGATGTGGTCTGCTTCCACACTTTCGCAAACTTTTGCAAACTGACGACATTTTAGTGGTCATTTTATCTTCATGTAATTAACTATTTTCACCGCCATGTCCATGTCCAAAGTTGAACTTTGGTAGGGCTAATTTTGAGCAGATGTGACAGGATAGACTGGGATAAGCTTTTAAATGTGGAGACAGTCGAGGAGCAGTGGAACAGGTTTAAAAATGTTTTACATGTAATGCAGGACAGATACATACCTAAATTTGGAATTAGTAGGAAACTAAAAAAAAAACTCCACGGTGGAATAATAAAGATTTAAAAAAGAAGTTGCAAAGGGAAAAAAACTGCTGTATAAGGCATATAAGACTAATGACTGCAAAGTGAATCGTAGCGCATATGAGAACATGAGGGCAACCATTAAGAAGGATATCAGGGAGGCTAAAAGACAGTTGGAGAGGAATATAGCAGATAAGGCGAAAGAAGACCCCAAGAGATTCTTTCAGTATTTTAGTAGTAAAAGAACAGTTAAGGAGGAGGTCAAGTTCATCAGGAATAGTAAAGGGGAATTAAAAGATACAGACAATGAAATAGCAGATGCCCTAAACTTACATTTTTCTGTGGTGTTTACAAGTGAGCAAGTGGATAACCTCCCAGAGGTAAACACAACTACTAAGGAGGTACTGAGGGATTTGGAAATTGTAGTGGGAGAAGTGCTACTCAGATTAAATAAGATGAAATCAAACAAATCACCAGGCCCAGATAATATTTATCCTCGTGTTCTTAAGGAGGCTAGTGAGTACATATATAAACCCTTGACACATATTTTTAGGAAGTCAATGAGCACTGGAGAGATTCCGAAGGACTGGAAAATGGCAAATATCATCCCATTATATAAAAAGGGTGACAGGGCAGATCCAAGCAACTATAGGCCAGTAAGCTTAACATGCATCACAGGAAAATTAATGGAAGGAATTATTAAGGATAAGATTGAGCAACACATGGCAAGGACAGGAGTTATTCTGAACAGTCAGCATGGGTTCAGAAGAGGGAGGTCATGTTTTACTAACATGTTGGAATTCTATGAGGTTGCAACAAAAGCATACGATCAAAGTGGAGCTTATGATATTATTTACCTGGACTTTCAGAAAGCATTTGATAAGGTGCCACATGAGAGGTTGGGCATCAAGTTAAAAGAAGTGGGAGTTCAGGGTGATGTTTTTAGATGGGTGCAGAATTGGCTCAGACACAGGAAGCAGAGGGTGATGGTGCGAGGAACCTCATCAGAACTGGTTGATGTTAAGAGTGGTGTTCCACAGGGGTCAGTGCTAGGGCCGCTGCTATTTTTAATATATATATATATAAATGATTTAGATAGGAATATAAGTAACAAGCTGGTTAAGTTTGCAGATGATACCAAGGTAGGTGGATTAGCAGATAATTTGGAATCATTTATATCTTTACAGAAGGACTTGGATAGCATACAGGCTTGGGCAGATTTGTGGCAGATGAAATTTGGGTTCCGTGGAACCTCGTTTGAAAAACACTGCCCTAGAGGATGCATTTTAAAAAAAAAAATGTGACATGCTGCATATTTTCCACACAAAGACACACTAAAATACACTTTCATGTGCATTATGATGTTTTTTTCACAGTAAAACCAACTACACAGGAAGCCACCCCCAGCCATTACCATTATATACCTGTTACTTTGTATATCACAAGAGGTTGAGGATATTCTCTTTCTAAACTCCATGGAACTTTGAGCTTCTTTGCTGTCTCCAATGCAGCTTTAGCGTTGCCATCACCATGGTTGTCATCTTAATTGGCAATATTGAGGAACCAACTATGAGAACACTTCTTTTTTATGTGGACATACGGATCCGTGCTATGCGAACATCAAAGGTGCTTATGACTCTAGTGCAAAACTGTTGTTTGGTTTGTTAGATCATAACTGTTTTCAACTTATTCCTATCCTTAAACCAGTTTTTTAAGAGAAAAGCCAGAAATTCAACAAAGAAGTCTTGGATTGGGATTCTGTTGAGCATCTGCGTGGCTGATTTGAATGCAATAACTGGATCGTGTTCAATGAATCCTTTGCAGATGTTGATGAATTGATGGATACTGTAAGCAGTTATATAAAAATTCTTTGAGGACACTATCATGTCTGTGAAATTAGTCAACATATAACCTGATAAGGAGCCATGGATTACCAGAGATCTAAAAGAACTAATAGAAAAATGGGCATTTCAACATGGAACCTTAACTGAACAGAAAGTATTACAGAAATAGGTGAAACAAGTGGGCAAAGCTCTATAAGGACAGAGTTGAGAATGAACTGTGGACTGATACTCAGGGTTCATTGTGGAATGGCATGAAGATGATGGCTGACATTCATACAAAAAGCAATGATAGTGTTAATCTGGTAGGGGATAAAACAGTTTATCAGGTGGTTCAAAACATCAGTGAGTTCAATTCAAGATTTGAGACGCACATTTTTGCTTCAAAAATAATTTAGTCTTCAAAAGAACAGACTGAGGACTGGAGCCAAGAGTCAGCCCTTTTTTCATCAGAACTAAATTAAAAAAAAAAAGCTCAGGTCCAAACATAAGTTGTATTTTGGTCTGCAGGTCAGCTCTCCCTAAAATTCCACTCCTTAACTGAGATGTCTTTGGATTTACAGCAAGTAGCCAGGTTATGGGAATAGGCAAATGTTATTTCATTAACAAACACTACACACCACAAAGCACTACGTGACATCAGACTGGTGTCATTAACTCATGCCATGAAATCCTTTAAGGAGTTAATTAAGAGACAACTGTTTAACAAAACCCAGGCTTATCTGGACTCTCACCAATTCGTATAAAGAGCAAAGAGGGGTTTGGAGTATGCTATAGCAACACTTCTGAATTTACTGTATGAGAACTTGGAAGGGTCAAAAAACATACAAGATTGCTGTTTATAGATTTATCATCATGTTTTAATACAACCAATTCCTACATTTTAGTTGACAAACTGATTGATCAGTTCTGTTTGGACCATGACTTGGTGAGGTAGATTCTGGACTTCTTAATTAAAAGAACACAAATAGTATGTGTTAATGGCTGTTTTTCCTGATATCCTAAGTATATCTATTCCACCCTCCAAGGTTGCTGTTTATCCTCCCTTTTCTTTATCTGATATACAAATGACTGCAGGAGTACACAAAAGAATAGACATGTTCTGAAATTTGCAGATGAATTCTGTCATTGGAAGTCTTTTACAAGATAAGAGGAACAGCTATGGATCCACTGTCAAGTTTGTGCCAAACAAGTTAGAAAGAATGCTGACTCAGTTCTGTCACACAGTAACCATCCTTATTTCTCTAAATTTCAGCTGTTGCCATTGTGCTCAGTTGTGAGCTTCAGAGTATAAAGAGCAACAGATTTAAAAACTGTTTTGTTTCTAGAGCTGTAAGCATTTTGAATTCTGTAACTTCTAGGGATGCTTTTAAATCAGGGGTCTCCAACACATTGCTCGCAAGCTAATGGTAGCTTGCAACCCCTTTTCAAGTAGCTCGCCAAAGGGTTAATTAATCCTACATAAATTTGAAAACTTGATTAGTCAAATTAGGGGTGGGCGATCTTTCCAAAAAAATCACATCACGATCCACAATCTGAATTGCAATCTCTTTAAAATGTGGCATACACTTAAGAGACTATCTGGACTCAAACTCATCCAGACTTAAGTAACACTTTATTTTAAATATCAAACAAAGCTAAATTCAATTGTTTTCTCTTGTTCGCTAGCTAAGCAGAGTTAAGGAACATGCCTCATTCTATTGAGATACACTAGAAAATGCATGCAGACATACAAAATGCACTTGCAGGTGAACTAAATATTTTCTGTGATGTTTTAATGCAAAATGTCAGTTGTGGACACCACCATTTTGTAAATGTTCAGGCAAAACAAGCTTATTCAGTTTGTTTGGGTTGAAATAAGCTATGAGAATAAATGGTAGAAAACATGAGTAGCTCTCAGCCATTTTCATTTTGTAAAAGTAGCTCTCAGGGGAAAAAAGGTTTGAGACCCCTCTTCTAAATGCTAAATTCTAAATTATTACTTTGTGTAATGTTAAAAGTAATTCTTCTTTTTCATACTAATCATGAGTGTTTGTATGTATGACAAAACTGATTGTGAGTTGTTGTATCTTTATTTTATTGGATCTGTGTAATACTTTTCTGCTCCAAACACATTTCCTTCTGGGGTAAAAAATGTCTACCTAACATAACATAATATCAAGATTTAATCTTAATTTAAACAGTATATTTAGATAAAGGTGGGAGGCTGTTCTACCAGCAAATGTAAAAGGTTGATTAGCATAGTCCATACATGGATGTTTCAGGGTGGTGACCTGGAGTGGTTCAAGGCATGTTCATGTTCACACATTTACAAGGTGATAGTGATTTATGAAGGGTAAATTGTGTCGAAATGTACTTAAGCCAGGTTTTATACATCATATTTTTATGTACAGTGGTGTGAAAAACTATTTGCCGCCTTCCTGATTTCTTATTCTTTTGCATGTTTGTCACACAAAATGTTTCTGATCATCAAACACATTTAACCATTAGTCAAATATAACACAAGCAAACACAAAATGCAGTTTCTAAATGATGGTTTTTATTATTTAGGGAGAAAAAAAATCCAAACCTACATGGCCCTGTGTGAAAAAGTAATTGCCCCCTGAATCTAATAACTGGTTGGGCCACCCTTAGCAGCAATAACTGCAATCAAGCGTTTGCGATAACTTGCAATGAGTCTTTTACAGCGCTCTGGAGGAATTTTTGCCCACTCATCTTTGCAGAATTGTTGTAATTCAGCTTTATTTGAGGGTTTTCTAGCATGAACCGCCTTTTTAAGGTCATGCCATAGCATCTCAATTGGATTCAGGTCAGGACTTTGACTAGGCCACTCCAAACTCTTCATTTTGTTTTTCTTCAGCCATTCAGAGGTGGATTTGCTGGTGTGTTTTGGGTCATTGTCCTGTTGCAGCACCCAAGATCGCTTCAGCTTGAGTTGACGAACAGATGGCCGGACATTCTCCTTCAGGATTTTTTGGTAGACAGTAGAATTCATGGTTCCATCTATCACAGCAAGCCTTCCAGGTCCTGAAGCAGCAAAGCAACCCCAGACCATCACACTACCACCACCATATTTTACTGTTGGTATGATGTTCTTTTTCTGAAATGCTGTATTCCTTTTACGCCAGATGTAACGGGACATTTGCCTTCCAAAAAGTTCAACTTTTGTCTCATCAGTCCACAAGGTATTTTCCCAAAAGTCTTGGCAATCATTGAGATGTTTCTTAGCAAAATTGAGACGAGCCCTAATGTTCTTTTTGCTTAACAGTGGTTTGCGTCTTGGAAATCTGCCATGCAGGCCGTTTTTGCCCAGTCTCTTTCTTATGGTGGAGTCGTGAACACTGACCTTAATTGGGGCAAGTGAGGCCTGCAGTTCTTTAGACGTTGTCCTGGGGTCTTTTGTGACCTCTCGGATGAGTCGTCTCTGCGCTCTTGGGGTAATTTTGGTCGGCCGGCCACTCCTGGGAAGGTTCACCACTGTTCCATGTTTTTGCCATTTGTGGATAATGGCTCTCACTGTGGTTCGCTGGAGTCCCAAAGCTTTAGAAATGGCTTTATAACCTTTACCAGACTGATAGATCTCAATTACTTCTGTTCTCATTTGTTCCTGAATTTCTTTGGATCTTGGCATGATGTCTAGCTTTTGAGGTGCTTTTGGTCTACTTCTCTGTGTCAGGCAGCTCCTATTTAAGTGATTTCTTGATTGAAACAGGTGTGGCAGTAATCAGGCCTGGGGGTGGCTACGGAAATTGAACTCAGGTGTGATACACCACAGTTAGGTTATTTTTTAACAAGGGGGCAATTACTTTTTCACACAGGGCCATGTAGGTTTGGATTTTTTTTTTCTCCCTAAATAATAAAAACTATTATTTAAAAACTGCATTTTGTGTTTACTTGTGTTATATTTGACTAATGGTTACATGTGTTTGATGATCAGAAACATTTTGTGTGACAAACATGCAAAACAATAAGAAATCAGGAAGGGGGCAAATAGTTTTTCACACCACTGTATTTACCTGTTTTTCGGAGTATGCTTTTTTCATATTCGAATCCAGGCAAAGTTTTATAAATGAGAACCCTGCTCTTTATCAAAGTGTCCATGACTAAACTTTAGTCTTGCCCTGATGTTCTTTTTGGACCTCCTAGGATATCTCCTATTTACATCTAATTTGCAAACCCTCCGTATACACTTTGAGATCAACAGTGGCAGGAGTTACCTGTAGCTTCCATGATAAACTATCTTGAATTCTGCTCTCAGGTTGAAGTTGCTAGGTGGCCTGACCTGGAAAGTTCGCAGTTGTTTGAAATCAGAAGACTTGTAGATGATCTTCTGGGCAGTGGAAAGGTTGATTTCCTATTTTTTGTAGATCTCTTTAAATCTGGCTTCACTGGAAGCAAAATGCAATGCGTTTAGCTATTGTTTTGTAAAGCTAAACATCAAGTTTCACTGTTAATTCAATTTCATGTGAATTGTTTCCCTCATCACTATTACTATTACTAATATATTACTTAATACTTATAGATTAACTTTTACATTCCAGAGTAATGGGCCCTTGTGCAGCAACAGTAGCAATCACCAATTCAGGCCCAAATATAAATTTTACAACTTGTTACTGTAGCTACTTCAAGATTTGCTCCGCCCTCCTTCTATTGAAATGTAGCACTAAAAGTCTTAAGTCTAAACATGACTTTAGCCACTTGAGATCTTTGCATTGAAGCAAATTCCAGAAAAAGGTGATGCACAGTGGATAAGTTTGTGGTTCTTTGTCTTGTGAAACAATAATTTGTTTCTGTAGCTCGTATGCAAACTAGTATTGATCTTGCATAAATTTATTTTGAAGAGAAATTTTTGTCATACCACTCATTCTTTCATTTAAATTGTACAGTAAAAGCATCAAGAAATAGTATTATATTTTCTTGTTTTACTCGATAGGAGGTTAATGTATGCTAATTAAGATCAAACTGTGTTATTTTGGAGGAAGAGAGAGAAGTAGGCAGGGTGCCAAAGGACCTGAGATAAAGGTATTAACTTGGTTATTGAGAGGAATGACTGTGGTAGATTGGATGTAGTTTACACACACATTTTGCTCAGAACATACACCAGAATGACTATAAAGCAAGAAAATGAAGAAGAAAGTAAACATCTGACTTAGCTGTCACAGTCACAGTGGGGCATTATGCAGATACATTGCCTTTGGTGTAGAGGAGGCCCTAATGCAACACAAGGAAACCAGCCATATATTTCACTTTGAAAATAATTAATAAATAAATAGATTAATTCTACTGCAAACATTGCTAATGTACAAACTTTTGCGATTTCTAGCAGAATATTGAAGTAGAAATCTAGTGAATTGTGTCTCTTCACAACAAATTACAGCATTATCTGCCTTAATTATGCCTAATTAACATCACGTTGGTCTCATTTATTTACACTTTTATGAAGTGTTTCTGGGCAATCAGGAGTGATGAAAACATGGAAGATAAGGATAAGAGAGACTATATTGAATTGTTTGTTACTACCTGAATCTATTTTTAAGGGGTATGCAGAGAACTCATTGGTGCATTACATTATTGTACCTCCTTACATTGCTCTCTCCATGTAAAGATTGGAAGTTAAATTATATGATTATATCAAAAGAATATTAGGCATCAAAATTACAGGATTTCGAATTAGTGCCTGTGCCTGTTTTCAAAGTTATTCATAATAGCTTATCTCTTTGTGTGTATTCATGGTGGATGTTTTATTTTTTGCCATTTTTAGCCTATTGTGGTCTGTTTTTGTCCTTAAAAATGCAGTACTATGTCATAATTGCATGCATTTGAGGCAGACTTGCTGTATGTGAATCTCTTAGCCTGTGCAAGATTGCTGTCAGTGAACATGTTTTCCTATATGCTCACCTACTATTTTGCTAGATTTGTGTTTTCATTAATTAAGCCTGATACATTTGCAATAATATAATCAGCAAATTTTGCATTTAATGGAAAATATCAACTGAAATGTATTTCTTCTTTATATTATTTATTTGATTATTTGTGATGTTGTCTAGTTTGAAGATTGGTGCATAAAATTCACTATCAGCCACAGAATTACAATCACAGCCTAATGTGTACGTCTCCAAGAGCTGCTAAAACAGCTTTGACCTGTCGAGGCATGGGTTCCACAACACCTCTGAAGGTGTTGTGTAATTTCTGGCACCAAGACGTTAGCAGCAGATCCTCCAAGTTATTTAAGTTGAGAAGAGCCTTCCATGGATCAGACTTATTTTTCCAAGTCATCCCACCGATACTCACTTGGTTTGAGATCTGTGCCAAGTCAACACCTTGAACTCTTTCTCATGTTCCTCAAACTATTCCTGAATAAGTTTTGTATTTTGGTATGGCACATTAACCAGCTGAAAGAGGTCACTGCCATCTGGAAATACCGTCGCCATTAAAGTGTGTACATGGTCTTCAACAATCTTTAGTTAGGTTGAACAAAGTAACACATGAATGCCTTGACCCAAGGTTTTCCAGCAGAACATTGCCAAGAGTATCACACTGCCTCCTTCAGCTTGCCTTCTTCCCATAGTGCATCCTGGTGCCATCTCTTAAACAATGTACACGCTCCTGGCCATCCAAGTGATATAAAAGAAAACATATTTCTTTGGAATAGGCCACCTTCTTCCAATGCTCCTTGGTCTAGTTCTGATGTGTATGTGACCATTGTAAACACTTTCATCAGTGGGCAAGGGTCAGTATGGGCTCTCTGACCAGTCTGCAGCTATACAGCAACCAGTGATGCACAATATGTTCTGTCACCTTTCTCTCCTGGCCAGCATTAAGTTTTTCAACAGTTTGTGCTATTGATGCTCTTCTGTGATATTGGACCAGATATGCTTACCTTAGTTCCTCACTCACATCAGTGAGCCTTGGGTGCCTATGACCCTGTCGCCCGTTCACAAGTTGTCTTTCTTTGGACCACTTTTATTAGGTTTTTACCATTGCATACCTCTAACATCCTACAACACCTGCCATTTTGGAGATGCTCTGACACAGTTGTCTAGCCAGTACAAGTCACTCAGATCCTTACGCTTGCCCATTTGTCCTGCTTCCAACACATCACCTTCAGGAACTAACTGTTCAATTGCTGCCTAATATATCTCAACAAGTGCCACTGTAACAAGATAGTCAGTTTACCTGTCAATGGTTTTAATGTTGTGATGATTCTAAGCCCCCAAAAAAAGAAATTCTAATAGGGTTAAAAGTAAAAAGGTAAAGGAATGCCAAAAAATGAGAGCTTCTTCACACTATACACACAAAATTTTCAAGGTCTCACATCTCTTGATGCAGCCTCCGATGTTTATCATCGTTTTTTTCTCAATCAAAAATCAAAATCATTTTATAGCCCAGCAGGTCTCTTCTATTGCTCTATGTATTGTGTTGTAGGGCTGTGTGCATTCCTGATTGATTCAGTTGAGGTGCTGAACCTGTATTGTAATCTTTGCAAGCTATCTACAGCACTCTCTCTACATTGTATTTTCTTCATTTGGCTTAATGTTCTTTGTGATGGAAAAGCTGCCTCTGATTTTTAAATGTACTATTTGGTGATTACAGTTAATTTTACTGTGTTGTAGGCATGATAGATGTGAAGAAATTTAAGCCATTTTCTTCCTATTAGTACATGGTTGAGTTGCACATGTGTATTCCCAACATTAATGTTCAGATGTTCCCATAGACATAATCTGTTTTGGTGATGTTTGAATCTGCTGTTCGCAGGCCGTAGGTTGTTGCTGTTACACAGCTCAATCATATGGTGTCCATTGTCATTTGTTTCATTGTGAAATGTATAGAGGTAGACTACTTGATATTAAAACATTTGCATTAAGATAGCAGATGACCTTCCACACAAGGTTTGTCCATAGTGTGGATACAGTCTAATTTTTTCTAAGTTTGATTTGTTCTTGTCATAAGTTGAATGTTTTTACAGTCCAGGAAACTACCACTAGACCAACGTGGTGCCAGAATGAACTAGCTGTACTAGTTAGCACTATATGGCAGTATTGAAGTAGAATTTACCTACCCAGACACTATGCCATCTTTGACAATTTTTCATAATAGTGTTTAAATGTACTTTAAATCTTTTCAACATTTGTGTGATCTATACTAATAAAAGGCAAAGCCCTCACTCACTCACTCACTCACTCACTCACTCACTCACTCACTGACTCATCACTAATTCTCCAACTTCCCGTGTGGGTAGAAGGCTGAAATTTGGCAGGTACATTCCTTACAGCTTCCTTACAAAAGTTGGGCAGGTTTCATTTCGAAATTCTACACGTAATGGTCATAACTGGAAGCTGTTTTTCTCCATTTACTGTAATGGAGATGATCTTGAAAGCCGTGGGGGCGGAGTTTCGTGTGACATCATCACGCCTCCCACGTAATCACGCAGTACGTAGAAAACCAGGAAGAGCCCCAAAAAGCGCTGAAGAAAACATGCATTATATAATTGAGAAGGCAGCGAAACAATAAGAAGCGAGCGAGTGACATATACAACCATATTCATGAGTTCTGCTACTTCGGAAACAAAGCACGATGTAAACCTAAACTTTAAATTAAGTTCATAGACAGGCTGCCGCTGGCGTTTGTAATTTAGTGCCTGCCCATATAAGGCCATCCGTCAGCGGCAATCCAATAGCAAACTGCCACTAAATATTCACGGGTTAAGGACTGTGCTTATGCAGAGGAAGATGAGATGGTCAGGGTGGTGTTTGGCACAAACTCAGCGAAACTGCGAGAGAAAGTTTTAAGTGCCAGGACTTCGGTAACATTAAATACAGCCATGGACATAGCACGACATGGCACCAGCACAGCTGGGAAACTTCGATGCATGTACACCGAGCGGCTCACATGAACTGACGCAGTGCACAGACAAAAAGCAACAGTTCCAAAGAGCGCTGAACAAAAACTGAATTACACAATTGAAAAGGCAGCAAAAAAATATGAAGCGTCTGATACATACAAGCATATTCATAAATGCAGCTACTGCGGAAACAAAGCACACGGTGGAAAAAGTCAATGTCCCGCTAAAGGAAGACAGTGTAAAAAAAAAAAACCCGTGCGTGCAGTGTATCAGGTATCAGATAAAGAAGAAGACGAGCTGTTTATTGATGCAGTAAGAAACGAATCGATGAATGAAACCTGTCATCTTTACAACGATTGACAAACACGGAATGTAACTTGAACACAACACATCCTACAAATACGAACCTGATTGAAAGAAATAATGATAATCAAATCCTTGATGACAGCAACACTCAGTAACACTCACAAAACAATTACTGTATATTGACAGTCATGTTACGTTATTTTTAAAATGTTCCCTTTTCTTTTTCATAGCTTCTTTAACACACTACTTCTCCGCTGCGATACGCGGGTATATACCCCGATCTACATACTCGAATAATGGATACTTTATTCGCCATCAATGATTGTTTTGGTAAAGCCATACTCAGTGTATTCATTAGATGAATGGTAAAAAAGTAAGAGCGAGGGGAGGATGACTTATTGAGGCACGCAGGCAAAACCACAATAGCACGCGGGCTCAATGTACTGTAGTGCGCGTCAACTCTATCTGAATTGCGCGATCACATTTGAAAAAATATATTTTTCAAGTTCTACTTAGTCCATATGTGTCAAATTCAAGGCCTGCAGGCCACATCCGGCCCGGCGTGTAATTATATCCGGCCAGCAAGATCATTTTATATACTGTATTATTGTTATTAATGGCCCGGGGATATGAAGCGCTGGTAACACAATAAACTACAGATCCCATAATGCAGCGCTTCAGCTGCCTTGCCGAACACTTACCGCGTTAATCAAGTCTAGCTTATGATGGTGCAAGTTATTGCGAAGCTAGCCCACACGATGCCGAAGAGAAAAGGTGATTCTGAACATAGAGCCTTTAAAAACCGATGGGAGGCTGAGTATATGTTTACTGACATTGCCGGTAAACTCGTGTGTCTCATTTCTGGAGCAAATGTGGGTGTAATTACAGAATTTAATCTAAGATGGCACTATGAGACAAAACTTCAAGATAACCTGACAGACCTGAATGCAATGCACAAGATACAGAAAGCAGAAGAGTTAAAGAAGAATCTGACACTTCAGCAGACGTTTTTACCCGTGCAAAATCACAAAGTGATTTCAAGTGAAGCTACTTTTATGGGAGATACAAATGTACCAGTGCCCCACTTTCCCTGTTGCCAAGTAATGTTGAACCAAGTCGACACTACGGTGTTCCCAAATACGCACTTTGTTCTTAAACTGAGCGTACTGCGCACTGAGTTCACATGGCGCTTTGGTGACTTTGAAGAACAAAAAAAGAATTTTAAGTTGTTTCGCAACCCATTTGCTGTCGATGTGGAAACTGCACCTGTGCAGATTCAGATGGAGGTGATTGAGCTGCAGTGTAATGGCACACTGAAGGCAAAGTACGATACTGCAGGGCCCGCACAGTTTATTCACTTCATTCCCGCACAAATGCTCCAGCTCCGTCTACATGCGGCTCGAACCTTGTGCATGTTTGGTAGCACATATCTATGTGAGAAGCTCTTCTCAGTCATGAAGACTAACAAAACAGCACACAGGAGTCGCCTCACTGATGAGCACCTGCAGTCCATCCTAAGAATCTCCACAACACAGAACCTCACACCAAACACCAAACGAACTTGTTGCCAAAAAAAGATGCCAGGCTTCCAAATCTGATAAAATGACATATGAGCAAAGACAACTGAATGATTTGATTTGTTATTGCTGAAAATAACAAATTTTATTTATGTTTCCAGGTTTTTGTTATGCACCATGTTCATATTTGAATTTGTATAATTTTGACAGGATATATTTTTATGGAGAGCAAAATCTTTTGGGATATTTAAAATTTAAGTTTTTTTTTATATAAAATTACATAAGAGTAAAGAAATTTCAAAGTTTGTTCTTTTAACATTTACTTTATTTCTAACTTGTATAATTTAGACAGGATATATTTTTATGGAGATCAAAATATTAGTTATTTAAGGTTTGAGTTGATTTATTCCGGAATAATATTCTGTCGACTAAATAAAAATTCCTTCTATTTAAAATTTAAATAGAACTTCAACATATACGATAGTTGTGTGTGTGTGTGTGTGTGTGTGTATATGTATATATGTAGATATGTACAGTATGTATATATATATGTTTATATATATGTGTGTGTATGTGTATATATATATATATATGTATTTGTGTGTATATATGTGTGTGTATGTATATGTATGTGTGTATATGTAGATATATGTATATATATGTGGATGTATGTGTATATATGTATGTATATATGTGTGTGTGTATATATATGTGTATATGT
>JANRMT010062809.1:22673150-22686631 GCA_026402145.1 Polypterus bichir lapradei
ATATATATATATAGATAGATATGACAACAACACTCATATCAATGACAAAACAATTACATTAACAATCAAGTTATGTTATTTTTTTAATTTTTCCTTTTCTTTTTCATAACTTCTTTAACAAGCGCGGGTATTCTGCTAGTTAAATATATATTTGGCCAGGAAAGCCTTAAAGGTCTCAAAGAGGCATATGAATCATTGTCCCTAATAAATACTTCTCTAACAAGGTCTTCTCTTTTACAGGTGCTTGGAGATTCTGGTTTACACATTGTCTTGCGACAAATGCTGCCAATGATCAAAACCAAAAAAGAGAGAAGAAATGAAGACCTTAATGGAAGTGATATACTGGTTCTACTGGTTTACATTTATTCACTGACTAATGAGATTTTGGAGAGCAGTCAGCTAGATGAAGCAGAGTGGGAAGTGAAGAAGGCTTTGGTGAATGTGATACATGATGAGATTAGTTCTTGTCCGCTACTACAGAGAATTACAGGTAATGCTTTTTCCACTTTATACTGTCATCTGTGCATTGTACTAAAAAGTTATAGAAGATTCTGTTGTAATTCAGTGGTTTGTATAAATGTCATTACTGGACTGCTATGGTCTTTAGGAACTGAGTAACAGTAATATTTCTGTGTCAACTTCACCACAATTCACATTGCTCCGCAAGATGTTATGCTGGCAGTAAGAACTGTGTGCCTGTGCAAGTTCGTGAGCATAGATGAAGACATCCATGTTTTTTTTTTTTTTGTTTTAATTTGTTTTGTTCATACAATCTGAGGAAGTAAAGATGTTGGCAAGCCTTCTTGGTATTAAATGTATGTTGTGTTCACTTTAGGCTGTTAGTGATGGTAACTAGTAGAGGTTTAAAGCTGATAATCTCTCCTAATATATATGGGAATATTGTTTTCTTCCTAAAACCTATTATTAGCTCCTCACCTATTCCGGTCACTCGGCCATTCTCCACATAAGTATTAAAGGTTTCCAGTAGGACTAAAGAGTAAATAGATGGTACTGTTTTGTGCATTAATATTAATTTATCATAACAAGTGCAGTACTCCAAATAGCATTGGTGCATAATAATAATAGTTTGGTGCATACAAGCAAACAACAATAAATTTGAAGTGAATTGAGTTCATTCACTAAAACAATCTCTAACTGTATAGCACCTGGCTCCCTCCTAGGACCTCTTCTTTGAAAAGGCAGCTTCAGAGTAGGGGGATGGAGAAAGAGGGAGACAAAGAAAGAGATCACATTTGATAGAGAAGTTTGCTTTAAGAAACGATGCTGTGTGTGGGATAGAGTTAAACTATTTCTAGCCAGTATTTTTCAAATTTTTGCACAAGGTCTGACTCCTTCCCTTCCAGAGAAAATATGTTACATGTTCTGAGAGCCAGTTTCCATTAACAAAACCTTGTATTCCTGGATCTACCCCACTCCTGCTTGTTTCCCACCTGGCATTGCACCATCTCATCAACTACATCTTTCCCAGTGCTAAATAAGTTCACATAGCAGCGAAATGCGGCATTTTGAACTGAGCTGTATGATCTGTTTATGTTGTCCAGTCACAAGGTGATCGCTGGCAAGCTGCACTCATAGTCCTAACTCCAGGTGTGTCTGTGTAAGAATCCCTGTTCTGAGTGAGGTTATGTTTCATTTTTTGAGACAATTATGAGAGATATTAATGGAATGTTCTTTGTCTGATCCCTTCCCTTAGATTAAGTTTTCATTGTTAACCCTACCAAGGCCACACATTTCCAAAAAACGTATTTCTAAGGATCATGGTGATATTCTCTGGATTCTTTACCCACCCAAACTGGCCCAGCATGTAGTAAGGTTTTATTGACGCTATGTTTGTTTTACAAAGGTTTCAATACATTAATAATTTCACACTTAAGCAAGACTTGCATAGATGGTCCACCCTTCATCTTACTTTAGCTGAAAGAATTAACACTATCAAGATGAATATCCTTCCTAAGGTTCTTTTTCTATTTCAGAACATTCCAATATAAATCAACAAATCAAATTTTAAGAAGTTAGATTCAATCATAACCTCATTTATTTGGAATTCAAAACATCCTCGCATCCAAAGGCCAACCTGACAAACAACTTAGGGAGAAGGTGGCATGGCTCTACCTAACTTTCAGTTTTATTACTGGTGTCAGGGATGCCAGGGGCAACGACCCGGCCGGGACGCCATGAGGGACCGGATGTGGGTCTGCGCCCACTCTGGATCATGTGGGGGCCGCCTTCCTGGTTGCTTTGGGGGCCACGGGTTGAGGGAATGGAAGCCCCACCCTGTAGGGGCCCGTGGTCACTGCCAGGAGGCGCCCCAATGCCTTGGGGACCTGTTACCTCAGCACTTCTGCCACACCAGGAAGTGCTGGGGGGAAGAATTAGAAGGGCACCCGGAGAGCTGCCGGGAGAACAGCCGGCACTTCCGCCACGCTGGGGCGTGGCCAACAAGGGAATGCCAGGAGCCACCTGGAGCTCGTCTGGGAGAGGATAAAAGGGGCCGTCTCCCTTCATTCAAGGCTAGAGCCGGGTGGAAGAAGGATGAGGCACGAGAGAGGTGTGGAGGCGGCCGGAGAAGAAGGCATTTGTGGCCAGGACTGTGTTTGGGGGTTTGTGCACTGATTTTGAACTGGGTCTGAGTGACCAACATTTGTAAATAATTGTAAATAAAACGTGTGGTGGTTTGAGTAACAACATGTCCGTCTGTCTGTGTCCGGGTCAAGTCCACACTGGGTGGCAGATACACAAGCTGTAAAAACCTGGTCATTGACACAAATTGATGAACATACGCAGGCCTGGTCCGCAACAGAAAGAAAATCCTGCAGCACTTCTTTATATTCCTTGCTTTGTACCCCAGTATATACAAGTTATTGCCAATATACTAACCCAATTGTGCTTCGTTCATTCAGAATATGGAACCATTTCAGGAAGTACTTTTTAGATAGAGAAGCTTTTATCTGTGCCACTTTTGCACGATAACCACGTTTTTTCCTCCCTCTCAAATGTACGCAGCTTTTAATGTTTAGAAAACATTCAGGATTAAATCACTTAGGGATCTGTACATAGACAACGTCTTCACGTTCTATAAACAATTACACCCCAAATTCAACCTTCCAGCAACTCGCTTCTTTTACTAACTCCAAACTAGAAACTTTGGTAGACAAAACCTGCCCGACTTTCCTCACCTACTTCTACTCCGGAAAAAATATTGATTAATCTTGAAGACTCAGACAGCATTTCTCTAACATATAAAAACATTTGAAAGTCATTCCCTTTCAAAGATCCCAGAGTACAGTGGGAAAAGGATCTCTCACTCAACATTTCGAGCAAGGAATGGAAGGCAGCAATGTACAGAATTCACTCTAGCTCCATATGTGAAATTATTTAACTTAAAATCATTTATCAAGCATATCTGTCTCATTTAAAATTGTCCAAAATGTTTCCATGGCAAGATCCAACCTGCGAACGTTGCAATCAAGTTCCAGCCTCATTGGGTCATAAGTTTTGGGTGTGCACCAAATTCACATCAATTTGGACCAAAATCTTTAAATGCCTTTCAGACAGCATGGGTGTCACAATCTCTCCTAATCCACTAACAGCTGTGTTTGGTGTACCACCAGATGGGCTTAAAGTGGAGAAGGACAAATAAACTGTAATTGCCTTTACTATTGGCACATAGACTTATCTTGCTCAACGAAAGAATCGTAACTCACCTGTTTTCAGTCATTGGGCTACCGATGTCATATACTACTTGAAATTGGAAAAAATGAAATACTCACTTAAAGGATCTGTGCAAAAGTTTTTTAAAACCTTGCAGGATCTAATTAATATTATTTTATAATAAACATTTAAATTGAGGAAGCAGATTCTCTTCCCCGTTTTATTCGATTTATTTACTTACTTATCCTTTCTGTTATTTAAGCTTCACTATGTTGGCCTAGGTCTCTTTCTCATGGGTGGGGGTTAACTTGATTTGAACCTAGTTTTGTAAAATTTGACTTGCTTGTATGGAATGTTGTTTAATTTTAATAAATTCAGTAAAATGTTTAAAAAATAATTTTGCATTTTACATTTATAGCTAATAATGAAATATTGTATATAAATTAACATATGGGTAAAGCTGATGTAGAATGCAGACATCTATTAGATTCTCTGAAAATCTGAGCAATATGGTAATTAAATTCATATTTAATTTGCATTGATAAAACCGCATTTAGTTGTGAATTATCATTGCTTTCTTTTCCTATGAAGTTGGGCAGAGTAAAAGCAAGTCATGTAAAAATCTCTTTCTTGACTTATAGTATCTTAAGGTAAGCAGTACCATACGAGGTGTGGCAGAAAAGTAATGAGACTGATTTTTTATTTACCAAAGTTTTTATTTTTTTCAAACATCAATGTTATCCCCTTCAAAGTAGTTCCCTTGGGCAGCTACAACCGATGGAGATGTTGTTCCCACTGTTGGTAGCAGCGCTGGAAGTCTTCAACCGGTATGGTCTTCAGCATGTCCGTTACACTCTTTTGGATGTTTTTTAAAGTCCCGAAATGACGTCCTTTGAGGACATTTTTCAGTTTAGGAAAAAGGAAAAAGTCACATGGACTGAGGTCAGGTGAATAAGGGGGCTGGGGAACCACAGGAATGCCTTTTGAGGTCAAAAATTCTGTTATGGAGAGGGCAGTGTGACATGGGGCGTTGTCATGATGGACCATCCATTTGTCTGCAATGTCTGGTCTCATGCGAATGACCCTTTTTCTGAGCCTTTCAAGGACGTCTTTATAAAAAACTTGGTTGACAGTTTGTCCTGGAGGAACAAATTCTTTGTGGACGATTCCCCTTTTGTCAAAAAAACAAATCAGCATTGATTTGATCTTTGATTTGCTCATTCGAGCTTTCTTTGGTCGAGGAGAGTTTGCAGTGTGCCACTCCTGACTTTGCCTCTTGGTCTCAGGATCATATTCAAAAATCCATGATTCATCACCTGTGATCCCACGACTAAAGAAATCTTGCTCATTAGCGATTCTGTCAAGAAGATCAAGACACTTGTTTTTTCGATTGTCCTTCTGCTCAATTGTGAGGTTTTTCGGCACCATTTTGGCACAGACCTTTCGCATGTGCAAATGTTCAGTCAAAATTTGATGTACGGTAAATCTGTTCAAATTTAATTGCTCACTCAACACTCTTAATGTTAAATGACGGTCTGATCTCACAAGAGTGTTCACACGTTCGATGTTTTCATTGGTTTTCGAAGTTGAAGGCCTCCCTGAACGGTGTTCATCTTCAGCGTGTTTTCTGCCTTCCAAAAATGATTTGTGCCAGCGAAAAACTTGAGCTCGGGATAAAGAATGTTCCCCATAGGCCTGTTTTAACTTTTCAAACATCACATTTGCCGATTCTCCAAGCTTAACACAAAATTTAATGGCACAACGTTGCTCCAAATTCCTCTGTTCCATTTTGCGTGACGCACAACCAAAAACACAACTTCGCTAATAGCAGTCACAAAAATCATGTAGTTAACGGAAGGAGTTGAAACTCGCACTGAGCTATGGGAGGGTACTGAGGGTACACGTGCTCTATCAAGGACAACAGCGCAGCGTTGCCAGATCGCTTGCAGTGTTGCCAGTCTCATTACTTTTCTGCCACACCTCGTATTGCATGCTTTTTATTCTATTTTTCTTGGGTTAAAAAAAAGCTTCACTTCTTCATATCCTTTTCGTTTTTGCCTAGGGTGGAGAAACAGGCACAGCCACCTCCATTTTTTATTCATTGAAGCTAAAATATATTTCTCATTTGGATTTTTACATCTTTAAACATAATGTTGGAGAATTATATCAGTTTAGTTTTTGAAGCGTTTAAAAGGATACCAAGATAAAGCACCTTTACAACTCAGAAGAGTGATTATCCCAAACTTATACAGCTTCAAGTGGAATGTATTCAGTTTAAAGAACTTATTAGCAACAGGATGTTATGAAGATTTTGTCACTGTTGAAAGAAACAAATATATATTGCTATATTTCTATATTGCATCTTTGCAATTATATAAGAAGTACTGTTTTTCACAAATATGATACCTTAAGGTAAAACTAACGTTTTTTCTCAAAATATTACATTTTCAAACTTTGAAAACTTTACAAAGCAAAGATTTTAAGAAGTTGAAAGTTTTTCCACATGTTATGTCTGGGTCACCAGTTTTCGCCATCTATGTAATGTACGATAATGCAGCAAAACAGGATTATTTTGGTTATGGAATCACAAGATGTGCATTTAAAAATCTGGAATATTCATTCTATAGATTACTGGAATGCCTCCAATTAATTTTTACCTGTACTTATTTCTGCTTAAGTTATTATTGGCATGGACTGGAAAGGAAAATTCATCTTGCTGTCTTAGTTTGGCATGTAATTTTCAGTTTTCTATAGTGTGTGGTCGCTTTTTCCAGAACTTCTCATTAGAAGTCTGTGTAGTAGCAAAAGATGGGTATAGAAGAGCCCTATAATAGTCTCTTGCATTGCATTATGTTAATCCTTTTCAGAAATCAGTGCCTTGCATGCCTTGAGGCTACTGATAATTCTTTTTTCTTTTTACATACTGTACCTTTATGCCACTTTATGTCAATCTCTAACTGTACAGACAGTACAGTATAGATTTGAATGTTTATATTAAAAATAAGTATATATTTGAATATGTTCAAACATAGACATACATGTATGTTTGTACTGTATGTGTTTTTGAAAAATATTTTAACAGTAATTTTACTTTTTTACTCATGGTGCATCTATAAAGCATTAGGTAGTGGAACAGGTAATGGAACCAGGCACATTTGATACAACCTCCTTATAACTAAATGCATACAAGAAGTCTAGACAAAATTGTGTGATTTCTCAAACTCATACTCCTGAAACGTTATTTCTTTAACTCCAGTTATGATTCTTTTTTTTTTACAAGAAGCCATAAAGCATAATGTTCCCTACCAATCTCTTTTTTGTATAAATTGAGGCAAATTAAAATTGGTTTTCAAATAAAATAACTGTATATGCTAAATTTTGCATTATAGTAGTTATTACATATTTTATACTTACAATTATTTATTAAGCAGTTATTATTTAAACTAACTTAACAATACATTTTTTTAAGTAAGAAGCATAAACTTTATAGTTAGTGCCAAGGGTAAATAAAAACTGGCCTTCTAAAATAAATAAATAAGAAAAGGAAAGAGTAGGCACTAGATTGTGTGGAACCTTACTTGATATTTAAATACAGTATGCCAGTTGACTTTCTGTAAGATTTTGGAGAGTTTCTGTGGGGATTTGTGCCATTTTGCATTCCACTCAAGTTCTTCCACACCAGACTCATCAAATCATGCCTTTATGGACCTAATTTTATACATAAGGGTACAGTCATGCTGGAACAGGAAAGGACCTACTCCAAAAATTGGGAAGATTTTGAACCTGGAAGCTTAATATTATCTTAAATGTCTTTATATGCTGTAGCTTTAACAGTGCCCTTCAATGGGATCAAGGAGCTTAGCCCAGATCCTGAAAACAGCCGCAGACCATTATCCCTCCTTCACCAAACTTTATAGTACACACAGAAAGCAGTGTTCTCCTGGCATCTGCCAAACCCAGAATCATCCATCAGGCTGCCAGATAGTGAAGTGTGATTTATTATTCCGGGTAACCATTTACACTGCTCCAGGGTCTAATGGTGGTGTGCTTTAAAACACTCCTGCTGATGCGTATCATTTTGCACAGTGTTCTTAGGCTTGTGTGCACCTACTTGGCTATGGGAAACCATTTAACATAGTTCACAGCACACTGCTGTTGTGCTGATGTTGCTTCCAGAGGCAATTTGAAACTCTGTTGTGACTGATGAAACAGAGATTGTGTGATTTTTATGTGCTATGTTCTTCAGGACTCTGCTGGCCCAATCCTTGAGTTTGAGAGGTATACCAATTCGTGACTTGAGCTGTTGTTGCTCCTAGACATTTACAATTAATGATAATAGCATTTACAATTGACCAGGGCAGATCTAGTAGAGCATAAGTATCATATATTGACGTGTGGCAAAGGTAGCACCATATGACAGTACCATCATTCTACTGCCAGTGTTTGTCAATGGAAATTGCATGACTTTGTGCTTGATTTTATACACCTTTTAACACTGTGTGTGCCTGAACTACCAGAACACAGTAATTTGGGGGGATGTCCACATACATTTTGGCCATATAGTGTATTTTCCATTATCTGTAATGTCAAAAGGAAGCCATTTTTTCTTTCAGCAATTGATGTTTAACAGGTGTAGTATAAAATTCAGTAACAGCAATGCCAAAGAATGGTTTGAAAATCTTTTATTACTGTAACTGTACTGATGCAAGAGCAGAACTATGACACAGAAAAATCTGTCCCAAAATGCATTGTGAAGGGTTGTTTAAGAAGCAGAAGGCTACAGCAGATTAGCTTGACAGGTGGGGCAAGCCCAAAAACATGTCTTTTTGACAAAAAATATCCTATGCATTTCCTAATGTCTGTGTAAAGTTATGCCTACTCAGTATTGGCTTGATTGGTTGGTGTATATGCATCTGGTGAAGGGTTTTTATTGTGTGATGCTTGGAGATAGAATTATCTGTGTAATTGGATTATCTGAAAATTGAACCCCAACACTGCTTTAGTTCAGATAAACTTATTTTAGTTATTGTTATCGACTTTGGTAAAATGGCTATTGATCTTCAAAGTGCTAATGATTTAAATGTCTTTTAAATGTTTCTTTTAATGAAATGCCCTAAACAAAATTGCAGTTTTTAGGTACAGTTTAGTTTTGTGAATAAGTGTTGATTTAGTAGAGTCATAGCTTATGTTATTCAGCACAATTCACAATATATTTTTAGTCTTCACAAAGCTCAGACGGAAGCTAAAACATTAAAACCAGCTGTCTCTTTTACCTTTAACAGATGTCATTCTGTTTTTAAAGGTGCTTTAGAAATTGTGTTTTTTCATTGTCCGTAAGCTTGATAAGTGTTTTTAGATGTATGCAGCAGTTACTGTATATTTATTTTTGCATTTGATAAAATAAGAAAAAAAAAACTTGGGAAAATTAAATGAGGGCCAGTGATTGTGAAATTACTTTTTACATCCAAGCCAAGTAATTTAAGAAGGTTTACATTGTTGCCCTCTGTGTAGTAGCCCCCCCATCTCCCCCCAAATACAATAAAACTGTTAATGAATAATGCTCCAAACTGACTTCCTGTTACAGTTGGCTGACTTTTTGACTTGGCAGACGCTGAAGAGGTCTGCATTGCTTCAGGCATGTGTCTTATGTTAAAATCTTGACTTCATGTTATAAACACTTCAATGAAAATTACCATCTAGTCTTGGGCCAACTCAGACCAGGTGCAAAAGACAAGACACATAGAATCGGTAACATAAAAAGTGAGGAGGAGAAAATCTTTGTAGACTGAGGACGTGTGAGATATTCTTAATCTGTGTTTTAAAATCTTAACTGTAATACTGATTATTCACTTGTGAATCTTAACAAGGTTCTTTACTGTCAAACACCATTTGTTAAATTTTAATAATAATTCATTATCAGAGGCAATGTAGTGGAGGTGTTTGTCAGCAGTATGACTTCATTTTATTTTTCCACCCTCTTTAAATCATAACTCTATTAACAAAAAAGCACTGAGAGGTCTCAGATTTTAGAGAAAAAATGTGTTAGACTATCAATTATATTAATTGTTCTTACATATTCTGATGTATTTGCCATATCATCTACTTAGGTGTTTTAATGTATACTGTATGTTCATTAAGCACTTTTTAATTTCACTGCTTTTCAGTAAATGTTACTGTATTTTTTAGAATTTCCTTTATAAGACACATTATTATTTGTAGCAATGAAGATGCCTTGTAAACATCACATTTTTGTCTGAAGCTTCTTGGCAAAGGTTGGAAAAATGGTTGGTTCTTATAAAATGTCAATATAAACTAATAGATTTCAAGGGGTGTGGCCATATGTGCAATCATAGGTTTATACGGTCATTTCATGTCTGATTGAAAAGCAGAGTAGATGTTTAAGGTGAAGGGCAATATGTTCACAAACATTTGTGTGTGATGTGGAAAGCTAAGCTTTAGCTGATTATTTAAACTTTGCAGACCTGGGTGTGTTTAAAAAAATTAAACCTGATCAGTTTTCCTGTTAATCTAAAATGTTGAGGGGCATGGGGGAAAGGTGTAAGAGATGGTTAATAAAGGTAGCAGTAAGCATTAAAAAAAGAAGAGAAGCCGCACGGCTTGCACTTCATTGTGTGCTTGATGTAAAAGTACCCACTTCCTTGTTGTCGTGCATTCCCATGTTACTCTTTAGATAACCACTTACTTTAGCATCACCAGCCCTTGTTTCTTTTTCATACTTTACATCTTCTTCTCAACATCATGGATTAAATAATACATTCATCAGCTAATCAATATTTAATTGTCATAATCCATTTTACTACATGTCCCATCTCAGAAAAGCAAACACAGTTACATAAATAAAAAAAAATAAACATGACAGTTAAACTTGAATTGGAAAGTTAAAGATCAGGGGAAAATTGACCTAGAAAGCTAGTGGTAAGAGTTAGGAGATGCTGATTTACATCAACACAGTGAGTTATGGAAGAAGACTGGTTCAGTTGTAAATGAATCTGAGCATTTACTTGGGGCTTGATAATGGTTTTCTTACCCTGCAAGAAATAAATAAATTGTAATCAAGTTGTCTTGCATATGTAATATAGTAAAATTTGTACTTGATGAGTGGTTTGATGGAGACTTGATAGTGGTTTTCTTACCCAATCCATGAAAATAAATAAGGTAATTACTCTGTCTAGGAGTTCACATGAATCTAGTGGGCTTAAACTCAGAGTCTTTGCCAGTTGTTGCACAATAACAGTTGGAATAGTTAGAAGATAAATATGTTTCACTCATGTAAATCACTCATGAGGACTATTTGGAACTGGTATCTATATATATATATAATTGACTAAGTCGCCGACTATGGGATACGCACGACAGAGCCCCGCCCGCCAACTGTAACCCTCATCCCGCGTCATGGGATACGCACGACAGGGCCCCGCCTGCCAACTCTAACCCTCCTCCTGCGTCCACCCTCGCTCTCGAGGCATGTGCACTGCCTGCTCATGTGCCCGCATGTAACACCTCACCAAACACAGCCTCAGTCGCTTTCGTCTCTGCTACAGTCCACATGCACCTCTGAGCCACGTTGACTTTTCATTGTTCTTTTCGGTTCCAGCTGCTTTTCTATATATATAATCGACCAAGTCGCCCAACCATGGGGTATGCACGACACAGCCCCACCCGCCAACTCTAACCCTCCTCCCTCGTCATGGGGTACGCATGACAAAGCTCCGCCCGCCAACTCTAACCCTCCTCCCACGTCCACCCTCGCTCTCGAGGTATGCGCACTGCCTGCTCATGTGCCCGCTCCCAACACCTCACCAAACACATGTTTACACGCTGCATACAGCGATTCCCATCCGCGACAAACATGCTGCTTCTTAGATGGTCCTTCAGGAACAGGGAAAACCTTTGTCTACAAAACTCTGATTCATACCATCAGAGCCAGAAAGCTAGGACCATCGTCCTGCTTCCACCTCAAAACTGGTCCCACCCACACGCAGTCGACATGGCATTTCTCACCAAGCTTCTCAAGTATGCTTACAAAATAAAGCAAACTCTACATGCAGCGAAAATTTACTTCTCCAGCTAGATTCCATGCTCAGAACCATCAAACCCTTCGCTAAATCATACAAACACATGCATGAAATCGCTCAGTCCAATCCAACAACATCTGTACGAATGCTTTTCGAGGAAAACCCTAGGCAGGATTTACGACGATACAATGCCCCGACATGTCACAGTAATGCTGCAACGATTTTCGTCGGAGAAGATTGCGAACCGCCTGCCAAAAGGGACATTTGCATCTGTCCCATAGACAACTCCTGTGAACAGATTTCCACGCTGAATCTGAATTGCGATCCTATGGTTTACCCACTTTTATTCCCTTACAGAGACATTGGCTGGCACAAAGATTTACAACATGTTCCCGATAAAAGAACCGCCAAGCGAAGAAGGCTTACTCAATGCCAATTTTACGCGTACAGATTAGCAATGAGGAATACATTTAGTATTTTGCACTCCAGCAGCGAACTATTCCAACAGTACGTCGTAGATGCGTATGTTAAAACAGAGGGCGCTCGTCTCAACTACCTTAGATTAGATCAACAAGATTTACGAGTGGAACAATACAAAGGACAGTCAGATGCACTGCAAGCAAACGCTGAAAATTACGTACATGTGGACAAAATGATCATGTAACCGTCCACATTTCCAGGAAGTCCAAAATACATGCAACAAAACTATCAGGATGCCATGGCCATAGTATGTAAATTCGGACAGCCTCATTTATTTATCACTTTCACATGTAATCCTGCTTGGCCGGAAATTCTACATGCACTGTCGGATACCCAAAGACCGGAGCACAGACCTGATATTGTAGTACGAGTCTTTTGGATTAAGCTGCAGGAATTACTTATAGACATTCTACAACAACATCTTTTTGAGGTTGTTATTGATTATATTTAAATAATCGAATTTCAGAAGCGCTGCCTTCCTCATACCCACATGCTGTTTACTCTTCATAATAATTCTAACAACCAGTCTCCAGCCACGGTCAGTTGTACGTGGCTTTTTGTAGGGTTAGATCTTTCAACTCATTATCTGTCGTCACCACCAAAACACCTATTCACAACTGCATCTTTCAAGAATTATTTATTTCTTCTTAATTTCTGAATTCCTTTCTCACCGTTTTCCGTTCCTATTCTTACACCGCCGTATGCTGCGGCGGGCTTCAGCTAGTTCAGACTAATACACTTATCTCTGGGAAGACTGGAAACACATGGAGAACATACAAACTCCACCAAGGAGGATTCAAACATGCAATAATTCAGCTGTGGAACAGATGTGCTAATCACTGTGCCACCATGCCTCCCATGTCTCTTAACCTTAGATATTTTGTATTATACCTTTATCATTAAACCTTTAGATATAACCATGTATAAATGCAGTGAATTTCAAAAATTGTAACTAAAATGCCTTTTTTGGCTTTATATTGTTCAGACTGTATCAGTGAATTGCCCTCCAACCCCACCCACTTTATTTATTTATTTAACTTCCTTTAGCCTCAATTATTTCCAAGTCTGTAGGAACTGTTCCTCCTCTTAAACTCCTTGTTTTTTTTTCTTAGGCATTTCTAATAGTGCTTGGTTATTTAATTGTTGTTAATACATATATACATTTAAAGTTACTAGTAGTGTGTTGTTTGTGTTTTTTAGCTCCCCTGTGGTAAAAATAAAAGATTAATAACATTGAATCTAGGCACCAACAGGCACATCTTATATTCTTATATTTAAAAAAGGAAATAATAT
>JANRMT010062809.1:22696675-22717983 GCA_026402145.1 Polypterus bichir lapradei
TATATATATATATATATATATATATATATATATATATGTGAGAACAATACTCATATCAATGACAAAACAATTACATTAACAATCATGTTACGTTATTTTTAAAATTTTTCCTTTTCTTTTTTATACCTTCTTTAACACACTACTTCTCCGCTGCGAAGCGCGGGCATTCTGCTAGTCTCAAATATACAGTACTAGGGCTGCAACGATTAGTCGACGTAATCGACGACGTTGACTACAAAAAATCGTTGACGTGGATTTTTTATTGTTGACGCATCATAAACAGAACCTTCAATAGAGGCTCCAGTCACAAAGAACTACATTGGTTTTTATAACTTCAATGCACTACATGAACATCTGGGGGCAGTTTCGTGTGTTATTGTTTGTCAAGACTGCACACAGTCCTACCAACACAAGCATCCTGGAGCTGTGAAGCCGCTGCCGTCTCTCAAGAGGTAAGTTTTAGCGAGTAAAGTTAGTGTCATGTGTTAATGTTGATGTTTGTACTATATTGCATATATCAAGGTTTCAACAATGATAGTTAACCCTTAAACTGACACACACTTGGGGTTTAATGCACCTCTGGACACCAAATACTTTTTAGCTGCACTTTTTAAGTAAACGTCACAATTTACAAAGAAAATGTGAAATTTTAATGGAACACATTTTTTTTCATGCAAAGAGCATCACAATTACTGCAACACTGATCATTTTACACACTGCAAATGAACTGTAAAAACTATAAAAAAAAAAAAAACTACTGCATCAGTCTATTATTATATGTTCAAGGTACAACTGACACCATTGAAAATTCAGTAAATCACCGAGCCAACTGCGCTTGAACTGTCTGCATGCAAACACACAGAGGTAAATGCTGATGATTGCAGGCTCGTCTAATGCAGCAGTTGAATCCCAGAGACAGTGGTTCTGCCAGGGCCTGCAGTGGTCATGAGCTGGCTGCTTAACGAATATACGGCACTGACTGATCAGCCACGGCCTGCTAGCAAATTGCTCTGAGAAACAACTTTTGCCGGTTACGGAGTTCAATGAATGTACATCGCCGAATGTATGTCACCGCATATACTTGGCTTCGGCGTGCTTCCAAATTGCACTGGAAATCGACTCTAGCCGGTTGCGGCTTTCAACAAATCTACTTTTCCAAATATACTCGGCTCCGGTGTGCTGGCAGTAATTAGCTTGTTACATATTTTAGTCCTTTATTTTTTTATTTTGGCATAATGTAGTACATGATATGATAAACTACAACGCTTTTCTTCAGAGTATGATGATTAAAACATCTTTCTCTGTCTGCAAAATCATTCTTGTTTATTCCTGCTACCTCTACTCCCTCTGAGCGTCTCTTCTCAGCTGCTGGGAACATTGTCTCGTAGAAGAGAGCCAGCCTCACACCAGAGCACGTCGAAATGCTCACGTTCCTGCACTGCAATCAGGATTATATGAACTGAATCTTTTATAAACTATACATTGTTGTTTAATTTTATTTTAAGTGAAGCTTTATTTAAACTTTTGGACTTTAAGACACACCAGTGGCCATTTTTGGTTAAGTTAAATGCACTTTTTGTGTTTAAAGACTATATGCACTTTAGTTTGTATTGTTTAATGTATTTCTTTTTTATTGTGATGGTCACACTAATATAAAACATCTGATTGATTTTCAAATTCATATGTTTCACTGGTTGTTATTTTAATTTGATTATTATTAATTTTAACCGTGTTAATGCAGAGACATCAGGGTGACATTCACAGTTGGACAGACGTGAGCAGATGAGGTAAGACATGCACTGGAGCCCAGAACAAAATGTGCAACCACAGGTTGCAGGCATCAAAATAGTAAGGCATGAAATAATCGTGAATAATCAAAAAAAATGGAATGATTAGTCGACTACCAAAATAATCATTAGTTGCAGCCCTATACAGTATGTAAGTGAGGGACATTTAGATCATTAACTGCCTTACCCTATTTGTAAGAAGGCAAAACGTTTTTATAATGTCATACATCTCATTTTTGCACTCGGCTGTTACTTTTTTGACTTCTGATTTTTTTTTTTTTTTTTGAAAATGGCATGTCAAGCTCAGTAGTTTCAGAGTACAGACCCATCATTGGTTAGAGATTTTTTTTGGGTAGTAGCCTATTTTTGATATACTTTCAGCAATGTCATGCATGAAAATCAGAGCAGTGTTGTTGCTCATTTATCCGTTGCCACTTAAGTCTTTACTCTTGTCCATTTTCCCATAAATTGCGTACACAATAAAGCTACAGCCCTCTATGGCTCTTGAATTTGTATAATGAGGTTTAGAAAATGATCTCTTGAATAGATCACCATTTTAGCAGTAACATATGTGGGAGAGGCAGTCATACTTCATAAATTAGGCACATAATGAATATGCTTTTACAAACCAACAAAAATGTTTATGCCTGTCTTAGCCAAAGTATGTGAACTGTTTTAAATTGGGCATTGTTTACGTCTTGAGTATTTAAAGCATTTATTTCACAAAAGAAGCTATATATATACTAAAGCTAGAATGCTGGCAGAAAAAAAATACAGTTGAAAATTTCAGCTGTAACAACATTATCATAATTTTAAGAGACATAGATATTAAGTGGAATGATTACTACTAAAACCCTGTTTTGTTAGATAAGAACTTATTATGTAGTATATATCATAATATACTAGCTGCGTAAGCCAGTGCTGTAAAAAAACATGGGCTCCTAGAAATAATTGAAATCGTCAGAAAGAAAATTGAAATGCAGAGTCGGCCAGTTTTGTATTGCGAACATGCTTGCCCCCCTTGTCTATCAGTGGCTAAGTGAGTTTGTCTCTGACTCGCTAACTTGGGGCTGCCTTGCTGGCTCTTTGAGCTTCATGTTATAGCCTCTCACTTCTGGGCTGGAGAAACAGACACACACTTACACGCGTAGACATTGATTTATAATATACTGTAATTACATATTTGGAATTCTGTATTTATGGTTGTAATTTGCACCTTCAAATTAACAAGTTTAACTATGTGTACGTTATTAGTTTACTATGTGCTACTAGGGTAATATACAGTAATTGACATATTTTGCTCATTATTATCGGATTCAGTCCTCTTTATTTAATGTCTTTTTATCTGATTACCTACCTGCCTGTCATTTTATGTATACAATATGTGCATTTCTTTTATTCTTTTTAATAAAAAAGTTCAAGAGAGAATTTCTTTGGCATACAACAAATATCTGTATAATACTATAACTTGACTGGTCTTTGACTTTATTCAGTTATTTCTGCCAAATACTTTTCAAAATAAGAGATCAATTAAAGTTCATAAAATATTAATGCAAGCTGATATGAAGGCTCTACTGAATCAGGATAGATCTTAACAATTGTTTAGGAAGATTTGTAAAACTTCCAAATGAGAACACTTGAAAGGAAGTCTGGCTAGTTAGACTTTTCCACTGCAAGATTCTCAGACTCAATCTAGAGAGCTGTGATGCTCAAGTCTGAAGTCCTTCCCAAAAAATATATGTGCCCGGCTTGGTTCTAAACTCAGTTGTTGAAAGAAAGAACCAGGCCTGGACAGCACTTCATTGCAATGTAAACAATTACATTTTGAAAAATCACTTTATTACTATATGTGTATCAGTTGTATTTTTTTTTGTAATTTAAGATGGTGATTTATTACATGTACCACTGTCTTAGATATATCAGTATATTCATGTAATGTATCACTGTCTGAAGTTAGAATTGCTTAGTGCCTTATTAAGTGTGTAATTAAGCAACATGAATCACTAGCAGAAAAATTTCATGAATGCATATGTACATTCAGCAATGTGGTAGGAGATGAATGTTAGCTTAGTACGTTGAGTAACGCATTAAGCAACAGACTTTCACCAATTGACCCTACACTTTTCTTCATTTTTCTTATGATGAATTATCTGCAGTAAAGTTTTAAATTGATGATTACACTGTATGTAGAACTTTGTTAGTATGTAGTATTTGAATTCTTAGTAAATCTTATAGTAATGCAATAAATCTGTGCATTTTGATACAGTTAATTAATAAAGACTGAAATATTCTGCATTACTCTTATTTAATGAATGTAGCAAAACATATATTTATGCCATGCCGGTGTTATTCACTAGTGTGTCTTAATGTTTCATCATTATTATATACTTAAGAACAAAAAAAATAAAGAATAGAAAATAATTCATATTAACAGAAGCATTAAAGCTAAATGCTAGTTAAGAGATAATGCCCTCTTCTGCCTTAGACCTCTGAAGAGTTTGTTTTTGGTTTCTTTGTATTTTAAAATAATAAAGTTACATCTGCATCCATTTTTTAAAAGAAGGATTTATTAGTACATATCAGAAAGAAATCAAGTTACTCTAGCTTGGTTGTATACGAATAGGAATTCCAGCACTAATTCCTGTCTATGCTTTGCTCTCTGCAGCAGTTACCATTAACTTTTGACAGCTAAGCAGAAATCTGCTAGTTCACCACACAAAAGACAATATAAGGTGTAAATAAAGCACAGGACGAGTCAAAAAGAGTTGGGGATCCACCCTGTATATTATGGAAATGATGAGTAGTCTATTGAGACTGGTATGGAGTTTCAAAAGCTGGAACTGACTGAAAGAGAAAACAGCAGCCATTTATAGTGGAGGAAAAGGAAAGGCATGTTTGCAGGAAGGAAGCGCAGTGAGATCATCTGAGAGTGCCGGTAGTGATGTCATCAGTGGGGGCGAGAAGTCAGGTCAGGAACAGGCGAAACTGACTGATTTCTTTTCATCTGAAGTTCTGTGGGAAGAAGAGAAGAGTCATTAATACTTGGTGCCAACCCTAGGTCTTTTGTGTTAATCCCCCGATTTTAACCATTTGTCTGCCTCCCAAGCACACATATGTGACAAAGGCGAATGTGTTACTGTGAGTTGCACTCCCACAAAACAATTATAAATTTTAATCATTCTTAAAATACACAATACTTGATACTGGAAATATATTTGGTATTGGGCCTTGAAGATTTGTATAATGATGCAAATTAAAGACATTGCCATATGAAACCTTGTCAACTTTCTTAACTTCTCTTCATATTCTACTACCAAAATTATACCTTTATGGTGTAGTAAAGATATAATTATGTCCAAACTATACCTGTACTTTCAAAAGAGTGTACTGCTGGTTAATGAGGCAACATTGGAAAATTTCGCTCAGATTTCCACATAATCAATGGACATCACTTCTTGAAAAAATATTATTTTCCATAATCTGTAAACCATGGTGTAATCCAGCTCAAAACTGTGCATTGAACATATCTTTCCTTAGCCTTGTGTGCACTTTACAAAATATCTATTATATCTAAACCAGGATTCCTCACCTGGCTAGGGTTTGTGTCTTATATTTACCAATATGGATTATTTAGTTTTCATTTGTCAGTTGTGTTTTGTGTATGGTTCGTCAAGATTCAGAGCCACCTGCCCATCACTACAGGGTCTGCCCTCAGCCCTATAAAGGCTGTGCAAAACCCACAGCCCTTTGTAGTTCATTGTGAATGTGTTTGTGGTGATGGTGAGTTCTCCAGCGTCTACTGCTTTTTTTTTGATTATTTTGATTTTCTGGCTTTTTGTGACCTTTTTGCTCTGGTTTTTTTTTTGCTTGTTTACTTCACCTCTGGGATTTCATATTCGGTTTGTGATTGCTTTGCATTGTCTATTTTGAAGGTGTTACTTTCTATGCCTTCTGTGTCTTTGTGGTCCTCAGAGGTTATTTTTGTTTAGTAATGCTTTTTGTTTAAATAAACCTTATTTATAAATATTCTTTTTTGCACTTTTAAATAACTAGCCGGGGTTTGACTTTTTTCCCCGTTTAGTGGGCAGTTTGGGTATTTTTTGGGACTCTCCAGTTCATAACAGTGTCTAGGTCAAGATAATATAGGAGCCTGCTTGACCAGGTTTATGTCTTGGAAAAGTCCCATGCTCAGATCTTATAGGAATAAAATCTTGGCTTGTTTTCTAGACTGCCATAGATGCATAATTCCTGTTCCTCTTATAGCTCTGTTTGGCGTATTACTGTGAGGACACTACTGAATAACTGATAACTTTCACTACACTACTGACATGTTATCCTGTCTTGCCGAAATGGAAGAACTCTATCTCACCCATCATAACACAATGGGGAAAAAGATGTCCTAGTTTATGTAAAATGAGAAAAACATTGATTTTTTTAAAATCAAAGGCATAAGTTATGTATATTATTTCAGTCAGTATTATTTAACAAAAATATTTTTGCATTCTTCCTTCAAAACAGTTGTGTTTACAGTTGTATTAGCCAGCTGGTACTGTCACCATGGTTTTTTTTTTTCTTGTCTTTTGAAATATCACATAACGTCCATCAAAGGGAAACTTTCCACTAACCAAACATCAGCATAACGTTTTCTTTGGATGACTTTTCACATCCGCAGTAACCTTGTTCAGAGACTTTCTCATACCCATCATCAACTTGTAAGGGAATTTGAATGAGCATGATTTGTACCGCAGCTCTTCCCACTTCATGTAATTTGTATCTAGAAAGAGTTATTTCAGGCATACTTTGGCCAAAATAGATGTCTTATAAGATGTTGGTGTTTTACTTAAGTCATCATATTTTTATCCATTTAAAATAAATATTGCTGTTAACTATTTTTTTTTTGTAATATTGGCTTTAATAAAAAAAATTTGACTACTACTGTCTTTCCATTTTGTAATCTTTTTATCGTTTTCTTAAATCATTGCAATAATATTGAACTGCTGTTTCAACCATGGAAGTACAGTAATTAATTTTATTGCTAATATAATTAATTTATTATTCAGTTTGTCATACACTGTGTGGGAGAGATTATTTACTTGTATAATGGAGCTCTACCAAACAGACAGATAACTGTGTTTTCTTAAATGCATCTTAGTTTTTCTTGTTTAGAAAGACAATTTAGTGTCCTTTTACAGTAACTTTCTCACATCTCAAAAGCTACAACACAAATTTGTGTGGTGCTGGATATATATACTACAGTATATGTGTTCTTTTATAAACTGTATGAAGTAGTGGTTAGAAAAAAAAATGTTTTTAAATAAACAGTGATGTTGTTGATAATAGAAAATGAAATGTTTAACATAGAACATGCAAATAAATGTGTACCTTTCTGATCATATTTATGAGAATGATTTTTATTTTGCATATATTATAGTCCAGTTTCCTGTAGTTTGGTAAGTGTCTCATGAAATTAAAAACCAGCACTCTTCAGTTACACCTTCTGCATGTCAGTAAAATGAATTATTCAAAATTTATGTTCTGCTGATACTAATTATGAATAAATGACCTTTTTAGCAACACTTTAGATTTTGTACTGACATGTCATAAGCAGCGGTGGCGCAGTGGGTAGCGCTGCTGCCTCGCAGTTAGGAGACCCGGGTTCGCTTCCCAGGTCCTCCCTGCGTGGAGTTTGCATGTTCTCCCTGTGTCTGCGTGGGTTTCCTCCGGGTACTCCGGTTTCCTCTCACAGTCCAAAGAAATGCATGTTAGGTGCTTTGGCGATCCTAAATTGTCCCTAGTGTGTGCTTGGTGTGTGTGTATGTGTGTGCGCCCTGCGGTGGGCTGGCGTCCTGCTTGGGGTTTGTTTCCTGCCTTGCGCCCTGTGTTGGCTGGGATTGGCTCCAGCAGATCCCCTTGACCCTGTAGTTAGGATATAGCGGGTTGGATGATGGATGGATGGATGTCTTAAGCAGTTTTTCTAATTGTAGTTCATGTTAATACAAATGTAATTTATATAAGTAACTAGCAAAATATCCGCGCTTCGCAGCAGCGAAGTAATGCCTTAAAATTTTTATTAAGAAGAAAATTAAACCTTTTTTAACTGAGAGAAAATATACCAATAATTATTTGTTAAGGATCTCTTTGTATACCACGTTGTCAGTCGTCCCTCCGTTTGTAATATGACCAAGCTGTGTCCTGAGCTTACTCTTGAGCATGCAACGTACAGTTGACCATATGAAAAGTAATCTTGTCTCAAATCTCACAGCTTGGATTGCTGCTGTCATAATCGGTGTGAGTTTCATGGTTTGTTTCAATTACGACAGTATTTGCAGGACTTGTGTTGAAGTGACATTCGGCATCAGTCAAGCGTTGTAAGCACACAACCGGTTTCATCGATAACTTCACATCCAGCTTTTGAGAGTTTAAACATTCATAAACATCAAAGTGTCCACTACTGAAATCGTCACTTGTGAATCTAAGATGTTTAAGAGGCATTGGCGATTGTCCAAAGGTATAAAATATTTGGCCATTTTGGTACACTTGAAAGCGACAACCGAACAATTCAGCGGCAGCCATCAACTCACATGCAGAACCACAGGTGAAGAGCTTAAGCATTTCACTCTTATAGTGCTTCTGTGTAGTATAATTATCTCCTGTACCGTCATCAGTCCACACCTTCAACCTGTCCCAGTCATTCAATACATAAGACACAATGTTCCTCCGGATATGAAGAGTGAGCCTGATATGGCCGTGCAATATGTAACAAAGAGAATGGAAAAGGCAGATGCCATCTCCGAGCATGGAAACCACTCGGTGAGTGACAGTTCTTTGATCGATGGTGATCACCTCGATAGACATGTTAATGGGGGTACGGTTGGAATGATAAAGGAAATGGGTACCTGAACAATGTAAAGTAAGTCTAAAATACCTACACAATAACTTTAATCATAATAAATGAACAATAAAACCGCGGAGAAGCCGTGGATTAAATAAAAAGGCTGTAGTTCTCAGCAGGGAGACGTGAATCCCGTGGCGAAGCAAGGAAGGGAATGTAGAGACTGGAGCGACGGACGGCCTTATATAGGCAGTTAACCAACAACTTGGGAGGCGTTGGGATGGGGGACCCAACGCCGCCTCACACGGTGACCGAGCTGCAGGCTATGGACGTATATATGTATGCAAGTAGGATTCAGTTAGTGTTGGGAACCCGCGTACCAATTTCTTGAAGATAGGTCCATAAGTAACAAAGACTGTTGGAAAGTTCAATATGGCGGCTGACAGTGGCATCATACCACCGAAATAAGTACGTACATTGGTTTCGGTTAGCGCAGGGAATCCGCCTACCAAATTTCGTGAAGATGGGGCCATAAATAAGAAAGTTCAACATGGCGGACGTTGTCGACCGTTATGACCGTTACGCGTAGAATTTCTAAATGAAACATGCTTAACTTTTGTAAGTAAGCTGTAAGCAATGAGCCTGCCAAATTTCAGCCTTCTACCTACATGGGAAGTTGGAGAATTAGTAACGTTGGAAAGTTCAATATGGCAGCCGACAGTGGCGTCATACCACTGAAAAAAGTACATACATCGGTTTCGGTTAGCGCAGGGAAGCCGCCTACCAAATTTCGTGAAGATGGGGCCATAAATAAGAAAGTTAAACATGGCGGACGTTGTCGACCGTAATGACCGTTACGTGTAGAATTTCGAAATGAAACCTGCCTAACTTTTGTAAGTAAGCTGTAAGGAATGAGCCTGCCAAATTTCAGCCTTCTACCTACACGGGAAGTTGGAGAATTAGTGATGAGTGAGTGAGTGAGTCAGTCAGTCAGTGAGGGCTTTGCCTTTTATTAGTATAGATTTTAGAGTCATGTTAGACTAAGTCAATATTGTCTGTGTACATTACATTGAAATAGAAAAGAGTAGCACATATGATAAATGAAGTTAAGACTATAATAGTGGATCACTATATTATATAATTTGTAAAGACATAAGCTACAAGACCAGCACAAACTGAGTATTTAACACTTGAAGTCATTTTCTTAAAATGAAAGTAACCCAATGATAAAAGTATCTTACTCCCACAAAGAAACAGAAAGATGACAGTTATATTTTGACCAGTTTTGCTGCCAATTTGCCATCTCTGATGTCAACAGTAGCTCCCCAAAGATAGCTTGGTAGCTGGTTTGTGATATTCCTACTGCGTAATCCTGACAGCTGCATGCAGGCACTCTGTTAAACAGTAAATCAATGGCCAAGTAACACAAATGCCCTTCAAAAACACCTTCTTAGACAGTATTTGAATGTGAAATAAGCACACTCTTAACTTGCCCTCTACGGGATCACCTGCAGGTTTACAGGCTTACTGCATAATGTGCTTGTTGCACAATGTTTAGATCATTTAAAGCTGAGTGCTGGCCTGTACGTTTGCTTACTCTCCAGACCTCTTTCCTCCACACTGTATATACCCCAGCTGCAGCTTCCGAGCCACTAACCTGCTTGATAAAGAAGGCTTTGTGTTCTCTTAATCTGGAGAAGGGAGCTTTAACCTGTGTGATGATGAAAAAAAAAACTATTTTTAAATAAAGCCTTGAGATTGTTCCTGCCTTCTCAGCAATACAGTTAATATTTCCTTGAAAACTTAGTCTTGTATTCCTGTCTCTTGTGTTACTTAGTGACCCAAACTTGACAGTACAGTAATTCCTCCTCGATCGCGGTGGTTGCGTTCCAGACCCCCCCGCAATAGGTGAAAATTCGTGAAGTAGAAACCATATATTTGTATGGTTATTTTTACATATTTTAAGCCCTTATAAACTCTCCCACACTGTTTATAAATATTCCCCGCACAGTTATACAGCATAAACCCTTTGTATTCTCTTAGATATTAGGTAAGATTCATTGAAATTATGTATATAAACACACTGTTTATATACAGTAAAACCTAAATATTATTTTAAAGATATCGAGTGTCTCCGATATCACATATGTTACAGCCATTATGATAGACAGGCCACCAGCAATAAATACGTACAATGCAAGAAAAATTGTATACAGTAAATGTGTGTACAGTGACACTAAACGTACGTACATGTACTAAGTACTGTAAGTAGAAAATTAATTATGGTTACTCACCAACAATGACACGATGACTTGTCTGATAACGATGAGTTTAGTTTTACTGCACAACAAAGGAGAGCGTTACAGCTCTTCTAAAGGAGCCTCTTCAGGCGACTGTGTAGCACCACCGTTGTTCTTCTTCAATCCAAATCCCTAAAGCAGATTGCATCCAGACTACTGCCTTATTACCTCCACTTACAACTCGTTTTGCACCCTAGTTAAAAGGACACTGCGGCCGTAGATCTTATATTCCTTTCCTACTTTTTAAATAAAAAGAATCGTAGCCTCATTGATGCCGTAATGGCATCCTACAGCGGTGTAGCTTTTCCCTTCCTTCAACATATCCAAAACGTTGAACTTTTCGCTAATTGTTAACATCTTCCGTTGGTGCTTGGGCACGGCCCCTGAAGCAGTAGCAGGAGCAGATCATTTTGGAGCCATAATGAAGGGCTTGACTATGAACAAAGATAAACACAAAAGTGAATTCTTTACACAGCGAAACACGTTTATGCTGAATGAGCGAGACGAGACTTCCTGGTTAACGCCGCGGAATTGAATTCAGCGCTCCATCGCTGAGCCATTCAGCACACAGGAACTTAACTGCGTACTCTGATTGGTTAGCTTCTCAGCCATCCTCCAATAGCGTCCCTTGTATGAAATCAACTGGGCAAACCAACTGAGGAAGCATGTACAGGAAGTAAAAAGACCCATTGCTCGCAGAACCCGCGAAGCAGTGAAAAATCTGCTTTATATATTTAGATATGCTTACATATAAAATCCGCGATAGAGTGAAGCCGCGAAAGTTGAAGCACGATATAGTGAGGGATTACTGTACAACAACAGCAACAACAACATTTATTTATATAGCACGTTTTCATACAAAAAAATGTAGCTCAAAGTGCTTTACAAAATGAAGAATAGAAAAATAGAAGACACAATAAAAAAATAAACTTAAGTCAACATTAATTAACATAGAATAAGTAAGGTCCGATGGCCAGGGTGGACAGAAAAAACAAAAAAAAAACTCCAGAGGCTGGAGAAAAAAAATAAAATCTGTAGGGATTCCAGACCAAGAGACCGCCCAGTCTGGGCAATCTACCTAACATAAATCAAAAAGTCCTCTTTGTATTTAGGGTTTTCATGGAAGGACTTGATGATGATGGTCACGTAGACTTCTGGCTTTCAGTCCATCAATGTTGGAGCATCATGATGCTTTGAGTAGGTGGTGGCGGCGCAGGAAAAAGAAACAGAAGAGAGAGTAGGGGTCAGTACGGATTTTGGAGCCACTATGAATAGTTATTATGATGAATTGAACATACAGAGTATCAGTATTAAGTTAAAGTGAAGTTATAAAAAGGCCATGTTAAAGTAATGTGGTTTCAGCAGTGTTTTAAAGTGCTCCACTGTATTTGCCTGGCGAATTCCTATTGGCAGGCTATTCCAGATTTTAGGTGCATAACAGCAGAAGGCTGCCTCACCACTTCTTTTAAGTTTATCTTTTGGAATTATAAGGAGACACTCATTTGAGGATCTGAGGTTACGATTTGGAATATAACGTGTCAGACATTCCGATATATAAGATGGAGCGAGATTATCTAAGGCTTTATAAACCATAAGCAATATTTTAAAGTCAATCCTGAATGACACAGGCAACCAGTGTAGTGACATCAAAACTGGAGAAATGTGCTCGGATTTTCTTTTCCTAGTTAGGATTCTAGCAGCTGCATTCTGCACTCGTTGCAAGTGATTTATGTCTTTTTTGGGTAGTCCTGAGAGGAGTGCGTTACAGTAATCTAGTCTACTGAAAACAAAAGCGTGAATTAATTTCTCAGCATCTTTCAATGATATAAGAGGTCTAACTTTTGTTATGTTTCTTAAGTGAAAAAATGCTGTCCTAGTGGTCTGATGAATATGCGATTTAAAATTCAGATTACAGTCAACAGTTACCCCTAGGTTTTTTACTTCCGTCTTAACTTTTAATCCTAATGCATCAAGTTTATTTCTGATAACCTCATTGAATCCATTTTTGCCAATTACTAAAATTTCAGTTTCCTCTTTATTTAGTTTGAGAAAATTACTATTCATCCATTCAGAAATACCAGTAAGACATTGTGTTAGTGAATCGAGAGAGTCGGATTCATCAGGTGCTATTGATAAGTACAGCTGTGTGTCATCAGCATAGCTGTGGTAGCTCACGTTGTAACCTGAGATAATCTGACCTAACGGAAGCATATAGATTGAGAACAGCAGCGGACCCAGGATAGAGCCTTGTGGAACACCGTATCGGATATCATGTGTCTTTGAGATGTGATTACCACAACTCACAAAGAATTTTCTACCTGCTGTATACACAATGCTATGCCAATCACAAGTCAAGTGTGGAGATATTTTTTGTATAGGTAAAGTAAATTAAATAAAGAAATAGTTAATACACTTTTGAAGCCTTACTATTTTAAATTTGTTGCATAAACATATTTTATTGTAAAAATTCCACATAAATAGAAACCAATCCAGAATTTGAAGTTAGGAATCTGGACCTTTGGGCAGCAGCACAACAATGCCAGTCAAGAAACTTTATATCTTAGGTATATTTTCACAATGAGAAATGGTTTGAGTTCAAATCATTGTGCATTCCTTACCAGTCATCTACATGTGCCTGATTTTATATGAACCTCTGCATAAATACTGACTTATAAAAACAAAAGTTAAGAGCAGTTGCGACTTGAATGTTAGTTAAGTGTTATGAATAGAACCACCTGAGAGGTGCACTTTTATATCTGTGCTCAGTTAAATCAAGGTTTTATCTGATTGACATATGTAATTTTGTACATGGCAACAGTTATTTCTCCATGAACAGGCACTTTCTAGTTAAAGCTTAGACACTTTTTCATGTTTTGCAGAAGATCTTTTTATGCAAATATTTTCACTTAATCTTATACTTGACATTATAATACAAAAGATTTGACAGTTAATAATGAAAGGACTTACAGCTACTCGTAAGCTTACTGTTGAAATTAAATATTGTTTTATGAAACTATAAAGGAAACTGTAGAAATTGGGCAAAAGCAGAATGACCTTAATCCCAAAAGTCTGTTTTGAGTTGTATAATCCTTCACATTTTGTGATAAGTGAATCTGAGGTCTGGAGATCAAAGGAACTTAGAGCACAAAGATCAGATCAGCCCTTGTTTATCAGGGTAACTAGCCATTACTGATATGCTTATCACTATAAAATCAAACACATATCTTTACCACACTATTTAGGTTAAACAGTGCTACATTTAGTACTAACAGTACTGAGAAATCTAAATGAAAAAGCAGACAATATTTTTTACAAGAAGATTCTCACAACTCCCTATCCTGTTGTTAATTTACAACATTCAATTTATTGGTTTACTGAATTGCAGTCTTGATTTTTTTTCTTTAACTTGGACTGCTGCACATTGTTAATGGCAGTGCACCATATAAAATGATGGATTGATGATCTTTAATGAGTGAGCCTTAAAAGAAAAAATGCATAAATAGAATGTTGTATGCACTTTTTTAAACAAGTTCAGAAATTAAACAATAATGTCATGGAAGGAGAGATCTTTATAACTAAAATATTACCAAATTCAAAAACAAACATTTTCATATTTAAAATGTTTGTTTTATGATATTAGAAAACCCCCATTGACCTTGTTTAAATTTAGTACAAATACTAGATGAATATGATGAAATATTGATTTTTATTGGAACAAATGAAATAAATACACTTATTTTAGAGTAGCTAAACCAAACTTAACTCAGGATGTAAATAAACATTGAGACGGAAATGTACAAAACTTTGTAGAAAGTACAAATTGTCAACATTGTGAACATACAGTAGTGTGCTACAAAATAAATTTTCCATGTTTATGTACTTTAACAACCATTCCCAATCACTCTAATTTAATTAAAACAGCAAATATCAATCAAAATCTAAATATATAAAAGATAAATTGTTCTTATGAACCAAATTGTAATTGTAAATAAACTATTCTCAACAGAAAACATACAACTTTGAATTTATAAACATTTTTAAAGAAAAGTGCATGTAAGAGAAGGTAAGATAAGTTTGACAATGCATATGACACTCTTCAAATCACTAAATGTATTGAGCTGAAGTGTAAAACAATATAAATATCAGTATTAAAATGCAATTGATGTTCACTTTAGAACCACTTGCCCATATGTCAGTGATTCTATTAACCTGCAAAAATCTTTTAAAACATATACATTAAAATAGACAAATTCCATTTAAAACATCTCATGACCCCTGTTAGAGTGTTAAGAACTTTATGCCTTTTCATTAGCAAAGTCATAAACATGCACGTGTGTGCACACACACACACACAACCATACAGAGAAAAGCAAAGTATGCCAAATTTTATTTCTTTCATGCATTTTTCTCTACAGTGAAATGTTAATGAAAACATTACTTGCATTGAATGTCCCTTGTGAAAAGGATTTAGTAATATAAGGAACATTTTGAAATTTAATTGACTCTCCTGATCTTTCAGTAATTTTCCTATTAACCAACATTGTTGATCTATTTTGTTAGGACCAAGGTTATTATAGTTTTGCACTTTTATATTAGTTTTTATTACTATATTTTTTCTGACCTTATTTGGAAATTCAGTTTAGTTTTAGTTTTCCTTCATTGTGTATTTTTAGTTTTAATTTAGTTTTTATTTCTCAAAGACATTTCTATTTTATTTTTATAGCTTTTAGTTTTAGTAGTTATGGTGTGTTTAAAGAGCTACTATGGAGTTTAGTTTTGTGTCACAATCAGACAGAACTGTACACTTAACTGGTTTGGATATGATATGAGTTTAATGTTAGTGGAAGCTTACTGCACTACATGGTTTACTATCTGGTTTTGTGTTTTTCTGATAAAACCGAGGGGAATCAAAACCAGATACAGTGGAACTTTCGGTTCACGAACGTCTCTGAACACGTACAAATCGGATTATGACCAAAAAGTTCGCCAAACTTTTGCATCTGTTCATGACCACACTCTCGGAATACGAACAGGCCAGTTTCCCTTTCGGTTGATCCGCTCCGATGATTTCTGCACGTGTTCAGTCTCTCCCTGTTCATTCCCTGTTCAGTGAGAGAGAGAGTGTGACACACACAGTCACACGCGAGACAAACACACACACACACGCGAGAGAGAGCTACCGAGAGAGATGGCTGGACGCATAAGGCCGAGAAGGCAGTTAAAGAGTGCACCGGGCTTGTTTTTAAAGAGATAGATTCGAGCATTGTTTTAACCTCGTTGTATTTAATGAAGACTTTTTTCTATTGGATTTTAACGTCCACTTCACTTCTGTTTACGGTGATCGGTTCGTAGCGTGCATTGTTGCAATGTTACTTTTCTTGGTGATTTATTAAATTACGGATTATTCAAATGTTCTTTTTTTTCCCTGTGCTTAAAACTCATTAAAAAAAAGTGTTTTTAGCGAGCGGTTCGTAGCGCTATAGTCCGAATTCTTGCAGTGTTAGTTTTCTCTGTTGCTCAAGGTTTTCTCAGTGTTATTCAATGTTTTTACATTTAGTTTACTATTAGGCTGTGCATTCTATGGTATAATTAACTATATTTGTGCTTAAAAATCTTAAAAAAAAATATATTTACATACAGTTCGTACGGTCTGGAACAAATTAATTGTATTTACATACAGTCCTATGGGGGAAATTACTTTGGGTCACGACCAAATCGGGTTACGACCAGAGTTTTGGAATGAATTACAGTCGTGACCTGAGGTTCCACTGTACTGAATATGAACAATTTTTTTTACAATGGTATAATTTTTAAAATATTTTCTATGTTATTTGTGTTGAATAAATGTGCACTGACTGTTGGCGCTTTTTGTGTTTTTCTTTTCTTGCCCAGATTGGGTGAATTTGTAATGAAATTCAAGGTGTGGAGGACGGTCGGGGTCCATTCTCGGCCAGGACGCCCCTTCAGTATATGTTCAGGGTGAGCAGCCATGGACTTTGCAATACCTCCTCCTGGACGCTAGATGGCAACCCCTCAGGGTTGGAGCAGTGCCTTGGTTTACCGCAGGGTTCTATGGGAATTGGAGTTGGGTGCAGCCCTGTTGGGTCCCGCAGACGCCACCAGGAGGTGCTGCAGCTGGGACTCCTGAGCCCTTATGGGCAGTGTTTTCGCCACACCCGGAAGTGTAGCCGGAACTCGGCAATCAACCACCTGGAGCACTTCCCGGTGGACTATAAAAAGGGGCTAGCAGTCACCATTCTGGGAGCCTGAGTCGGGAGGAGGAGGACTACGCTTGCCAGGAGGAGTGGTGGTGCAAAGAGGATGAGTGTTTGTGCTTTTGTTTACTTGGGACTGTATTGTGCCTGTGGGGGTCATGGGGAAGACGTGCCCCACAGGTGAAGAAGAAATAAAAGTTTCTTTGGCTTTTATATGTGCCTCTGGTGTGAGTCTGTGTCGGGTCTGGCACCAATATAACGCCTTTGTTACAAAGGTTTGAGGGTTTTTTTACTCTAGATGTCTACAGCACACATTCCCTGCTCCAAGATAATGTGCTTATAATGAATGCCTTCAATATTGCATTCAAAAATCTCCCATACTGGACTTTATCATTTTCTACCAGGCATATGGATCTCAACTATTAAACAGCAGCACACAATGAGCCAAATTCCAGGCTTCATGAGTCTGACGTCCATTATGATGAGTGAACACATTTCTTTTAGCTTCTTGTATATTAAGATGTAATTCAAACGCCTGAAATCGTAATGGGCTGGTCAACAAAACCTTTATCGTATGGACAGAAAAATCATGAGTGAATAACATTTCAGTTTAGGTGTCTCAGGTGTCTGCGTTTTGCTGACAACAATTCACCTGCCACTTCGCACAGGAGAAATCCTTTTTAAAAAAAAAAGTCACTGATCAAGAGGCTGACAAGTTCAGAATACAAGATCAGCATATTGTTGCTGACCAATCACTTCTGCTTTAAAAAGGTTGTTTAACCACGAAGAGATACAAATCTTGTAAAATTCCTGAGTTGCCAACGTCTCAACTGCTGAAAAACTAAACATACTAATGTGTTTTTGTATTTATTCTGTATTTATTAATTTCTCTTTTTTACTTTCATTCACAGCTCAAAATACCTGATATTGTGAAAATAATCCAGTGGCAGAATTATGTTTTAAAATATTTGACCCCCTTTCTTCAATTTTTCTCTCTCTCTTAATATCGATAGTTGAAGTATCACATTCTCTTTGTTCTTAACATCAGCCATGTCATACATATTGCATATCAGAGATTTTTCCTGGCTTGCATCCAAAGCTGCTGGGATAGGCTCCGGGTTTCCTGCAATCCTGCTGTGGATATGCGGGTTTATATAATGTATATATTGTTCTTAATCTCAGATGATGTCTCTGTCGGTTTGTAGCTGTTCGCACTCCTATTACTTGCTCTTACTCTGCTCATTAAGGGTTTACTGTTCTTATGCATGGGTTATTCATGTCTCACAGCCCTTAATCCTGACACTATATGCTTGTCATTCTTTGTTTCCCTCAATATGGTTAGGTTTGGTCTGCACACTGATTCAAGCCATAGAGCCCTGTTTTTCCTAAGCCCCGTGATATTCATGATCATACCAGTCAGAACACAGCAGAATCTATTTTTGATATCTTTTCAAGCTTGCAGGTGGCAAAATAGTTAATTTCAGTAACTTTTGCTAGCTTAGCTGTATTTTTCGCCTTCCTTTCATACTCCCTCATCATGTTTCCTTTATAAATGTGTTGATGTTTTTTTATTAGTTTCATTTTGCTCATTTTGCCTTTTTTGACCCATTCTGTTCGTATTTGGTCTTCCTCTTAATTTTGTAGATTTGATGTGGTCATTATTAGATAGCCATTTTTACTTCTTAGGCTTAAGCATTCAGTAATGCTAGTATTAATAGACTTTAGATATTTTTGATAGCTTAAACAAGCTGTCCAAAATAAGAGATTATTTAACTCTGTAGATTGAGTTTTTTTTCTTATATATACAGTGTATGAATTTCTTTAACTTTGCCGTATTTTCCTTTATTTAATTTGAGCATTTAAATTAAATATAGCTTGATATGCCAGTCACTTCATTTAGGATAATCTGCTGGATCATACAGTGGGCACTACCCACATTTTTCAGTTCCAGCAGATCACCACTATAATGGGGCTGCTAGACCAGAGGATGTGCATTGGTTCAGGAACCTTTAATAAGGAGCAGTATTTAAAGTCACAGAAACTATAGTCAAATCTGAAGCGCTAAGCCATTAACAGAGTGAAAAAGAGAATAGCTAGAGGTCGATCATCAAGAGGTTTACCATCACAAAACATAAATGCAAAATCATCAATGAAGTCAGAAGATGAACCACCATGAGTCAAAAAACTAAGCTAACCCAACAAATAAGTAATAGAATGAACCACTACAAGTCAATAATGTAAGGGCATGCCGTTACCAAAAAACTTGATGCAAAAAAGTTAATGGAGTTGAGATGGAGGTTAATAAGAGTCAAGAATTATAATATGTTCACTGCTGACAACACACAAATGAAGTTGTTTAATATTTGAATCAATAATTTTGGGTAAAAGTGTAGGATCAGTGACGTGACACATTGTGCCTTACAGAAGTAAAGCCTCTAATTGCACTGCAACACATCTGGACAACATGGCCACAAAATGCTATAGAATACAAAATGGTGACATGGTAAACTCTACAATAACAACAATAAAATTCTATTAACCTGTAGTTAATTTATTAATACAAAATATCTATGTATTGACATTCCTGTAGAGTATAAGGCTTTCAAAAAACCACAATAGAGCAGAATTGTGTGCACACAGATCTGGAAAATAATTCAGTTTAAATACAAGCTAAATCTTGGTCTGCCAACCACACTGCATACTATCAATAATATTAAACAGAGAAAACATTTTTAATAATAGCTATAATGAAGTACTAAGGAACATATCTTTCTCTTCTAGTATTGGTTATGCAAAAAAAACATTTCAGGTTCCTTGTGTGCAGTCACAATTGCCATTCTTGAAACTGATTGAAAGCACCACAGTATTGCACACAATACTGTATATGTTTATGAAACAGTTTAATTGGTTGCTTATTGAGCATTGATTTGGTTGTGCTGATTAAATCAGCAATATTTTATGACAGTCACAGACAAAAACCATTTAACAGAACACAGAGAATATAGACATTCTAACAATAGCTTCAAAACAGGAAGTCTTTTTTCTCTGAAAAATGTTGCTAAAAAACCTTCATTACTTCTGCACTTTCTTCTATATGTGTCAGAATGTTCTAATTAAAATGTCATGTATTAACAGTTCTTCCACAATGCATTCCTTTTTGTTTTTCTTACTTAACATGTTAGTTTACAGTAATTCAAAACATGGGTGTCAGATTTCTGTGGATGATGTAAAAAATAGATAATTTCTATGATGAATCAAAACAATCAAATGCTCCTTTCATTTTGTGTCTGTGCTGAACGACATTTTATTTTAAAACAAACTCAGTTCCAGTGCTTATGAGTGTGGTGACATTTTCAAATATTCACTTAATTCATAAAATGCCAACAGGATGTAACATATTTCTTCATGGCATAGCATGGCAGGCACAAGATGATAAAAACACTGGTTTGCAAATTCACTTTACTAAATCTAAAGTTTGCTTTTCTTTTGAGGATATAAAGAAAGTGATATTTAATGGGCACTATTGTTAGAAACAGTACTTCATAAAATTTCTTGAATTCACCCTCTCTATGAATACCATCTCTGATTTATTGCATAACGGAACTGCTGTTCCCACATCTGCTTTTTTGGGCAACTAAGTCTATTGCATGTACCGTGCGTGCATTGGCTTTTGCAAATGTTTAACTTGTATGTACATTTAGTAAATTGTTTTTTTAACTATTCTAAACATACTTATTTAACTGCTGTCTTCTTATCATCCTTTTATATTTTTAATATGTCATTTTACGGTATGACTTTAAATTTAATAATGATGTGTACAACTAATTGAATAACCAGTGGAAGTACTGCCTTTGCAATTGCTCATACAAAAAAAGGAAGTAGTGGTGGTTCTGCCTGAAAAGTATTTAGAAAGATTGTCTACACATATTAAAACACAGGAGACTGTAAGACAAGGCATATCCTTTATAAATATGTGCTTAAATAATAAGGAAACACATTTTAAAAAATGCTAAAATGCTAGTTTGAAAGTTATATAAAATTATATACTGTTTGTGAATTAATTCATTTGCTACCCTAAAGTACTGGACCTTTTTAGTTTTTGTTCATTTATAATATTACTAGCAAAGCTGAGGGGATAAAACTAAATAAAATGTACTTTTTAATATATATATAT
>JANRMT010062809.1:22718083-22741800 GCA_026402145.1 Polypterus bichir lapradei
CTGGAACTGCAGCTTATCATGCCTGCAGTCTAGAAATCGACTGTCAATCTATGATTGGCAGAGCTGACATTGGCAAGTAGTGTCTTGTGGGTATACTGCAGTAACTCCTTCAGGTGCCTGATTGTCCCACTGTCACTAACCAAGCCCAGGCTTTCTTTCACAATTTTTTTTGCCTTTCTGATTGACTCTACATCAGTTTATATTAAAAAAAAACCAAAATATATAAGAGAGGGAAAAGAACAGACAGACATACACTGTTGTTTAATGTTCTTGTGAAATGTTGTTAGCCTTCCTTGGTTCCGTTAATGGTAATCTTTCCAGACATTCCAAGTTAACAACTGTGCCATAATTACTATTAATATCAAATAGCATAAAATGTGCAAAATTTGTTCTATGAAGAGCATAGAATAAAACATATTTTATTTTCTGCTTTCACAAATTCTCAGTATTAGGTATGCCTTGCACTTTGTCATAAACTGTTTCAAAGCTTTTCAATTAATTTCTATGAAAAGTCTTTCATTTTCACTTTTCAGTAGCAGTTTCGCATGGACAGACATAATGCTCACCGACAGTGTGCCAAAGCAGATTGTACATTGTGACTGTTTGCACTGTGTTTTTATTCCCTGGGGCTGGTTCAGGCACAGAGAAAGCACACTTTCAAACAGCAATCAGATACAAAATAAACGCTTTCAAATATCTTGAAGTATACTGGTGTGGGATCGGCTACAGGCAATAGCGCATAAGGCAGTTCTCCTATGATGTTTTGAGTCTTTAAAGTTGACTTACTTCCGTGCTGTTCTGGCCTATCCATGCCACCTTTGGTTCCATTCCAGCCTCTGCTCTTGCCTGTCTTCAGATGAACACTCTTGAAGAAGACATGTTCGAGTTCTTTTAAAATTAAGGATGGAGTAAGGCAGACAACTAAGAAGTAGTCAGGTTTTCTGTGTGTTTGAATAAAAGCTCCAGAACTGAATAAAGCCCAATACTGTCTCTTTAAGAACCAGAATAAAGTTCTCTCATGCCTGCCTTTTTATGCAACTTGGAATCCAAAACGTGACAATATGTTATTGTTTTCACAAAACATTCTATGATACTCTTAACTTTAAATAATTAGGTTTTCTCATTTTTGCATCTCTTTACAATTAGCACTTATTTTTTATGTGTAATTATTATTCTGTATAAGTAAATGTAATTATACAGCAATGACTGGTATGATACTGCACATTATAATCTGTCGAGAATATAATATTAGTTTGTATTTTCAGAAAATAATAGAAGATGTAAAATTATGTATTTGTATTGTTTTTTGCTAGTGAATCCCCAAAATATTCACAAAAAGTAACTTTAATAAAAAAAGAGTCACAAATAAGTGGGAAATATCTTTGTTACTGTATTACAAAAAGCTGATTCAGAACAGGAGTCGTGTGAAAAAAGAACTAGTTTTTTTGATCATGCTCATATTTTTACTCATAGCCTTGGACAATTAGCCAAGAAGAAACCCACATGTCCACCTGCACATGTTTAGTTCAAAGGGCAGTGTGTTCTCAAAACTCAGTTTTGCCTGTTAAATTCATACTGTACATCTGGTGCAGCAGAAGTATGTTAATTTGTAAGGACAGTTAAATGGATTTATTCACTTAGTGTAAGAAGGGGGTTGATGTGTTTTTATGATCTACGCCAGGGATTATTTTTGGAATTATATGAGAGAGTCATAACATTTTCTGTCTGTCTCATTCCCTCTCTGTTTGTCTTTTCCTCCCTATCATCTCTTTCTCACTCTTTCTGATGTTCATAGCTAAATATTTATTGGGTATCTGTGCATGTCTTTTTAGGAATCAAATTAAAACAAATTTCTCAACTGATATAAATTATACAAAGTACATTAAGTGTGCAGTGTGTACCTATATCAATGTGTTAACAAATATAACCTTTCTATCATATTATCAATTGAGATTTAGTGTCTACTTTCTTGCAGGCAGTAAAGGCTTAGCCCACCAGCATCAGGCAAAGCAAGTTCAAGTATGTCATTATTTTTCTGAGGTCTTTTGTCAGTTTTAAGTTTTTAATTAGACTGATGAGCAGTAATGTAACTATTTTTAATAAGCTAAGAATCCACATTTAATATTGTACTTTGTGATTACGAGATGCATACTGTAAAGTTTATCAGAAGGGGAAACATATTTATGTTATAATTTGGTGGTCATATTAGATTCAGAAAAAATATGTTTGTTTCAGCTTGTCCTAGGTGTTTCTAATATAAACATTGTTAATAGCTGGCATTTTTAAAAATTTATTTGAAAGTAAGTTCATGTTTAAAATTTGGTGTACGTTTTACAAACCTTTACCAACACAAAACATTAGGGTACCTTTTTTACTTATTTCTTACCTTTCTCTGTTTTTGCTTTTTCACAAACTGTGCCATTATTTTTTAGCCCCTTTTGGCACTTCATGCTCAGGCTGATGCATATGATAGTACCCATTCCTTTCCAATATAGTAGTATAATAGGAATATTTCTAAAATGAAATGTATTGTATTAGTAGTTAATTTACACTAGTTTCAGGTGTTTTTTTTATTAGAATCAACTAAATTGAGATTGATTAGAAGAATTAATCAAAAGTATAATTTATACAATTGCCCATTTTTACCTTTTGAGTAATAGCATTTAACTACATTGTATGCATAATTATTTCTTTTTGACACAGGAAAACAATAGGTCTTGTTGTTTGTGAAAATTTGAATAATGTAGCCTTTTCATATTTAGCTTGCATATAATTACTCATGCTCATTTATCAAAATATGTATCCTTGGTGATAAACAGATTGATTTTTATTGTATTATACCTTTTAATATCTACCAGTTTTAAAACTATATTATAAAGGTTTTGTACTGTTTTGTAGTGCTTACGGGTTGCAATTAATATTTATTTTGGAACTGTGAATTACAGGTGGGTCTCAAGATATGAACAAGCATATAAAAAAAATCACCCAAAGTTTTCAATACATTTTTATATAGCCTTTTTTGTTATGAGACAGACCAGTTTTAATGTGGATAAATGTGTAGCAGCCATCACTAATAGTGAGGAATGGTACTGCACAGTATAGACATTGTTACTATTGTCCGTCATTTTGTGCTTTCATGAACACCTCAGCTAATATAACCAGTAGTATGCACAGTGTCGCAGCAAGCTCTGTAATAGGTGAGCAGTCTCAACATCCTGTGGCCAGTTTAGCTGAGCAATAGAAGCTTCTTGCAATAATTCTTAGTGTCCTGAATGTGCTTCCCAGCGGTGTTACCTCTAGGAGTATACTGTAGCTGCTGGGAGGAGAAAGTGGCACTCTGAATGATCCCTCGGCAAATACAGCATGTCTCTGCAGTGACTGTCCAACTCTATAAGGTACTATATCATTATCAGCACTATAAGATGTTTAAGCATAATGTCAACATGCTCTTCATATTCATGGTTCATTTTAGATTAAATTGTGTTTTAGGATTTAATGTATAGTAATACTGTATTGCTTTAGTGTCATTTTATTTGTTTTGTTTGGAAATATTTTTCTGTAAAAAGCTTTTAAAACATTACATACTGTATTTTTAGCAGTTTTTCAATTAAAGTGACAATGCTGTCATTGCTAGTGTCACTGAGCCGTTGTCTGTAGGGGGATAGTATCGTCCAGTATTATGTGTGGAGCCCTGGAGCAGTTGACTCATTTGGCAACAATGTAAGCTCAGGACACCAGTGGACAGTGGTTGGGTTCATTCATATTGGTAACCATGCCATTAGGTGGCCACACCTATTCTGACTCCATAATTGATAGCTGGGCTTCTGACCTTGTGCCACTTGATCTATAGGTTGTGAGAAAAGTAAGAAAGCGTTCAGATGATAATAATAAGAAAGAAAGATGGAAAGAGTAGAGTGGGTGAAGATATGAAAGGCTTAGTCATGTTTTTCTCTTTTTTTGTAATCCAAATCCTGATACTCTTCTGCCCTCCTGTATTATTATTGCTTTTTTTATACAATAAACCGTTTCATTTGTTTTTGCCATTCTTTGTGTTTGAGTTCTAAGAGAGCACTCCCTCCTGGCCACAACAGATCGTCAGAACAGTCTGAATTAATGGTGCCTTTATCCTTTTTTGCTGGTCCAGCTGATGATGTAATATTTTGAACTGGATTGATTATTTATTTCTTTGTAATTAATAAGTGTTATTGTGCCAAATATTTTTCTAGTGTACTTGCAGAAAAGGCATTTATATTACATTTTCTTTTGAGGATCCTCCTTACTTTAATGATTCCCTCATAAGTGTAGTTATCAACATTTGTAACTGCTATTTGAGGGACCATTCATTCAATCTATAGCATTCTATCTGCGTATGCATTTCTTTTTCTTATTGTTTTTTCCTTACATTAATAGGTTGTTAATAAAGTTGTCAAACAGTTAAAACTTTTAATCATGATTACTTGCACCATGTCCCTCAGTTAATTGTGATTAATCTCATGTGTATCTTCAACTATATTTAGAAGTCTGCAGTCTGATGCAGTACTATTTGCATTAAACTGTAGTATTTAATGCTTTAGATTTTGTTTCATTCATGGACACAAGTCGTTGTACATTCATGGCTTGTAGTTTACTACAGATTTTGCTGCTGAATGTTAGAGTTTTTAACAGTGGCATGCTTGTTTTGCTCTTAACTGATAACCAAGTGACATTGAACTTGTGTGATATTTATATTTAGCCACACTTCATTTACAGGTATCAACAATGTTGTCCTTTGAAGACTTTTAAATCAGAGCAAGCATCATAAATTTAATTTTTCTCAGCTATTATTAATGGAATAGCTTAGATTGGAGTTTCCATTCCCCCTAAATGTTACACTACCTGGTCATGGCCCTTACTAATAAAAACTAGGGCTGTCAAATTTTGGGTTCAAATACTCAATAGAAAATTAAATTTTGAATGTAGGTAAACAGTTATAAGTGCTACTATAGTTAAGTTTGTATTTATTGTGCTTTTTATGCTTTGTTGATAGTTTTGCTTTTTACTCATGGTGCATTGCATGCAGCACTTTATGTCTTTTGCACTGGTGCAGCCTTCACAGAAACATCTTTTTTTTTTTGTACATAGAAATTGATGTAATCAAAGAGAAAAGTGAAACCAAGACATTGCACATGTCGCTCCATATTAATTAAACATGTTAAACACACTTGTTACTTTTCTTATGCACCCTGTCCCCTCCTGCCTTCTCCTCTTCCAGCCCTCTGCTCCACTGTGTACCTTTCTGCTGTTGTAGTGAATGGACTTCTGTATTTTGTGTAAGTCTTGGCACAGTGAGTCTATTTGTGTTACGCAAAAAGAGTACTAACTGTTACATTGTAATGATCTTTAGGTATTCACACCTTTTTTTTATTTGGCACACACTTTCCTTAACAGTAACTTAAAAATTCTACTACTAAATAAAAAAAAAGAAAAAAAAATTACACAGCAAACAAATCAGGCTATAGGTTAAAAGAAGAATCATGTTGTAGAAGGTAGATCAAGTGGGTGGAGTAGCCCGATTTGTTAAGTTTGCAGAGTGGGACGCCAGTAGTCAAAGAATAACATACAAGAATAAAGTAAACAGGATACCTTTCCCCCCTTTACAGATTCACCAAAAATATAACACATATAACGTAGTTTTTAATTTTGTTTTTAGGAATTGTGTCAAGTTAGCAGCCTCCAAAAGACGAGCATTAGTTGCAACAGCTAGGTGTGCTTTCCTTATACTGAAAATTCTGTTTAAAATGACAATTTAAAAGCCAATTTAAAAGGAAAATCGAAAATATGGCAGTTATTTCCAATTATGTTTAATGAGAATGGAAACTAAATCGAAGATAGAAGCATGGTGTTCATGAAACCACTCTTGCATTACAGCAATGTGTATGGTGGAATTATTATCCTTGGTATAGGGTAACATCATGAGAGAACAATGTATGCGCCATTTGCATACCTGTTCTTGTAAAATGGCCTTATTTTCCCTGCCTACTGTGTAACTATGCAGACAAGTCATCTCATGTCTTTGAGAAGTGGGTTACCCATACCTTTACATATCACCATCTTATATCACTTTTTCAGTTTTCCTTAGGTTTTCACTGCTAATTAACTCCTTTTGCTTTCATCTTAATAGCCCTGTTTTTAAGGATTTAGTCCTCTGAATTGATTTGTTTCTTAATGAAATGGCAGCCAAGCAGAAATAAGAAGTGAAACGAGCCAACAGATGACCAGCTAAATTGGAACGTCAAACTGCAACCATTTCCATAATGAGAAGCCAATTCTTGCTGTTAATTAAAGCCATTATTGAATATCCTAAATTGTTGTTGCTCTCATTCTGCCACAACAGACTGTTGATTTTCTGTTTTTTTCTAAGACCACCGTCAAGATGTTTTGGCGACCTGAGCAGACCAACATGACCAAGACCTTCACCTTTCTTTATTTTCAGGTTAGCTGGTCGTGTGGCGTCTCATTATTGTTTGGTTGCTCATTAAGGAAAAAGAAACAACTAAGGGGTCTGAGTCACTTTAGTTAAAATGAAGGCAAAACAAGTTAATCAGCTGCAAAAATGGCTCACTAATTAAGAGGATAGTTAGAACAGAAATCTGCAGCCACTACGGCCCTCCAAGACTGGAATTGGACACCCCTGATTTAGGTGATATTCATTTCATACTTTATGAATATGTTGTGTAATCTGGCTTATTGACTGAAGTACACTAATTAAAGGTAGTTTCATGCTTTGTGTACATTACATTAGGATGATCTCTGTAACAGTGGACTTGAATAAACAGATTCCAAGCATAAATTAAATTACTGCTTTTGAATGGTGCACATTGATGTCACAACAACTGTACTTTCTCTAAAACTGGTCGGTATTTCCCCTAAAAAATAAATTATTAGTGGGTGGTTTTGATTGCTGACTTTTTGCTAGGAATGGGGGTGGCACTGATGAATAACAAAATTATAGTAGCAATAAGCAATCATTTAATGCATTAAACATTTTATTGCCACAAAAAAGGCATACATACAAACTTTAAGTTGAATCACATTTACAAAAGGCATTTCTCCAACAACTAAAATATGTGCATGGCTTAACATTTGGGTGCATTTATAGACCTAGATAATTGTTTTGGAGCATTTTTAAATTTTTTAGTTATTTCATCAAAGAGTATGTTATCACTATTTCACAGTTTAGCAGTTAAGTAAATTGATTTCAGTTTGCTTCAAGACTTCACTCTCCACCTCCCAGTTGGGGGAGGTCGGAGATGCCTCTGGATTACAGGATGAATGATTGAATAATTACAGTGTCTGAAGAAACACTGCAGATGTCGTTTAGTTACTTTTGTCATATGTGTTCACAAAGTGAATAACTGAGGGTGATCTTGAGCTGCCACTGAACCAAAAATTACACATATGAAGATGTATATTAATCAAAATAAAGCACATATGAAGGTATGAGTACTGGGAAAACATAAACTACAGTGTAAATAAAGGAAGACTAGAAAACTTGAAGCCTCTTTGGGCCTAACTCATAGTTCTCAAATACATGTGTATTGTAATTCTATTTTCCCATTTGTGTACTGAACCAGCCTCGTGTCTTTATAACCTCTCATTCCTCTTTCTCATTTCAGGCTCTTTTTCTCCAGTCATTAACATAGCTGTCCCATTCTAGCTCTGAAGTCAATTAAAGGGTAGCATGTTATCTCATGCCAAGGTCACTTTTGGCCCTGCACCAGAATTACCTGTAACATTCTCAAGCGTGACTATTTCAACTCCGAGTTATGAGGGTGTGGTGCCTTTCAAAGCAGCCAGTACATCACAAGACTCACTCATGTATACACTCAAATTCAGACTAACATAGTGCCAATATGTAATCGCCAGTTTACCTATAGTTCTTAAATATCCATATTCACTTTTTCTATGCAAAAAAATCAGGAAATTCCTGTAACATTAATATTCAATGGCAATGTTTTATTTGAGTGATTTGATTTTTTTTCATGGAAGCCCATTTAACATTTAGTCTATAGTAATGTTAACATATATTTTATCATTATTGGTTGTAGGAAAGTTAGTATGTAGGAAAATACCATATTATTACAGTTTCTGTACATAATCTGATAATTTGTATGAGCAACACCTCACATAGGTTGCACTCAGATGACTTTGTAGTCAGTGGTTGTGTCACAGTTTCTTCATTCAACTGATAAATAGCAAGATGGCTTTACACTGTCATAAATAATAGCCCTTTCCTGTCATTTTTTTTTCTTTAGACACAATCACAGTAACATGCTAGTGAAGCAGATGGAACTGCTCTTGCCTGCTTTACAGTATCATATGTATTTCCTGTTGTGAGGAATGGTTTTAATCACCCTTGAGAGCACAAAATTCATACGATATGATAGCATTGCTTTCTTGAGTATATGGGAATAATTTTATTGATGTATTCTAGGGATTTTGAAATGTTACCACATAGTGGTTATACAGTATATCAAGAGAGCAGAATAAATGAAGAGGCAGTCTGCTACAAATGCTTTAACTTTTCTGTTTTTTGTCAAAATCCAGTTCCATATCAGTGTGTAAAAATTAATTTCCTATAATTTGAAAATTTTGAGCAATTTTCAAAATTTATGGTTAATAGAGCCATGTTATCCTACAGCATGGCATAGGTACAATTTTCAGCACCCATTTTCTGAAGTCTTTTTTTTTCTGGTACAGTTGTGAGAAAGCAGAAACCACCTAGCAGCATTAGACAGACATGTTGTCAGTCCCTTCTGGGAGATACGGACAACCTAAAATCTCACTCTTAACATAAAATGAACATTTTTTTTCATATGTGAGTGGAAACCAAATACCTTAAGAAAATCCACATATGCACAGGGAGAATATGCAAACTCCTCAAAGATAGTAATCAGGCTGGGAACTGAAACTGGTTTCTGGAAATTTACTGTAAGGTAGCAACACTTCACCACTACCTTACCAAGTTATTGCATTTTTCTGCATACTAGGCTAGCTACAAATGCACACCCAATATGGCTGTAAGATCAAAACTCAATATTTGAATATGATTCAGATTTATTTGGAAATGTCTTATTTGATGACAAATGCTGACATTTGATTGCAATGAACATGTTTGTTTTAAGTTGCAGTCATTTTAGCATTGTCTTACTTCAGACATGCTTTGCAAAGCTGTGGTATATTCCAGATCTGGTTTTGCACATCAGCCTTTTCAAAATTTTGAGTTGTAAGCTTTTTATTTTCATTACTAAAACTTGTAGCAACACAGCTTCACAACATAGTTTGAGATAGTTTTGTCTATCCTACTGCTGTCCTTTAACAGCATAGTTTTTCTAAACACATCTCCATTATATTAAAAGTATTGTTCTGCATCTGATCCTGTCCTGATTCACTCCTAAATCACTGATAGTTCTTTAATGTTAAGACATTCTTATTAACGCAAAATAAAAATAATGGTTTTAATTTGTTGCTCCTTTTAATATAGTAATGATTGAAATTTTCCACTGTGAACCTGTTCAGGTCATCTTTTTTACATTTTAGCTGAATCTGTAAAAAAGACCCTATTTAGATTAATACCATCTCTTATTCATTGACCTCTGGCCCCTGCTTGCAGCAATACATATTTATCAAAACTGAGTCCGTACACTCTACTTTGCACCAATGGCATTTTTCATTTAATTATTTTGAACTCACTACATCCTTCAAGTCTTGTAATTTTTTTTTCAGAATGCTTTTCTGTATTGTTCTGTAGAAGTTGTTTTATAAAGATATGCTAAATCAAAATTGTATTGAGGATTAAATACTTAAAGATCATTACAATGCAACATTTAGTACATTCAGTTACTTCATTTGTGTAGCATGAATAGACTATAGAGAGCTTTGATTTATCCAGAAGATAGGACTGTGACTTCACCTCCTTTCCTTAAGTAACCAAAAAATGCTTTGCTTGGGTAAAATGCTTTTCTGTCATTTTGTCTCCTGTCTTAGACTTCAGAGGTGCATACTTAGGCTTTTTTTCAGTGATATTTTCCTGGTGTATGGTTAACAATCTGCTTGTTGAGCAAAAATCTTAGCTCCAGGCGCCCACTGAAGCAGGCAGCCCGTGGTGGGTCAACACTTACTTACTGGCCGGGGGCTACCCAGCTTATGTGGGCGATAGTTGACTAATGGGACAAGAAGATCCCTCCCACCGTCAAAGACAGCCCATTGGCATCCAGCTCTATGCCAGTTGAGCAGGAACTTGTAACCTGTAACTGCTGTCTTCCATGTTGTGCTTGCCCTGTGAGGTGAGCCTGGAGTGACCTCTCCAGGGTGCAGGCCTGGGCAATAGTATCTGAGGGCCTTGTGCTGCCCAGACAGCAGGGTCAATCTTTTGGCCGTGCCGACTAAATCCAAAGGAATGCAAAACATTACATTTGGAGCAGGTTTGGCTGTAGGACTTGCCAAAAGAAGGTTCAATATTGACATCCAGCCGCCTTCGGGACTCTGACTTCTGATTTTTCCTCAGGGTTAACTCCCGAAACCTTTCCCATGACTGGGTATATTTGTAAGGCAGCAGAGGCTTGAAATGGAGTTTCATTCTCTTAGATGAGTGGTCCTCCCGGACTGACGAGCCCTATCTTCCCGAAGCAACTGGTTATGGCGCTTGTAGCACGCCGTTGCCCCTTCTCCTGTTAGTAGAAACAATTCCGCCAGGCTAAGAAACTACAGTAAGCCACATGTGACCACCAGGAGCTGGACTTAGTTTTCAGAGGCTATATTAGATGCACCCCATGGGAGCATTTGTAGATTGTGGAAGCTTGTCCTCGCCACCACCCCTGGCTATGACAGCTTTGTGGAACCATTCATAAATTACATTATTACATTATTATAAATTAAAATATTCCTCACTCAATGCCAAAGTGAAATCTGTTAGTCATAAAATTGATCCACCCAGGTCAAACCTGTTTCATTTTTTTATATTTACTGTAATCTTAGATCATCCCCTTTCCATCATTGACGCAGCCTCCCATTTTCAAACCCTGCAGCATAGCTCTCAGTGTAGGCTGAAAAGGCATTTATTGGCAAAATTATTTGTTCTTTTGGCAGTTACAGGACAGAAGAAGCTTTGGTGCAATGTTTGTGGACATAATTAAAATGCAATGCTCCACAAATTCATACAACACATACTCCACCCCATTAAGAAGAGATCTAGGCAGGGTTGTTCACTCTCTCCTCTTCTCTTGAATCTATTACTGGTATCTCTGATTGAGGTTATATGTACACCAGCAGTTCTCACCCTTATTTTGCTACATAGCCTAATTCAAGCCACAGAATATTATATTATACTGTTCTATCTAGGTAGAGCTCCCAAGATTTGTGCACTTACTTTACACATTTTTAAATCCTTCAAATCAATGTCATGTTATAAACACATTGAATGATTTCTTCCCTATTGCTAATCAAACAAAGTAGCTCTTATATCTGGGCATTTTCGTTCATCACTTGAGACTTACATTGTGGCTTTCCAGACGGCAGGTTGTTGACCCAATCATGGTTGAATATTTCTTTATCTTTTGAGTCCTGCTTAGGAATTATCAAGATGAGCATTGTTCCCAAATTCAGCTTCGTAAATTCAATGATTCTTATACTACCTCCTCTTTTTTACTAATCAGAGATTCAAACTTTACCCTCCTGATTTATTTAGAAAGGCAACAGATTAAGGTTGAAACTCTCCAGAACAGAGGTGATGCAAGTGTCTTGCTTTCAGATCCAGAAGTGTATAAGTGGCCCTATATCTTCTGGTCATTCCAGAACTGGATAAACCGTTCTGTCCATCCATACAGCCTGATTTTGCATTAAGTCTGCAATTGTTTGTGCCAGTTTCAATCTGAAGACCTGTAGGTTCTACAGAGGGGCCAATATAACATATTATATGGAACATGGATACAGAACATTGAGGCAGTTAAGTATTATACCCAAATATTATATGTTTATTTATTTGATGTTCCTTCCTCTTCCTTTTTCTTATTTCTATAGCTTCAGTGAGCACTAAGGGCCTATAAGGTCTCACTAACATCTCTTCTTATTAACCATCCTCTTTTGTCCATCACAAGCTCCTTTCTTCCTCTCAAAAACCCAGTTTCAGTTCTTCACTCAGTGCTACACAAGTCCTGCTGTAAACCCCTTCCTTTGCTATCTGTGGTCTCTGGATCTCAACATGTCCTTGTCTATTTGCTGTGTGGAATCCTAACCATAGGTTTTTTCCATTTAAATACATGCATATGCTTTATATCAGTCCATGTAAACTGCACGTAAAGGACCTTTGCACATACAGTGCATCCGGAAAATATTCACAGCGCATCACTTTTTCCACATTTTGTTATGTTACAGCCTTATTCCAAAATGGATTAAATTCATTTTTTTCCTCAGAATTCTACACACAACACCCCATAATGACAACGTGAAAAAAGTTTTACTTAAGGTTTTTGCAAATTTATTAAAAATAAAAAAATTGAGAAAGCACATGTACATAAGTATTCACAGCCTTTGCCATGAAGCTCAAAATTGAGCTTAGGTGCATCCTGTTTCCCCAATCATCCTTGAGATGTTTCTGTAGCTTAATTGGAGTCCACCTGTGGTAAATTCAGTTGATTGGACATGATTTGGAAAGGCACACACCTGTCTATATAAGGTCCCACAGTTGATAGTTCATGTCAGAGCACAAACCAAGCATGAAGTCAAAGGAATTACCTGTAGACCTCTGAGACAGGATTGTCTCGAGGCACAAATCAGGGGAAGGTTACAGAAAAATTTCTGCTGCTTTGAAGGTCCCAATGAGCACAGTGGCCTCCATCATCCGTAAGTGGAAGAAGTTCGAAACCACCAGGACTCTTCCTAGAGCTGGCCAGCCATCTAAACTGAGTGATCAGGGGAGAAGGGCCTTAGTCAGGGAGATGACCAAGAACCCAATGGTCACTCTGTCAGAGCTCCAGAGGTCATCTGTGGAGAGAGGAGAACCTTCCAGAAGGACAACCATCTCTGCAGCAATCCACCAATCAATCCTGTATGGTAAAGTGGCCAGACTGAAGCCACTCCTTAGTAAAAGGCACATGGCAGCCCACCTGGAGTTTGCCAAAAGGCACCTGAAGGACTCTCAGACCATGAGAAACAAAATTCTCTGGTCTGATGAGACAAAGATTGAACTCTTTGGTGTGAGTGCCAGGCGTCACGTTTGGAGGAAACAAGGCACTGCTCATCACCAGGCCAATACCATCACTACAGTGAAGCATGGTGGTGGCAGCATAATGCTGTTGGGATGTTTTTCAGTGGCAGGAACTGGGAGACTAGTCAGGTAAGGGAAAGATGACTGCAGCAATGTACAGAGACATCCTGGATGAAAACCTGCTCCAGAGTGCTCTTGACCTCAGACTGGGGCGACGGTTCATCTTTCAGCAGGACAACAACCCTAAGCTCACAGCCAAGATATCAAAGGAGTGACTTCAGGACAACTCTGTGAATATCCTTGAGTGGCCCAGCCAGAGCCCAGACTTGAACCTGATTGAACATCTCAAGAGAGATTTTAAAATGGCTGTGCACCGACGCTTCCCATCCAACCTGATGGAGCTTGAGAGGTGCTGCAAAGAGGAATGGGCGAAACTGGCCAAGGATAGGTGTGCCAAGCTTGTGGCATCATATTCAAAAAGACTTGAGGCTTTAATTGCTGCCAAAGGTGCATTGACAAAGTATTGAGCAAAGGCTGTGAATACTTATGTACATGTGATTTCTCAGTTTTTTTATTTTTAATAAATTTGCAAAAACCTCAAGTAAACTTTTTTCATGTTGTCATTATGGGGTGTTGTGTGTAGAATCCTGAGGAAAAAAATGAATTGAATCCATTTTGGAATAAGGCTGTAACATAACAAAATGTGGAAAAAGTGATGCGTTGTGAATACTTTCCGGATGCATTGTATCTTTTTTTCCCATGTTTGCCCCCGCAGTGTCCCTAACACATTTCTGCACAGGCAAGGGCTTTGTCCTCCTGTTCTAGCTTTCTTTCTTTAATTGTTTTCTCACATTCTTTGACAGTATCTTTTAACGTTCCTGCTTTACCACAAGCTCAGGTCTCACTTTGTCTGTGATTCACCCTAGGCTTTTTTGGAAGAGTTGATTGTCATCTTTCTGTACTTTGATTTATCTTTCTCTACATAAATGTAAAACTCAAAACTAAATACTTTCCTGGGGAAATCTTCTGCAATAAGAAATGTGTAATTTGGTGGATCATTTTTTGACATCACTGTAGTACCTGGTAGTGGTAAGGGACTGGAGGATTGGGCTTTGAGTGTCATTTGAGTTTGTTATTTCTTAGATATAAAAATTTTTTACTGTGAAATTTTGATTATTTTGGATTAGAAATAATTAATTTCATCACAGGAAATCCAAATATTCAGAACAGTTTATATCTCTGGTATCTTAAATTTTAGTTGAAGTGCAGACATCTTTTCAATGATGTAACTGCCATAACAAAAAATTATTTTTAATATCTCTCCATACCTTTTCAAAGTAACATAATAAATAGTTCTAGACGGAATTTGTATTGATAAACAGTGTCTCTTAAAATCATTTACAGTCCATTATAGCTAATGTTCTTTATGTTATATAAACAGGATATATTATTGAGAGCATGCTTTTGGATTTATAATTATTTAATATTAAACACATTCCAGACATTTACTTTCATAGTGTTGTGAAAATATTTCATCTGTCTATTTATCCATATCCATATTATGTTCTGAAATTTTATTTATTTATTTATTTTTAATTCTTCAAGTTCAACTGTAGTAACATGATCATTTTCCAAGTCCGCATTGGTGTGTCGTATTTCCTCACACAACAATGCTTTGTGAGAAACATTACTTAAAAAGAAGTTCTGAAGAGCTTACACAATTTTTACTTTAGAATTATATGATATACTACTGATTGCTTTAAACTAAAAAGCTATAAAATCTTGATTTGTTTTCTAGATACAGGCAAAGAGTGATTTTTAAAGTAGTAACCAGGAGAACTGGGGTTAAGCCTGTCAGGGTTAAATGCTTATATGGTTATTGCTGGAAAGTGAATTAGTGAAATATGGTAGAAAACAGAACATTCAAAAGTTTCCAAATTTTTATTTTTGAAAGTCCAAACCAACTATCGATAAGGAATCATATAATGAAGCTCTGTGGTGCTGCACCTAAAATTAGACATTTAATTATGATTTCTTTCATGTTGGAATTCAAACAGTTGTTGTGTTTAATTTTGGTTTGTAGGTTTTGGTGATGAGAATGTTTTATTGAAGTTAGGAGGGGGGTTTGAGTTTGCCTACCGCCATTAACCGATTCTACCTGGTGTATGCGTCACAGTATCAGGACTAAGGGGTGAAGGCTTAATTTCAATATGGCTGTTTCTACTTATTGTTTGCATTACTTGAATGTACAGTGCTAGCAGTATTAAGAAAAGACTAAAGAAAAAGTGCTTTTCTTGATAAATTGAGCTTGTTTGTCAAAATAATAATTAATATTTTTGTTTTTAATTGTCTAGATTTGTTTTCCATCTGTGGTTAATTTTTAATTATTATGTCTTATTTTACTCTGCACAACTTGGTAATGGAAAAGCAGGTTCAGAAAATCTATTAATGGATGATTTACATCCATCTTTTTTTATTCTTCAGTATCTGGAGTATCCCCTAAATTTGACAGCACATGCATATTATTGTATTCCTCTTAAGTATAGTCTAGTGGCTAAGGCATTTGACTTCAAATTTCTATTTACCTGGTTTGATCTCCTCTTCTAAATGAATTGGCGACACTGAACAAGTATACATCTAAAAACTGTACTGTAGAGCAAAGTGGGAATTGCCCATTTTGCTAGGTTTTTAGTGGCACACAAAGTCTGTTAGGACAGCAGATTTAACAAAGACACAGACATTCAGAAATAATATTCATCTACACCAGCAGGACGGAGCTTAAGGTTATGGGTTAGTATGGTTAGTGTGTAGGATAAATGGTTAAGGTTAGGGGTTAGTTTTGTTAAAGTTAGGATTTGATGGTGTTAGCTTGCCAATCACTTTGATTTGTGATGAGCTATAAACATTTATTACCAAACTGCTGGTCCAGACATGTGGTGATGTCACTTCTGCCCTGAAACTGGCGACGTAGACCTGCAGTGACGTATGTTGCTATGGCTCTACAGGTCAATACAACTCACATTCAGCTACACTCCCCCACATGCAATCAGGAGTAAATAGCTGAACTGCAGCTCTTTCATCAGTTTGGTCAGCTCTGTACTTCATCTGATTAACAGTGTAAATCAGACTTAAGCTGGCACCTCTTACAGACATTTCTTTAGATAAAAATGTGCCCAAATTGATTCATTTTAGTTTTGTAGCCAAAATTAAACTCTGGCTGAATGTGATGTACAAAATAAGTCCCCTGAATCTGTAACTGCAAGTGACTTTGATTCAATCACCGGATGTTACATCTTCCTTCAAAAGTAGCTGCATTTATCTCATCTGTGCTCTTTTGCGGAAGCTGAAAGGTGATAATTCAGTCTCTCTTTGGTGGAGGTAAATGCTGTTCTCTTTGGAGACACTGAAAGCTGATTAGCCACTTTTTTTGGGGTGACAAGCCATCCACTCTTTGCAGAGCAAAGAGCTTACAAACTTTATTTGGCCTGGAAGTTAATCACCATTGAAACTTGGAGCTGGATGTCCTGATCTAGTTCTAAGATCAGAGGTTGAGCCCGGTATGAGAAGACTGAGAACAAGCATTACTTCAAAAATAGAACTTCAGCTCCTGTACTCTTCTGCCAGAAAGAGTGATGTTTTTCAGTATGAATTTGCAGAGGACACTGCAAAGTCCCAAACAGCAAGATAAGGAAGGCAGCATTAAGCCACATCACCAATAAAGAATCATGCAGTAAACACTAAATGTGAACTCCAACGCAAGAAGAATCCTCCATTTGAATATGAGGCAAAAACTCTCAACTTCATACAGCATCAGTCGTCATCCTTAAAGATTTAGACATGCAGTTTTATGTTATAGTATCTAAATAATTAAATCAAAACACTAAATAGCCAGTAAACAGCCATCCTCTTCTGTTATATGTTTGTCTTGTCTATCTGGTGTCCTGTCTTTTATGCTGATATATGGAGTTATCATATTTCTATAATTCTTGTGTTTATCAATAATATTTATTATTTGGTTCCTTATATTGAGTGTGCTTCCGTTGCCTTGAAATAAGTCTTAATGGCTGGAAACTCTTCCTAAAGAGAAAGGTAAGGAGAATAAAGTTTGAACCTTATTTAATTATTCTTTTAATTACTAGTATTGCCAAAGGCAACAATGATAGTTAACTGATTGATTAACATCAATTAGTCAATTTTTCTCTTCATTACACACATCTCCTACAACATTTATACTTGCAAAATTCCTCAGATGGTGTTCACTATAGAAGAAAGCTACGTAAAATAAATATTTGTTTGTTTAGGTATTTAATTAGCTCACTGCAATGGAACTAAGATGTGGGGTGATTGATCATCTACTAGTAATGTATTGTACAGTACTTGCAAATCTTATTATATAATGCTAGTACAGTTCTATCTTAGGTATGTTGTGATTGTTCTAACATTACTGTTCCTATTGAAGTGTAGCTCCTATTGCTAGGTAATCATAGAATTCACATATTAAAATACTTTGAAATACAACAGATTAACTGTATCTGTAACATTGCATTACAAGTTAGCAAAGTTAAAACAAACTGCATTTAAACGCATTTTTAAACCCCTTTTACTTTTTTTCCTTGGGCACTACAGTGCCCTCTCATATTTCAAACAAGTTCAACATACAGTAGGTTAATTGTTAATTTTTGTTGCAATGTATGAGTATAGGCATGTGAGTATGCTTTGGGATTGACTTGTTTTCATTCTAGAGTTAGCTCTTTCCTTGAACCTAATGATTTTGACATAGGATTCTACTCTTGTTATCTTAGGAAATGAATGGTTGGCTAAAATATGACATATACAGTGCATCCGGAAAGTATTCACAGCACATCACTTTTTCCACATTTTGTTATGTTACAGCCTTATTCCAAAATGGATTAAATTCATTTTTTTCCTCAGAATTCTACACATAACACCCCATAATGACAACATGAAAAAAGTTTACTTGAGGTTTTACAAATTTATTAAAAATAAAAAAAACTGAGAAATCACATGTACATAAGTATTCACGGCCTTTGCTCAATACTTTGTCAATGCACCTCTCAAGTTCCATCAGGTTGGATGGGAAGCGTCGGTACACAGCCATTTTAACATCTCTCTTGAGATGTTCAATCAGATTCAAGTCTGGGCTCTGGCTGGGCCACTCAAGGACATTCACAGAGTTGTCCTGAAGCCACTCCTTTGATATCTTGGCTGTGAGCTTAGGGTCGTTGTCCTGCTGAAAGATGAACCGTCGCCCCAGTCTGAGGTCAAGAGCACTCTGGAGCAGGTTTTCATCCAGGATGTCTCTGTACATTGCTGCAGTCATCTTTCCCTTTATCCTGACTAGTCTCCCAATTCCTGCCACTGAAAAACATCCCCACAGCATTATGCTGCCACCACCATGCTTCACTGTAGTGATGGTATTGGCCTGGTGATGAGCGGTGCCTTGTTTCCTCCAAACGTGACGCCTGGCACTCACACCAAAGAGTTCAATCTTTGTCTCATCAAACCAGAGAATTTTGTTTCTCATGGTCTGAGAGTCCTTCAGGTGCCTTTTGGCAAACTCCAGGTGGGCTGCCATATGCCTTTTACTAAGGAGTGGCTTCCGTCTGGCCAGTCTACCATACAGGCCTGATTGGTGGATTGCTGCAGAGGTGGTTGTCCTTCTGGAAGGTTCTCCTTCACCATTGGGTTCTTGGTCAGCTCCCTGACTAAGGCCCTTCTCCCCCGATCGCTCAGTTTAGATGGCCGGCCAGCTCTAGGAAGAGTCCTGGTGGTTTCGAACTTCTTCCACTTACGGATGATGAAGGCCACTGTGCTCATTGGGACCTTCAAAGCAGCAGAAATTTTTCTGTAACCTTCCCCAGATTTGTGCCTCGTGACAATCCTGTCTCGGAGGTCTAAAAACAAATCCTGCTTGGTGTGTGCTCTGACATGAACTGTCAACTGTGGGACCTTATATAGACAGGTGTGTGCCTTTCCAAATCATGTCCAATCAACTGAATTTACCACAGGTGAACTCCAATTAAGCTGCAGAAACATCTCAAGGATGATCAGGGGAAACAGGATGTACCTGAGCTCAATTTTGAGCTTCATAGCAAAGGCTGTGAATACTTAAGTATATATGCTTTCTTAATTTTTTTATTTTTAATAAATTTGCAAAAATCTGAAGTAAACTTTTTTCACGTTGTCATTATGGGGTGTTGTGTGTAGAATTCTGAGAAAAAAAATGAATTTAATCCATTTTGAAATAAGGCTGTAACATAACAAAATGTGGAAAAAGTGATGCACTGTGAATACTTTCCGGATGCACTGTACGTAATTGCATGCATTCATAATCATAAACTACAATTTATTCCTCCCACTATTAGAATGCAAAGACTCTTGCATAAAAAATACAGCAATATTTTTCTTCAGTATACTAGAACCTTCTAATTAGCATTGACCTTGATAAGAACTGTATTTAAAATATTTCCTGTTTAAAAGATTATATGCCAGTTGCGCTGACCTCTGCAATAATGAAGACATTTAAATTTCTAATTTTTCAGCACTGCAAGTCTATAACAGTTTTTCTCATTGACCAATTAGTTTCCTTTGGTGCCAGCAGTGCAGTTAAGGATGCAGTCAACTTGGCTGTCCACTACATCTTTTAGCATTTAGACTCCTGATATTACTAATGCCAGGATCTTATTTGTAGATGTAATATAATGTTTACTGTATAAAGGCTTACATGATATATTACTGTGCAGGAAAACAATTGGGGATCATCAAATTATTTTGTATATTTGTGTTTTTGTACAAAATATATACTGTATATCGTGATGGAATGGTGTCTTTTATGATATACTAGCTTGTTACCCGGCTTCACATGGGACATTTTCTAAGTCAGTGGGCCTGAGATATAATGCCATTGGTTAATAGGATGTATTAGAAGTACTATCTAACTAGGTCAGTACTTTTATGTATACAATATTTGTATTTTGTTTTCACCAAGGGCTAACATTAGTTCACATGAGCTGCTTACTGTTGAACATGGTAAATACTGTGCTTGGTGTGAAATAGATTGCAGCAGAACTACATTTCAAAGGACATCACCAATAGCAGTATTTGGTCATGTTAAAAAGTGATATAAAGTTGATTCATTCAAAGCTGAAAACAGATAACAAGTCTCAAGTCTCCATTAGCATCACAGCCTAAAATTAGTACTACCTCAGTATACAATGGGTTTGAAGAAATGTTTACCAACCAAGTAAAACAAAAGTTACTACTGTAATTACTTCTACTCATTCAAAAGCACTAGCCCGTTCTCTTCTTATCATATTTTGAAAAACAGCATTTGCCTAAGCTACATGGAGAAAAAAAAACCACTTCATTTTATTCAGTTGTGTCTTGGTACCATCAGTTAATTTGTGATGTTTTACTTTCTTTTTGTTATTTCCTCTTAGTTTTTAAAATCTCAGAAAGCACTTAACGCTGATCGTTGATTGTTATTGCAAACTTAATGATGATATGCAGGTGGACAACAACCTTGGATTTTTCAAAAACACAAGGCTATATACACTTGTTAAGAATGTTTTGTAATCAGTGTGGCCCACCATGCTGACACCGCCACCTGAACCTGACAGAGACAAGCGTGGGACACAAGTTCAAGGCACACAAGGTTTATTTTTCTTTTTTCCCTTGTGGCAAACGCCTTCCCCGTTCCCCACAACTATAACACAATCCAAGCACAGCACACAAACAATACTGTTACTTTACTGTTTTCCTTCTCTTCCACTCCTCTGGTCAAGCTTCGTCTTCCTCCTCCCGACTCTGGCTCTCCGAGTAGTGGCTGCTGACTCCTTTTATAAGGCACCCGGAAGTACTCCAGGAGCTTGGTTACTCATTTCCGGCAGCACTTCTGGGTGTGGTAGAAGAACTGCCCATAAGGGTCGAGCAGCTCCTGCTGCAGCACCCCCTGGCGGCACCTGCGGATCCCAACAGGGCTGCACCACACTCCAACTCCCATGAAGCCCTGTAGAAGTCTGAGGCACCGCTGCAACCCAGGGGGGTTGCCATCTAGCATCCCGGGGGAGGTAATGCTCTGGCCATGCTTGCTCCCCCAGTCCTCCCAGCATGGAAGCGTCCCAGCTGGGCAAGGGCTCCAGCTGCACGCTACATCGGGTTATCTCAGGTTTATTGTGTGACATACCTGTAGTCCGCTGAAGTGATAAACAATTCTGAGCAATATATTTTTTTTTTTTTGTTATTAACTGTGATTGTTTTACCAAGAAGATTCCCCCTCCTTCTATTCATGCTTGATGCGTGCTTTTTAAACGATGTCTGTGGATCACCAAGGGACTAAAGCTAAAACTTGATCCAAAGGCTGTAAAGGTTGAGAAACACTGCTCTAAGATAAACTCTATAATCCAGCGAGACAGTGAAAATTTTATCCCAAAGAAGCTTAGGGGGAAAAAAAAACAAAAACAACCGTCACTACCTTTGGTGACTTGCCACTTTTATTTAAACATTTTTTTTATACGCTAATGAAATTGTTTTGAGCAGTATACTGGCTGATGGGAACTGAAGTCCCCACTTTGGCATTTGTACATACTTGTAAATAAGGGGGTGAGGTAATAAATATTATATCTTTCTTACTGGATTTGTTGCACGGAAATGGCTATATTCACTCATCTGGCAACCACTTAGTAAATATATTTTCTTTCAGTTTTGCCAAACTTTGCTTCTTTCACTTCTCTTCTGAAGATGGCCTTCATTTGCATAAACCAACATGCCCCTAGTGAGATCCTTGTCAGCACTGTGCCAAAATGGGGGAACATGGTGTGTTAGAAAATTAGCTGTCATGTTTTTTATTTCTTGATATTGATATATCTGTAAAGGCATTTTTGAGATTTTGGGTATTTATTTTTTATTTTTTTAACCCCCTAAGTACTGATATATTGAATTGTTTTTTTCTTAATGGATACTTACTGCTGTAGATGTGTCATCCTGCCAAAGTTCAGCTTTTTAGTTAAGCAACAAATAGTGTTTTTGTTAATGAATGAGTGGAGACAATGAACTTTACAATTCTTATATACTGTATATATATTGTGAATCATGGGGGGGGTGTCACAGAGCCCCAAACAGACTCAAGGCGTCAATGAAAATAAGGTTTATTATTCACAATTACCTTATAAAAGGCTTCTTTATCCAAATAAACCTCCACAACTATAAATTCTTCTTCTTCTACTTCCTCCTCCTGTCTTGCTTCTCCTCCACTCCTCCCAGGTGAGTGTCGCCTCTCTCCGCTCCTGGCTCAGACTCCCTGGATGTGGCAGAGCACTCCTTTTATCTTGTATCCGAGATTACTTCCAGTACTAGGGCACAGCCCAATAGAAGTACTTCTGGGTCAATTAGAACTCTTACAAAGTATGGATAACTAACAGGGGATTACTAATCCCAATAGCTTCCTCTGGCCATCCCCACAGGAATACAATTCCCTTTATGCCTTACAGGTATCTGGATGTGACACTGTCTAGCATATTGGGGAAGCCACTGCACCAAAGACAATGTCTCCTATGTTTCTTACATTGGTCTACCTGTCGGGTCATGAACCTGTCCAGCCCCCATGGCGCAATGTCAGAGGCTTCATCTCAGGCACTGACATCTGAGGTTTGATCCCCATAAAGAGAAGCAAAGGTGCGTTTACCTGACGAGCCCTAATTAGGGCCAAACACGTGTAACGTACGGTTTATATTATTTGGCAGGTACTATATCACATATCTATGATCTACTACTTGCAAAAAAGGATGTGGTGGATGTTTGCCGACTAACCACAAGCATTACCCGGTACTGTAGGTAACCATCTAAATAATCAGACTCCCAGACTGTGCATCTGAAAACAATGTCAAATGACAATAAACAATGATATATGACTTTATAAATATCAGAAAAAATCCATCCATCCATCCATTATCCAACCCGCTATATCCATGTTAAATTACAGCAATAGTTTCCATTATATTAAAATTACAAAAATATAAAATACATCAGCAAATAAAAAACAAATAACTTAAATACCCCTTTTTTGTTCATGTTTATCCAGTGCAAGGATGCAAGAGCCCCATACTTAATATATTTTTAATTATAGAACAGTTTGAGGCCAATTTATAGAGACATGCAATACCCTTAATAGTTGTACTATGCAGATATTAGTTTGGAAACAATGCAGTTTATTTTCATCTATAATAATAAAAGGCAAAGCCCTCACTCACTCACTGACTGACTGACTGACTGACTGACTGACTGACTGACTCATCACTAATTCTCCAACTTCCCATGTAGGTAGAAAGCTGAAATTTGGCAGGCTCATTCCTTACAGCTTACTTACAAAAGTTAAGCAGGTTTCATTTCGAAATTCTACACGTAACGGTCATAACGGTCGATAACGGTCGACAACGTCCGCCATGTTGAACTTTCT
>JANRMT010062809.1:22761800-22779784 GCA_026402145.1 Polypterus bichir lapradei
GAGACTTCCTGGTTAACACTGCATTCAGCACGCAGGAGCTCAACTGCGTGCTCTGATTGGTTAGGTTCTCATGTAGGAGAACTTAACTGCGTACTTTGATTGGTTAGCTTCTCAGCCATCCGCCAATAGCTTCCCTTGTATGAAATCAACTGGGCAAACCAACTGAGGAAGCATGTACAGGAAGTAAAAAGACACATTGTCCGCAGAACCCGCGAAGCAGCGAAAAATCCGCGTTATATATTTAGTTATGCTTTCATGTAAAATCTGCGATAGAGTGAAGCCACGAAAGTCGAAGCGCGATATAGCGAGGGATTACTGTATATAAAGTCAGCTTCGGAATATATAAAGTAATTCCTGATTATATAAAGTCAACATCAGAGTATATAAACTCATTCCTGAATATATAAAGTCAAAGTCAAAATATATTGATTGAAACGACTCTGAACTGAACTAAGTTAACAAAAACGTATTCAGAAAAATAAATTAAAAAACACTGTTCGGTTAATGTTTTGAAAATGATGCATGTGCCCTGCCCAGGATTTTTTCCTGCCTTGCGCCCAGTGTTGGCTGGGATTGGCTCCAGCACACCCCCGTGACCCTGTAGTCGGATTCAACAGGTTGGGAAATGGATGGATATTCCAGCGCTGACTTTGTATATTCCGACGCTGACTTTATATATTCAAGTTTTGACTTTATATATTCCAGCGCTTACTTTATATATTCCGACGCTGACTTTATATATTCAAGATTTGACTTTGTATATTCCAGCGCTGAATTTATATATTCCGACGCTGACTTTATATATTTAAGTTTTGACCTCATATATTCCAGCGCTTACTTTATATATTCCGACGCTGACTTTATATATTCAAGTTTTAACTTTAAATATTCCAACGCTGTCTTTATATACTCGGGTTTTGACTTTATATATTTGGGAATGACTTTATATATTCAAGTTTTGACTTTATTTATTCCGACAGTGACTTTATATAATCAAGTTTTGACTTTATATAGTTAAATTTAGTCATCATTGCATAAATTTTTCTTCACCATACAAATGTAAAGAGTAAATTCGCCTTACATTCCAACCAAAGATATTTGTGTCGACTAAATAGAACTTGAAAAGATATATTTTTTCGAATGTGATCGTGCAATTTAGATCGAGTTGACGCGCACGACGCATCGAGCCCGCGTGCTATTGTGGTTTTGCCTGCATGCCTCAATAAGTGACCCTCCCCTCGCTCTTACTTTCTACCGTTCATGTAATGAATACACTGAGTATGGCTTTACCAAAACAATCATTGATTGCGAATAAAGTAGCCATCTATAATAATAAAAGGCAAAGCCCTCACTGACTGATTGACTGACTGACTGACTGACTGACTGACTGACTGACTGACTGATTGACTCATCACTAATTCTCCAATTTCCCATGTAGGTAGAAAGCTGAAATTTGGCAGGCTCATTCCTTACAGCTTACTTACAAAATTTAAGCAGGTTTCATTTCGAAATTCTACACGTAACAGTCATAACGGTCGATAACGGTCGACAACGTCCGCCATGTTGAACTTTCTTATTTATGGCCCCATCTTCATGAAATTTGGTAGGCGGCTTCCCTGCGCTAACCGAAACCGATGTATGTACTTATTTCGATGGTATGACGCCACTGTCGGCCGCCATATTGAACTTTCCAACGTCACCAATTTTCAAACTTCCCGTGTAGGTAGAAGGCTGACCCCATCTTCACGAAATTTGGTAGGTGACTTCCCTGCGCTAACCGAAACCGATGTACGTACTTATTTCGATGGTATGACGCCACTGTCGGCCGCCATATTGAATTTTCCAAACGTCACTAATTCTCCAACTTCCCATGTAGGTAGAAGGCTGAAATTTGGTAGGCCCATTCCTTACATCTTACTGACAAAAGTTAAGCAGGTTTCATTTCGAAATTCTACACGTAACGGTCATAACGATCAACAACGTCCGCCATATTGAACTTTCTTATTCATGGCCCCATCTTCACGAAATTTGGTAGGCAGCTTCCCTGTGCTAACCGAAACCAATGTACATACTTATTTCGGTGGTATGACGCCACTGTCAGCCGCCATATTGAACTTTCCAACGTCACTAATTCTCCAACTTCCCGTATAGGTAGAAGGCTGAAATTTGGCAGGCTCATTCCTTACAGCTTACTTACAAAAGTTAAGCAGGTTTCATTTCGAAATTCTACGTGTAACGGTCATAATGGTCAACAACGTCCGCCATGTTGAACTTTCTTATTTATGGCCCCATCTTCTCGAAATTTGGTAGGCGGCTTCCCTGCACTAACCGAAACCAATGTATGTACTTATTTCGGTGGTATGATGCCACTGTCGGCCGCCATATTGAACTTTTCAACAGTCTTTGTTACTTATGGGCCCATCTTCAAGAAATTTGGTACACGGGTTCCCAACGCTAACTGAATCCTACTTACGTACATATACACGTCCATAGCCTGCAGCTTGGTCACCATGTGAGGCGGCGTTGGGTCCCCCATCCCAACGCCTCCCACGTTGTTGGCTGCCTGCCTATATATGTCCGTCCGTCGCTCCAGTCTCTACATTCCCTTCCTTGCTTCGCCACGGGATTCACGTCTCCCTGCTGATAACTACAGCCTTTTTGTTTAATCCACGGCTTCTCCGCTTTTTTATTGTTTGTTTATTACAATTATAGTTATTGTATAGGTATTTTACACTTACTTTACATTACTCAGGTACCCATTTCCTTCATCATTCCAACCCCCATTACCATGTCTATCGAGGTAATCACCATCGATCAAAGAACTGTCACTTACCGAGTGGTTTCCATGCCCGGAGATGGCACCTACCTTTTCCATTCTCTGTGTTACATATTGCACAGCCATATCAGGCTCACTCTTGATATCCGGAAGAACTTTGTGTCTTATGTATTGAATGACTGGGACAGGTTCAAGGTGTGGACTGATGACGGTACAGGAGATAATTATACTACACAGGAGCACTAGAAGAGTGAAGCCCTTCACCTATGGTTCTGCATGTGAGTTGATGGCTGCCGCTGAATTGTTAAGTTGGTGCTTTCAAGTGTACCGAAATGGCCAAATATTTTACACCTTTCGACAACCACCAATGCCTCTTAAACATCTTACATTCACAAGTGGCGATTTCAGTAGTGGACACTTTGATGTTTATGAATGTTTAAACTCTCAAAAGCTGGATGTGAAGTTATCGATGAAACCGGTTGTATGCTTAAAACGCTTGACAGATACCGAATGTCACTTCAACACAAGTCCTGCAGATACTGTCGTAATTGAAACAAACCATGAACCTCAAACTGATTATGACAGCAGCAATCCAAGCTGTGAGATTTGAGACAAGATTACTGTTCACATGGCCAACTGTAAGTTACATGCTCAAGAGTAAGCTCAGCGCACAGCTTGGTCATGTTACAACCGGAGGGCTGAACTGACAACGTGGTATACAAAGAGATCCTTAACAAATAATTATTGGCATATTTTCCCTCAGTTTAAAAATGTTAAATTTTCTTCTTAATAAAAATTTTAATGCAGTACTTCGCCGCTGCGAAGCGCGGGTATTTTGCTAGTTATTCATAAAGCTTCAATTGGTGATCTGTCTTTCTGCGTTAACCGCATATTTTTTCATACGTCTCAAACCAAGGAAAATGAATCGGGAAGCGAGCGTACATAATCAGAATAGCCCATCTCGGGAATCGAACCTCGGTCGTCAGCGTTAGAGGCGAAGCCTATACCATTGCACCACGGCATGTGGTTTGTCTATTTGAGAGTATGTAGATCGGGGTATATATATCCGCGCTTCGCAGCGGAGAAGTACTGTGTTAAAGAAGTTCTGAAAAAGAAAAGGGAACATTTTAAAAATAACGTAACATGATTGTCAATATACAGTAATTGTTTTGTGAGTGTTATGAGTGTTGCTGTCATCAAGGATTTGATTATCATTATTTCTTTCAATCAGGTTCGTATTTGTAGGATGTGTTGTGTTCAAGTTACATTCCGTGTTTGTCAATCGTTGTAAAGATAACTGGTTTCATTCATCGATTCGTTTCTTACTGCATCAATAAACAGCTCGTCTTCCTCTTTATCTGAGACGTGACACACTGCATGCACGGGGTTTTTTTTTACACTGTCTTCCTTTAGCGGGACATTGACTTTTTCCACCGTGTGCTTTGTTTCCGCAGTAGCTGCACTTATGAATATGCTTGTATGTATCACACGCTTCATATTTTTTTGCTGCCTTCTCAATTGTGTAATTCGGTTTTTGTTCAGCACTCTTTGGAACTGTTGCTTTTTGTCTGTGCACTGCGTCAGTTCACGTGAGCCGCTCGGTGTACATGCATCGAAGCTTCTTAGCTGTACTGGTGCCATCTCGTGCGATGTCCACGGCTGTATTATGTTAGCTAAGACCCGGCACTTAAAAGTTTCTCTCGCAGTTTCGCCGAGTTTGTGCCAAACACCACTCTGACCATCTCATCTTCCTCTGCATAAGCACAGTCCTTCACCTGTGAATATTTAGCGGCAGTGTTTCTATTGGATTGCCGCTGACGGACGGCCTTATATGGGCAGGCACTAAATTACGGGCATCGAGCAGAAGTCTATTATAGTCTATGGACGAAAAAATAGGTTCCAGTTATGACAATTACGCGTAGAATTTCGAAATGAAACCTGCCCAACTTTTGTAAATAAGCTGTAAGGAATGAGCCTGCCAAATTTCAGCCTTCTACCTACACGGGAAGTTGGAGAATTAGTGATGAGTGAGTGAGTGAGTGAGTCAGTGAGGGCTTTGCCTTTTATTAGTATAGATTTTATTTGAATTGAAGCTTTATTTAAACCTTTGGACTTGAAGGCACACCAGTGGCCATTTTTGGTTAAGTTAAATGCACTTTTTTTGTTTAAAGACTATGCGCACTTTAGTTTGTATTGTTTAATATATTTCTTTTTTATTGTGATGGTCACACTAATATTAAACATCTGAGTATTTTCAAATTCATATTTTTCACTGGTTATTTCAATTTGATTATGATTAATTTTAATCGTGTTAATGCAGAGACATCAGGGTGACATTCACAGGTGGATAGACGTGAGCAGATGAGGTAAGACATGCACTGGAGCCCAGAACAGGATGTGCAACCACAGGTTGCAGGCATCAAAATAGTCAGGCATGAAATAATCGCGACTAATCGGAAAAAAATTGAATGATTAGTTGACTACCAAAATAATCATTAGTTGCAGCCCTAGTCAATAGTCTGTTTAGTTAAGCATTTGTTTTGAATAATAGGTCTACTATTATACCAAATCATTCAACATGACTATTTGTTAGTAGTAACTGGGATCCAAGATCATACTCTACTCAGCAGCATTGGTTTTATATTAGTGGAGGCCCTGATCAGATTGTACAACATGCTGTAGGGCCGTGAGTTAAAGCTTGCGAACCACTAATATAAGCAATTCCACTAATAATGGCTAAGAAAGAAAAACTCTGATTGTTCCTTTTGATTTAAAACTGAACCAGACAGTTCAAGGTACAAAATTGCTGACACTTGTAAATTTAGTGTAGGTAAATTTAATTATCACAGAAACTGAATGTCCTTTGCTTAACACTTAAGAGCAAAACATGCAAGATGCTGCTGTTAAAAGTTCTAATGTTAGGCAGCAAAATCTGTGTCAGGCTACAATCTATGCTTATATAACTCAACTTTATATCAATGAATGAAACAAAATCTAAAGCATTAACTACCAATGTTTATTGCAAAATGGATCACAGCAGACTGCAATGACAGATATTGTTCAGCCATATCTGACAATTCTTACACATGTGACAAATATGTCACGTTTCAAGGAGTTATATGAAAAACACAAGCTTTCACAGTCTGAGCAGCAAAGAAGTTGTACAACAGTCACATTCACAGTGGACTACTGGGCATTGGTGAATTTCCTTGGTTTAACAAGCAAATAATCTATTGAATGTGCAAATGTTTGTGATTAAAAAATTAAATATTTCACAGCCCTGTTACACATAAGTGAAGCACAATATGATTTCTTGTGGAACTAATAAAGACATATTTAGGAATATAGAAAAAATGTTAGCAAGTAGCTAATAGCTAAATTGTTCAGCTTTATTCTCTTTATTTCTGCATCAGTACTCATTACAGTATACAAATTTAATTCACTGCATAACTGTAAAGCATAGTGAAAGAGGATTTATTCTAGTTTATGTTGATATTTATATTCTATTTATATGCTTATTTTCTATGTTTGCTCTTTGTCTGTTTGTACACTTGTAGCTTAAGTAATTTACTTTGGGAGTAATAAAGTTTTTATGATTTTGAACTGGGCAGTCTAAATATCTTAGAATTAAAAAAGAACTGTATATTTTCTTTTTGGAATTAAGTTAACACTGATGTTTCCAAATATGTCCATAGTTCACTTAATATATTTTTAAAGCTAGTGACATCTGTAATTATAAAAATGTTGTACTGATCTTTTAAAGTCATTTATTATGTTTTAGTTCTGTAATTGCATTTTAATACCAGTAGACTAACATAAATAATTTACTCTTGTTTAATAATATAGACAAGTGAGACTGGTTCCTAGGTTGCAGGAAACAGAGTTGTATTTAGTACTGCATGTTTGATAATTAGTAGATACACACACCCCAAGAATGTGTTCTTTAAAGACTTTAACTATTTGGCAGTTGTTGAAACTAAGGTGTCCAAGCTCATGGTGGTAGTAGAATGCAGAGCACATCCCATGAGCACAGGAGCAATCATTGAATTTTGCAGAGCAAGGAGCAGTTTTATAAGTTTTTATATGTGTTTGATTTCAAATACTGCACCAGTCAGGCTAATCTAACTAGAAATTTGTCTTCTCTTTCTTTTTTTCATTTGATTATGGGAAAACATATGTTTAGCCGGTCACCCTTGTAGTTAGATACCCTCTACTGCATCTTTTAAAATAAATTAGAAATGAGCAGTTGCTATGATTTTTGGTTAAGTATGTTGTCTACTCTCACTGCACCATTTTGTATTATATAGAGTCTGGCTTTAAATAATATGCTCATTTCTGCAATATCCTAAATATAAATATATCCTGTATACTGTATGTTGTAACAGGAAGGTCTCTTTCATAATAGTGCATTCAGCCAACATAACTCCGAAGAGGCCACAAATTGAAAAATGAGATCTTTATTAACAATGTTATCCTCATATATGTATATCACTTAACTAAGAATGTTTATGTGTGTGTACTGATTCATATTAATGAGGTTTCATTATTAAATGAGGAAGGCTAGTTGAGCATTTTAACAAGTAAATAGGTATATTGAAGGATATATTCACCAAACATTAGCCCAACACACTGGATTTAACTGACAAAGAAATTTGTAGAAGCTAGATTAGTTGAAGGCAAATCATAGTGGAAAACCCAAAAATGTGTCTAATGAACAGTACTTAAAAGTACAGCAAAGTCTTTGCTCAGCCTCTGCCAGCAAAGTATTGTAGACGCAAGGACTGAGTGAAGATTTAAATTTACTTCTTTGCTTGACACTTTTATCCAAGGTGAGTTACAACATTTGAGATACAATTGGTTACATTTCATGTGTTTTCCTGTTGGAGCACAGGCAGGTAAAGTAATGTTGTCATTGTCATACAGTGTCAGATTCAGGATTTTAACCCACAGCCTCAGTGTATGACGTCCAAAGCCTTAACCACCCCACAATGCCTTAATATATGTCTTAAAAGAAATGGTATAGGTAATAAACTATTCTTGTAGAAAGACAACAAGTGGAAGATATTAACATAAACAAAAGACTATAAAGTACAGCACCACATCCAGTGTTAGAAAGTCTTATAGAAAGATGAGTCCAAATTTGATATTTTTGAAAATACCAGTACTTCAGAATAGTAGTTGTTGAGAAGTACATTGGTATCTGTCTGAAACCTTCTGTGAAGCACAGTGCCAGCTCTACCAAGTGTGTGTATTACTACCAGTTGTTTAAGGAATCTGAAAAAAATAGATGGAATGATGACTGCTGAGAAAGATTTGGATTCATCATACTGTACCTTAGGGAGAACGATACATTGGGAAATCAATTTTCCAGCATGATAATAACCCCAAACAAACTATGGACAGAGTTAAGACATACTTGGAGTATAAGTTTGTGGGTGGAACGCTAACAGAATTAAATTGGCATCTTCAGAATCCAAAAAAAATTGAAGCTGTCTGGGATCACTTGGATAGAGAAAAGAACAAAAAGCAGCCAGAGTCAAGATACGAGTTATTGCAAAATATGCAAGAAGCTGAGAAGAATTTATCACAGGACATTTTAAAGAATTATGCAGTGTTGTACCAAAACACATTGCTTCATTTCAGCATTCTAAATGAGGCCATACACTTATTTTAAAAACACAAAACATTTTTGTTCTTTTTTATTGTTGATTTTTTGTTTTTCTCTCTTGTAATGGTATGTAGTATTTACACAAGTAAATAAGCTTTTACTGCCCAGGTAACTAGTTTTAAAAATATTGGGAGGACTAAAACACTGTACTCCAACAACCCAAAAAACATGTTTTTCATGTTGAGTGGTGGTTCCAAATGAAATCCCTCTGTGTATATGACTGTGTGTATATAAGATTGTACTGCAATAGACCAGTGTTCTGTTTAGGGCTATTTTGTGCCTTGCTCTTTGTGTTTTCAGGATAGGCTTCTGCTCCTGCAACCCACAATTAGATTTTGTTTATAAAGTTGCTGTCTTATGGAATGGGCCTTTTTTAGCAGGATAACCTTGCCAGCATTAGATTTAGTAATACTTTTCCTTTGAAAGCATAGTGCCTATGCTTAAGAAGTATCGAAATTGAACACAAAAATGAACCTTTTCATGAAATATTTATATTTCAAAGATATGTATTTTTTTTTGTAATCTTTTTTAAATAGTTAAAACTGTTTACATATTTCTATAGAGCTTTACATAGCTGTATCTTGAGCACATTTTGTTTTAGTATTTTGCAACACTAAAGAAAATTGAAACTCTTTCCTTAGTAATTTGTATGCAGTGAAGCATTTTGCATACCAATTAATTAAATTAATGTAAAACTTGTTACACTGCCTCTGACAAGGTCAAAAGTTACCATGATATATTTTTCAAATTGCCATTCATTAAGTCTTCACAATCTTTGTTTAAATTTGTTAAATAAGGTTAAATATTTTAGACTAAAAATGATTGAACACAATTGAATTAGAATGTTAAACTAACAGTAGCATTTAAAAAGTAGTATTTTAATTAATGGAACTGTTTTATGTGTTTGTGTTTTTTCATGTCTTTTTATCGTTTTAAATTATCCCATCTGAATCGACAGATTCAGGAATAATGTAAAATCAAGATAGATATTTTTTATAGAAAAAAACATGATAAACATTTACTTCATTGTTTACTGAAATAATATGTCATCATTTTAGTGTAATAGATAAAAAATGTGCAGCAGTGTATTTTCTTGCATGGAATTAACATGTTATTTTTTCTCAAATAAATTATTATTCTGTGCTGAAGTGCATGCAGGTGGGCTGCTGAATTTTAGAGTTTCCCTTTCACTTTGTACATTCTTAAAGACAGGAGCAGTTACAAGCATAGCTGATTATATGAATGTACTATTAATCAAAACCTTTGATTATCAGTCACTAGGGTTCTGTTGAATTGTAAATGGAAAATTGAGAATGAATAATATACTGTAAGAAGCCTTCATTTTAAATAAAGATGAGGACACTGGATTATCATGTCCTCCTCATTGCGTTTTTCTACAGAGTTCTTAATCATATGATCAGTTTTGTTTTAGATATGCTTTTAGAGAATGTTTTACATATTTGTACATTAACAGCCTATAATTTTTTTTAACATTTTACAGTTTATTTTTCCAGTAGTTTCCTTTATTTGATCTTTAAAGTTCCTTTGTGCATCTCGTTGCACCGGTGAATAACCGGTGAATTTCTGAAATGAAAGAAACAGAATATAGAAATAGAACAAACAGTTTTCTGATTCACATTTTATTGTAATAGGTAATGTAAGTGCTCATTCCAGAGCCTTTGGATACACTATATTTTTTGTTTTCCTTTGTGGTGAGAAAATGAACAAATTCTGAGATTTGCCCACTCTAGAACATGCTACGTAGAGTTGTCCGTGTGAAAAGCATTAATTTTCGAAATTGATGCCTGCAACTTGTAGTGATTGCCCTTGAGCCTTATTAATTGACATAGCAAATGCGAAACAAACAGGAAATTGTAGTCGTTTGAAATCAAGGGGTAAATCATTCGGAATCAGCGGTATTCTTGGTATGAAAACATCTTACATCTTGCGCAACATGTCATGATAGTTGCTTCAATAATATTTGGATAGAGAGTTTTGACACAAAGACGAGTGGTATTAAACAGTAAGGAGCATCTGTGTTGACGTTGGCGATGGTAACTACAGAGAAAAGTGACATACAACCGCAGCTGCGTGTGTGGAGAATGACAGGGGAAGGATGCTGTCTTTTTAAGGTGAGTCTCTGTTCAAACGTGCTGCCATATAACGGACGTTGGCGAATGAAATATAGCACTATCAGTGCGTGTGGGACTCGTGGAAACGCGACTGTGTCAGCCGGTCACACGGGGTGCCTGTCCCTTCACTACAGGACATATTTTACAAACGCAGTGTCCGCAAGGCCTGCAGCATTGTGCAGGACCCCTTACACCCCTCACATGGACTTTCACACTTCTGCCATCCAAGAGAAGATATTGCAGCATCAAAGCCAAATCTGCCAGGCTGCAGGAGAGTTTTTACCCCCAAGCTGTTAGACTCCTTAACACCAGGCTGCCCCCGGGACCTTCCACACAGCCTCAACCACCTTTAAAAACAGAACTTTTATACATAAAAACCACTGTCCTGCAAAGATGAGTGTGCATGTAGAAAAGAACTGAAAATCTCATACTGACCTTTAAGTATTTTGACACTCCTGATATACTTCTGCTGTGAAACATTCTGACCTGTCATTGTTTACACATGTCTTAAACAACTATTATCATACACTGATAATCTCTGTATTATCTGTATCTATTATTTATTATTTATTTATTTATTATATTACATATCTTACACATCAATATTGCTGCTACTTCTTTGTCCTATCTTTGCACAATGTCTTGTCTTGTTTGTGTTTTAATTTTTAATTTCTAATTTTTAAATTTTTAAATTTTAATTCTATTTTTAATTTATTATTTGCACATCATGTTGTTACACTGTGGACCCTGAGCTTCGCAATTTCGTCTATCTGTATACTTGTATATGGTTGAGATGACAATAAAGTTCACTTTGACTTTGACTTTGACTATAAATGTCCAGTTTTTGAAAATAGAAACAGATCCTCAGTGGATATAACAGTAAAGGTAAACCAGTAAGTCAGAAGCAATCCAGGACCAATTGCTGATGCTTTTAAATAGTGCAGCTAAAAAAATATTTGTTTTACGCATCATTGTTACATCACCAAGTAGTCTGTGGTTTGTTTGGCAAAATGAGCATTCAATATGAAGTTGATCATGAAGTATTTTTTACTTTGTTATATAATGTGAATCAGCAAGTGCTCAAGTACATTAAGCCCATTGTTTTTAGCAAATATTAATATATTATACTCTTGCATATATCTGGTATGGATGTTAATGTCTGCCAAAGCAGCATATGCCTACCTCTCATAGTCCCATTTTGCACATATGTAAGTTTTCAAATTAACAGGCATATTAGATAGAGATGGACTGTATCACAAGGCCTTTTTATTATTGCGGTAGGAATTTCTAATTAAACTCTTGTGTATGCTCAAGTTAAATATTTTATTACTGAGTCAGGTGAATGATGGTACTTCTCTTTTTTTCTTAAAAAAATAAAAAAAAAGCTTTGCCATTGATCTAATATTGTAAACCTATTTCTCCACTGACTCAAGAAGTATAATTACATTTCTATTATTTTTAATGTTTGATTTTTAACATGCCGTCATATATTTTCTGATCTTGCTTTGGTTTTTATTTTGTTTTATGGTCCACAACCTGGATGCCCTTTCACTTGGGTTCATGCTTTTTAAATTAAAGACACACTTCTCGCCCGCTTCATTACTCAAGAGTCCAGTCTTCAAACCTTGACCCTGCCTGAATGGGGTTCCGGGTTGTGGACTACTTTCTTTTTCCAGAGATATTGATTTAACAATATTTTAGAAAAAAATACACATGACACAAGTAACAGGAGATTTTATTTATTTATTTTTATTTATTATTTGGCTGACACCTTTATCCAAGGTGACTTACAACATTTGAGAGATAAAATTGACTAAAGGTCTTCTGTTTTTTTCCTGTTATAGCATAGGCCAGTGATGTGACTTGTTCATGGTCGCACAGTGTCAGTAGCAGGATATGAATCCACAGCCTCACGGTCTGAAGTCCGAAGCTGTAATCACTATGCCGTACTGTTTTCATGAACCTTTTGATATGTTTTGCTGTGGTCCAGCAATGGTATTATTTTAGAATACCATTAAGGACTTCTTATCAAATTGCAAAGGAGCTCTGCACTGCAATGAAATTTTGTTTTTTTAGTTTTAGACAATGTAAGATATCATTTTCCTATTGAGTTAAGGAGGGTACATTAGGATTCTTCCAGTTGAGCTGAATTATTCAACACACTAACAATGTGGTATACAGTAGGAAATACTGGTTAGTTTATCACCTGATAGTGATAGCGTCTTTCAGTTGCTGCTGTAAGAGTAATTGCAATGATTGTAAATCCTATACTGTTGGATAGATTTTTCTTTCATTTTGGACAGTCACAGAACATGCGTCCAAGTGAGGTCAGAGCTACCTGGTATTGTACATAATAATAGTCCAGTCCCAGATATATTTTAGATAATTTGAATTTAGATAGCTGTGTCTGGTTTGCAATTTTCAGCTGAATTACAGTGTGTTTTGAACAAGTTGATGAAAAATGAATGTTGTAAATAATTGAATTCCACTTATTGCCTGAAATATTGATAGAGAGGTCTCTGACGCAGCTTTGACAGTGGTGGTTTAGCTGCAAATGCTTAGATAATAATTGATAAAGTCTGGAGATGCCAGTACTTTTTTTGTTAGTAGTTAAAATATTTTAGAGTTTGTGCATTGGTGGAAGATTAGAGAAGTTAAACAAACTTGTAAATATAAAAATAAGTGTGTTGAAGGAATCATATACAGTATTTACAACAGAACTGATCAAAATATACAAACACATTATTGATGTATAGATACCTATTGTCTTCCAAGACTTAAATACTGTGTAATTGAGGAAGGCTCAAATAAAAAGTTATCTAGTTATGGAGAAGCACACAGCAGTGTCATTATCTAAAGTGTTTTCTACATTGTGTCCATAAGTGGAAGCACAATCTGATTTACAGTATTTATCACTGACCAGAACACAGAGAGGAACTTAGAGATAGGACCTCTTTTAAGGTTTTTTTTTTCTAATTCAAATCAAACAGATGCATATTCAACACCTTCTTCCCTTTACATTGTCCCAAATGAGTATGAGCAACCCAGCAGTATAGATAAAACTCAGGTAGTGCCATTCCACCCTTTGCTTTTACATCTTTGTAGTGATAATTTATTTTTACAATAAGTGTTATTTTTTGCCTTCCATATAAATGATCTTATAGCAGAGTGGAGTTTTTTTTTTTCTTTCAAATGGACATTTCAGCAGTTATAGGAGTACCATGAAACAGAAACAGATAATGCTTTCTTTTTGTAATGTGAAGATTTTATAAAGAAGAACATTAGATAGATAGATAGATAGATAGATAGATAGATAGATAGATAGATAGATACTTTATTAATCCCAAGGGGAAATTGACATACTCCAGCAGCAGCATACTAATAAAGAACAATATTAAATTAAAGAGTGATAACAATGAAAGTATAACAGACAGACAATAATTTTGTATAATATTAACGTTTACCCAACCCCAAGGGGGGGTGGAATTGAAGAGTCGCATAGTGTGGGGAAGGAACGATCTCCTCAGTCTGTCAGTGGAGCAGGACAGTGACAGCAGTCTGTCACTAAAGCTGCTCCTCTGTCTGGAGATGATCCTGTTAAGTGGATGCAGTGGATTTTCCATGATTGGCAGGATCCTGCTCAGTGCCCGTCGCTCTGCCACGGATGTCAAAATGTTCAGCTCTGTGTCTACAATAGAGCCTGCCTTCCTCACCAGTTTGTCCAGGCGTGAGGCATCCCTCTTCTTTATGCTGCCTCCTTAGCATACCACCGCGTAGAAGAGGGCACTCGCCGCAACTGTCTGATAGAACATCTGCAGCATCTTATTGCAGATGCTGAAGGACGCCAGCCTTCTAAGGAAGTATAGTTGGCTTTGTCCTTTCTTACACACAGCATCAGTATTGGCAGTCCAGTCCAATTTATCATCCAGCTGTACTCCCAGGTATTTATAGGTCTGCACCCTCTGCACACAGTCACCTCTGATGATCACGGGGTCCATGAGGGGCCTGGGCCTCCTAAAATCCACCACCAGCTCCTTGGTTTTGCTGGTGTTCAGTTGTAGGTGGTTTGAGTCACACCATTTAACAAAGTCCTTGATTAGTTTCCTATACTCCTCCTCCTGTCCACTCCTGATGCAGCCCACGATAGCAGTGTCATCTGCAAACTTTTGCATGTGGCAGGACTCCAAGTTGTATTGTATATAGGCCGAACAGGACCGGAGAAAGTACAGTCCCCTTTGGCGATCCTGTGCTGCTCACCACAATGTCAGACCTGCAGTTCCCGAGACGCACATACTGAGGTCTGTCTTTAAGACAGTCCACGATCCATGCTACCAGGTATGAATCTACTCCCATCTCTGTCAGCTTGTCCCTAAGGAGCAGAGGTTGGATGGTGCTGAAGGCGCTAGAGAAGTCCAGAAACATAATTAATACAGCTTTCAGAAAAGAAGGCTTGACCAAGTGCCATTGAGTACCAACAAATCTGAGAATTGGAATATTTTAATTAGTTGGTCAAGTAATATGTATTCATTTTAAATTAAATAAGAATATATTGAATGCAGACATGGGTTAGGATTCCTTTACATAGTAGGAAGTTTGTTTCAAGGTTCTCAGATCCGTTATTTACTGTCTATTTTTTCCACAGTAGATTTAATTATTGTGAGAATTGTAAGAAATGCAGTGTCTTATAATCACAATTTACAACTGTTTAGTATAAGCACTCATAAGATCTGTGTCATAAGTTTAGGTACAGTACAGTTTTTTCTTCTTCTTTAGCTGCTCCCATTAGGGGTCGCCACAGCAGGTCTTGCTGTCCTCTGGGTCTTACTCCGTTAAACCCACCACCTTCATGGCTTCTATCACCACATCCATAAATCTCCTCTTAGGCCTTCCTTTTTTCCTCTTTCCTGGCAGCTCCATCCTTAACATTCTTCTCCCAATATACTCAGCATCTCTTCTCTGCACATGTCCAAACCAATGCAATCTTGCCTCTCTGACTTTGTCTCCCAACCGTCCAATCTGAGCTGACACTCTAATGTACTAATTTCTAATCCTGTCCATTCTGCCACTTACAGGTCTGTCTCCTGTGTTGTAGTCAGTGCCACTGGCTCCAACCCGTATAACATAGCTGGTCTCTATTGTCTTGTAGACCTTCCCTTTCACTTTTGCAGGTACCCATCTGTCACAAATCACTCCTGACACTCTTCTTCACCTACTCTGCCCTGCCTAAACTCTCTTCTTCACCTCTCTTCCACATGCCCCATTACTCTATATGGTTGATCCCAAGTATTTAAACTCCTCCACCTTTGCCAAATCTACCCCCTGCATTTTCACCATTACTCTGACCTCCCTCTCATTCTCACACATGTATTCTGTCTTTGTCCTACTGACCTTCATTCTTCTCCTCTCTAGAGCATATCTTCACCTCTCCAGGGTCTCCTCGACCTGCTCCCTACTCTTGGTACAGATCACAATGTCATCCACAAACATCATTGTCCATGGGGACTCCAGTCTAATATAGTCTGTCAACCTATAAATAATACATAATAATAATACATTTTCTGCAAAAAGAACTTGTTAGTCATTTTATTACATTGCCATTTAACATTTTAAAAAATCATTCATAGTTTGCTCCCAATCTCTCCCGCCCCCCACTATTATTATGAAAGTGTTTTTCTCCTGTAATCCTTTTTTTTCTACATATTTTATTCCCAGGAAACATTCCCTGCATACTACTGGAAATGATTGTAGACTGTCTTTAGGGTGTCTCCACTTATTTAGGCTAGAGATTTTACGGAAAACAGGAAATTTATATTCTGATAAGTACACTTGGCTTCAGATTATCTTGGAGCTCTATTTCCTGAATGATAAATGGTTCTTAAACATAGCCTACCTCAGTGAAACTTATCATATTAAAAACTATTTTAATTTTGTCCAGTTTCAGCCTAAGAAAAAGTATGCTTAGGAAAATAGGCAGTGTTCACAGACATTTTTAACTACATTAATACCATTTTTTAATTTGTATGAATTGTATTAATTACACTATTTCTGACCTTAATAAAGTATGAAAGAAGAACATGAAGCAACTTTCAGCAAGTCAGACATTGACAAATATGGGGTTTAACACAAGAAGCTCTGAGAAATGTATATTTTTTCCCAAATATTAATTTCTGTATACTTTAGTCAGAAACAAAGGATGACAACTATATTTTTACAATAGGGAACTGTCTCCAGTGTGACTTGAGTAGCAAACTTACCAATAAATGCAGTAACCTACCATTTTTTTTCAATCCATTACGTTTGCATAGCTATGCATTCAGAACATCAAGTTTTATTTTATATTTAGGACATATTGAATAGCTGCATGAGCAATCCCTAACCCAATGCAATAGAAATGGGGCATATAATCTGCAGAATGTGTTTCACTTTTACTGAAAGCAGCAGGTACTGCATACAATAACAATCTAAAGCAAAAACTCATGGAATGATTTTTTTTTTATAAATATGAAGGAGGAATTTGATGATTTTGTGGAGTTTGTTTACTTATTCACTGTCCTATCTATAGTAGTTCTTCTAGTTTAGGCATTTTGTAGTTTGTTTACTATTTCATAAATGAGAGTCTTGTAGTTTTTATATTATAGTGCTATTTGTATTTCTCATTCCTATCTGAATGCATCTGATTGGCTCTGCTTTTTATTAAACAGTAAGATTGTACTAATGTTCATGGTCATCAGTTACTGCACATTTTACTTTATTCTAAGACTTGGGCCTTATAATTGATATTGTGTAGATATGTTGTATTCTGTGCATGTGACAATAATATTCATAAAAAAATAACAATAAGAAAAGTGAATACTGGCAACCATGCAACCTTGTAAATGCTGAAGTGTAATTTCAGGTGGCACACAGATTTAGTTACTTAATTGTCTTTAGTTAAGTCATCAGTTCTAGCTTTCTTCAGGACAGGCTGCATGCCTGTCTCAATATGACTAGTTGGAATTGGATCTCAAGGACAGGTGGTAGGTTTCATTTTAGAAATTTAATATAAAGTATCCCGATCTGCAATTAATTTAGATTTTTTGAGCTGTGAAAGGTGAACTAATTAATTACATTGGTACTTGATCAATCTGTAATCCTTATTATTAACTAAAATAAAGTTGTATCGGCCAACTCTCCCTGAACAGCAGCTACACCACCAAGACCCGTGGCCTGGCAAGCTGAGGACTGCTAGACCCAACAAGCAGTACATCGTCCACATCAACTTCCCCAATCAACGTTCAAAGATAAGCCAAAAGACAAACAATATGTAAAATAATAAAGTGAGTGAGTGTATATTAATAAAAAAAGAAATGAAACAAACTCCAAACTATATATATATATATATATATATATATATATATATATATATATA